>OX442418.1:9883804-10174800 GCA_949361645.1 Spongilla lacustris | reverse complement strand
CCATGCCTCCGACAACGGCACGAATTCGAAGGACAACGATTGCGGTATAGTCTTTATTCTTCATACCGAACTAGTACTTGATAATTGATATTGACGGCGGTGCAGCCTCAGTAGAAGGTAGTCAAAGTTACATGTAGTTCATACGGCTGCACGTGCTCGCTGCTGTTACTGAATCGCTATACCATTGTGCATATTAAGAGAGTTCTTTGGACGCTTTTCCTTCTCTTTTAGGCTATTCACTTTCTAACTTTTTGAGTACTCAATTCGCAGGTCATCAAGTTCAGAGACGCATGCATGCAGTAATACCTCAGACATGCAGTATTGATTTTGTGCTGAGGTATATACGGTATCTCTCTTGATTTGTGTGCCATATTTATAAGTCTTAGATTTGGCTCATCTTTAAATGTGAACAGCGCAACGTTAAAAGAAAAAAACACGGATGCATGTAAAGGCATGCAACAAACTAAATGTTTCAAACGCACGATTATTGCAAGCATCGTCGACAGTGCATGGAAGCGTGCAATTATAATAAGAAAAACAAGATGAGGTAAAAATGTTATAAAGCGGTTATATGTACCGTCGGCGGCGCATCGAACTGACATAAAAGCTGAGCTTTATCGCTGGCCCTCTAGTTACATATGGGACAGTTTCCGAGAAAACTTCCTATGTTTTATAAAGTTATAAAATAATCGTGGTAGAACGTTTGAATTGCTATATCGTCCGAACGGTATAGGCTATCGACTTCCTATTTTAATGACTACATACTACACCATTGCTCTATGGTAAAATACATTTTGGTGTCTTGCACTTGCTCTGTGCCAGCATTGCAACGTTCGATACCCGACCAGGTTCAAATCCAACATAACTTTCTGTAGGAGTTATCAAATCGCATCAAATTCGGTTTGTAGGTAGAGAGGTCCTATATCTATCGATATGTTTTGTTCGTTAATTTTTATGCCATCCGTTACGGAGATATAGTTGAACAAACTACGTGCACATTTTCCCGCTCGATTCGCGCCGATGATTTGGGCAAATCGCGTCCTGCTCAAAGTATGGGAGGCGGTGATTATATCATTGCCGCGTATAGAGCGGGAAAAAGTGCACGTCGTTTGTTCAACTATATCTCCGTAACGGATGGTATAAAAATTAACGAACAGAACAATTTGATAGGTATAGGACCTCTTTACCTACAAACCGAATTTGAAGCGATTTGATTACTCCTACAGAAAGCTATGTTCGGTTTGAACCAGGTGGGGTATCGGACGTTGCAATGATGATACTGAGCAAGTGCAAGACACAAAAATGTATTTTACCCTAGGGCAATGGTGTAGTATGAAGTGTTGAAAATAGGAAGTCGATAGCCTTTATTGTTCGGCAGATACAGCAATTCAAATGTTATAACACGATTATTTTATAATGTTATAAAACATAGGAAGTTTTCTCGGAAACTCTCCCATATTATTATTAAAAGTGCAAATGCATGCAGTTAATACAACTGACATATATTGCTTGTGAAAAACCAGGGATAGTACATTCACTAGTTTTGCAAGTATTAAAATACTGTTGTAACTAAGTACACGTAAAAACGATATGCATATGAATGGATACTATTTGAAAGGCCTCTTAGCCGCCGCATAGTTTTTGGAGGGTTTCAACGCAAAATGCGTTGCCTTCTGGGGCTCTGGACAACCATGTCTACGACAAATTCCAACTGAAATCCATTTCTATATGGAGAATTGGCTTTTCCGTAGTAATAACTGCGCCTTGCAGGTTTCACCTTTTTCTGCCTATATCTGGTACGTATACGTACCAGATATAGGCAGAAATATAAATATGGCACACAAATCAAGAGAGATACCGTATATACCTCAGCACAAAATCAATACTGCATGTCTGAGGTATTACTGCATGCATGCGTCTCTGAACTTGATGACCTGCGAATTGAACTTGATGACCTGCGAATTTTAGTACTCACTGTGATCTAATGTATAGCAGTCAATTAAGTGAATTTTTATTGAACAGTCATATTTAGCAAATTCTTTGTTAAATGGAATTTATAATTCGATTTGTTACCATCCTACTGATATTAATTGCTATCGCTTATGTTAAATGTGAATGTACATCAGCGCCAGTCTCTTGTTAGCTAGTTTACTGCATCCATGAAAGTAGGTGATACTACTGATACAAAAACCCGGATACATGTATACTTTACTAATGTTTCTTGCACAGCATGCATCTATGTTGATTTTGGTGCAGAGTTGGCCAGCATATGATTTACGAGCATCCAAACCCCATGTTATATGCAGGCACGCCAGTCATTGGCCTTCAATGTGTGCAGCAGGAATTCATCACACTTCCCAGCGGTTCATTTGGCTGCGGTATAGAATTTACACCACCTCCCTACGCTTTCAACGTTTACTGCGAGAACTGCACTATTACTTTCGACGTACAGTGGGCCAACCATGTCGGAGTTGACTTGGATCTTCGAGTGACACGTGACAGTAACCAAAGCACTGCATATGTGAGTGGTATGATGCATTCATTTATTGGTTGCAGTGCCATTCATATATATGTAAACGTAGAAGCGTGCTGCATGCTTGTATAACGAGATGATTAGAAAATATAGTAATAATAATAACAATACTTTGAGATCTTGGGTGCTCCTATTGGAGATGCAATATTCAGTACCAAATCTTTAGCTCAAAAGTGAGCCAAGGCAGTAAAATTGCTGCCAGGTGAGTTCATTAGATCTTCAAATTGCACTTCTTCTCTTACGACATTGTGCCACCTTTTGTAAGCTGGTCCATTTAGCTCGCTCCACTCCACCTACCCTTGTGTCTGAAGGCCTAGCATTGTTTTATGTGGAGGTTAGTCATCACTTTTGTGATTGATTGGTTTCAAGTTCAGCTGAGCCTTAGTAGGGGTGGTCCAGCCTCTGTAGGTTGGCTGTACATTGCTTGGCTGCTTCAGTAAGCAGAGCAGGTTGTTCAGCTTCACTGGATGAGTTCATCTTACAAGCTGTCACCTTAATCAATAGCTTAGTTCCATGGCATCTACAAGTTCCGTCTCTGCTGGAGTCTTGTCTAAGTCAAAATGACGTATCGGCCAGAATTGATGCCCTTCAATTTGACCAGCTGTGCCTCATCTTCCCCTGTGCTAGTCTACTATCAGTCATGGATCCTAGCCAGACAAGTTCCAGGTTGCCTTAAAATGGTGGCTTGGGATGGACACATCATCACAGCTACCTACGTTGTCATTACTGCCCAGATCACCAGCTAGCTGGATCCGCTTGAGCATCATGCCGTGATGTGCAAAGGAGATGGTGATATTGTTTTGTACCTCAACAGTTTTTGCCCAGTTTGTCATAGTGCTAGGCTTGGTGGTCAGCTCGAGGTAGGTCATGGATCTTGGGACTGACAGTTCTCTGAGTAAGCCAACGAACATCCAAGTGCCCAACTGCTTTTGACTTAACAGTGGTCTTTTCGCTTACCTCAACTACATTGAATGAAGCGGGAGCCAGAAGTGGGTCAGCAGCTGGAAAGGCTGAAGTGCGCAAGCACAATGCCAATGATGCCAATTGCAAGTGCACAGAGTTGGGTTGGGTCTGCATACCCTTGGCAGTAGAGACCTATGGTTGTTGCTGTGTAGAAGCTCAGTCGGCTGGCTGGCCATCTGGCTTTGAAGTTGCAGCAGTGTAGCAAGTCAAAGGCCATTGCCAGCATCTATATAAGACTGAACCTACCTGTTGTTCACTTCATTAGAGCCTTGCTATCCCATGCTAGGTTCAGCATTCAGTGGGCGAGGGCCTTTTTTCTTCTTTTGTCAGTTGTTTAAAGTATGGTGTGTGTGTGTGTGTGTGTGTGTGTGTGTGTGTGTGTGTATAGTTTGATAGTTCCCGTTTATCTGTGTGTATGCATTCTCTTGTACCTTGATATTATTATTATTATTATTATTATTATTATTTGGTTCATATAGCAGATACATAATATAGCAAGCACGTAACACAAAAACAGTTCAAAGTGGCTCGATCCTACTAAGGATGGCCGATGCCACTGATTTTACAAGGCAGGTGTTAAGTCTGCCATACAGGTCATGAATGACGACAGACTTTGGCTTGGAGCAGGTGATTGCTAGCCGCGATGCCAACTGAGCAAAACTCTTCACAGCCTCTTGACCCCACGCACCATAGGTCTCAACAACCAAAGGGATACAAGCCCATCCTAAATTCTCACACTTGCCATCATTGCGGTTATGCTTCCTTATCTCAGAGGCCTCAGCAGCTACTCCTGAAGATACTCCCGCTTCCGACAAATTAAGTGAATTAAGCGGTGAGGTAACTGAAAAGTCAAAAGCTGCAGGCTTGTCTTGTGACCAGTTGTGGACAAGAACATCCGCCGGTCTTGTGTGGTCATGATCTGGAGTTAGGTTATTTCCTACTTCAACTTTGACACTTAGGTGTGCCAAACGACAAGAATCAGCAAAAACATCCCTCAACAAGTTATGACGATGTATAACATCTCCCCCTCGTTTGCATGTGGTAGCATGATGGCCAAGGGGATCTAGGATGGAATCTGGGCAAAGGGAACACTGTGAGCCACCTGAAGTGTCTAAGCCTAGCCACCATTTGAGAGCAACATGGTACTGGTTTGGCTCAAAGTGGAGGCCTAGACCTTCTGAGGGGACAACTGAAAGCCACGAGGAAGAATGAGGGGCAGAGATGGATAGAAGGCGTGCCCTATCCGCCACTGATGACACGTTGAAAAGGGCATGGAATTGAAAATCATCCAATTTTGAGGATAGAGCCTTTTCCCTCAAAGGGGAAGTTAAGATGGAATCCAGTGAAATTAAATCAGAAGGAGCAACACAAGTGTTAAATATCTCAACTGCATGGGCAAGGTGGGTGTGTGATTGGTGGCCATACCCTGATGAACAAACAGAGGCAATGTAAGCGGCTGGTGCATGAAGCACAAGAGACCGCAGACCTAAGCCACCTTTACTGAGGCTCAGCTGGGCCTGTTTCCAGGAGAGGTCTGTCATGTCAACTGATGTACTCTGTGACAGGCAGTTTCTAATGTCTATGTCAAAAAGCTCAAGTGCCTTGAGAGAAAGGGATGGTGGTGTTGCCCGAGCCAGATGAGCTAATTTACAGAAGCCACTACAAGTGCGGAGGAGCATCAATGCTACTTGAGGGTCATGTGAGCCTACTTCCTCAAGCTGTAGCATGAGTTGTTTAGCTAAGTTGTGCTTCTGTGAAATATAGCTGGTACAAAAGTCAAGGTCACCAATGGGAATCCCTAAGATTTCAAGGTTGGGCTGGTGAGACTGCTTCATTGATGATGGGAATAGGCTTAGGTCACCACAACAAAAAACTTCACACTTAGGTATGTTGATATGGAGGCCCAAGGAAGGACCCTTTTCTTCTAGAATGGCAAGTACTCTTCTTACCGCTGTGCTGACACCAGCCACAACCCCATCATCCATGTACCAAGCATGGTACAAGAGATGGGCACAGCCTGCATCAGATGCAATCTCAGCCACCAGAATATTCAACACCAAAGAGAACAAGAGGGGGCCAAGTGGGTCCCCTTGTTGGACACCACACTCTGATGTCAAATTCCCCATTTCATGCCACAGAAATGGATACTGGCTATAACACCAATGAGCCCATGGGTAGAGCTCAGGGAAGTGCTTGGCACACTCCGAGAGGAGAGCCTGACGGGACACCATAATAAAGGCATTCTTCATATCCACTTTCAACACTGTAAAGTTCTCTTCTGACCAGTGCTCTTCCATAGATGCCCTCAGACCGTGTGCAACCTTTTCTGCTCCCATAGGACATGCCACCCCAAAATAATATTGTTTACAACTTTTATACAAGAGAATAATACTGACACAAATGGAAATTATTATTGATATGCTACTACCTACAGTAATAATAATAATAATACCTCACAACGCTAGACCAGCCTTTGCACGTATCCTTTCAGCTGCTATCAAAGCGGTTGCCACTGATAACTTTGTCGACTCTTGGTTGAAGCTTTTCATGCTGCCCAAGTGTGTTCTGCCTTCCTCTAAGCGTCGTGGTCGTCATAACAAGCCAGTATCCATAAATCTACTTTGCGATCTCTGGTCGAAGGGTCACTTTGGTGAACTGTGTGTGGCTCAAGGCAGTATCAATAAATCCCACCATCCTAGTGGTAATTCCGTCTCCAAGAAACATGTGGATTCAGCAATCTCCCTTGCACAGGATGGTCTTTATGGTAAAGCCTGCCAGGTCTAGACTTCCCCAGGTAATGCACCACACACTGAGGAAACATGGAGACTGCTCCACTCCAAACACCTACAGGCGCGTATCCAGAAATAGAAGGAGGGGGGTGCCGAACGGATAGCGCGCTTCGCGCGCGCGAATTTTTTTGCAACCACGCCCACTCAGCAGTATAGTTTAACAGAAATACAACGGCTCAATCGGCAAGAATGTCTGCAATCGCCAAGGATGGCGTCGAGCGCATACACTAATAGGGTAGGCACTGCGGAATTTTTTTAAAAATGCTCAAAAGATTATAATATTATTATCGTTAGAAAGAGCAAAAAAAGCTGCGTTTAACAGTACTTTATGCGTCACCGTAGCATATTTAGCACCGGAGATATGTAGCGCCAAAGTGACAACTTTTTTTGTACAGCGGTCAATGCGTAATCGCAATAAAAACTGTGACGGTTGAGGAACAATAAAGCATAACCTTGCCATTCCGTAAGATATTATTTCCAAACATTGCATATAAGTGGTTCTGACTTTGTTAAGACTTTTAGAAGGGTTTTAACTAAAATTCATTACATGTATATTTTCAAATTGTGAACAAAAAACTGACTAGCATGCATACACTTGAGCACAATATCATTTAGCATAGAAGAATATTATTTTCATTGGCCACAAACACTAAATCACCAATAAATAGTCCACGAGCATGTCAATGACCATCAATTCCTTATTCTTCAGATTCATCCATCATTCAATATTTCATTTTTAGTTTTGGTAACTTGCTTTATGGGTTATCTGCCCATCGTATAGTACGTTGGTGAATTTACATGCACCTTGCAGAGAAGTTAAATTAGTAAATACTCTGGAAATGAAGGTTTGCTGCTCCTGTGGAATTGTCATAGTATACATGTATATTTTTTGCAAGATGTATAGTCATCTTATGAGGCTATAATGTCTCAGTATAACTCTAAGATTCTATAACATTCACAGCTACACTTGAAAACCATAGTAGAACGTATTTTAATGGTGGCATACTATGTATAAAGGCCCTCACCTGGCTGACTATTGTACTCGTTGCAGTACAAGTGCAGCTATGGCTAGCTGTTCGGTTCACATCAACATTGTTGATTATATATGCATGTATATAATTATATTATATTGCTGCAATCTATGTCGTAAGCGTCAGCTGAAATTCTGATTCGTTTAACGAGTTCTGCAAGCACCATGCTTTTGCCTCCTCTCTGAGATCTTCCACTAATAGACCCGTCATATCACGCGCTTTCGGATTAGGCTCGTGGCTCTTGTTCCAGAATGGTCCCTCTGGGATGTCAAGCTGCATTGGTTCTGATTTCGAAAAGAACCCGTGGCGTTTGACGCGGATAACTGGCTATCTGTAGTACGCACACCCTCAGTGACGTCACGTAATCAAATACATTTACTGAAGAATCCTAACATTAAATACAATTTCTTAAATTAGAAGCTTTTCTGCCTTTATAGCAATGTTTAGTATGGTTAACAAATGTCCAATAAATTATTAAAAATTATATGGTTACTTTAGGGACCTCTGAATAGTATGACATGATTTTCATCTCTTAAGTCGAATTAATTCGGCCGTAATGATGCTAAGCAGCACTCATATCAAAAACCTTATAAAAGCAATCCTAACTTCACAACGAATTGGAGTTAAGAGTTCAAACATTCCATATATATAGCTACTATAATGAGCTATCTGGCAAAACAAAAAGGAGCTCTTAAGTCGAACTATTTGTTGAGTTGTAAGCCGAAAACCTTAACCTGAAGATACCTTATGTTTTGACCCTGAAAATTCAGTGTCAGATAGGAATTCCGACATTTTTAGTGATCCAAACCCAAAAGTTATGATCTAAGTTATAAAAAATGATGTTTCTGTAGATCCTGGTGTATAGTGCCATTTGATGTATCGGTCCAAAGATGTTCAGTAACTGGCGCATCGTAGAAGGTACCCTGCGCTTCGTCAAATCTTTATGAAACTTCGTAGAAAGATAGAAGGATGAATTATCTAGAGGGGAGAATACCTACCGTGGAGGGGACGCAGCGTTTAGGAGTCGAAAATCGTGGCCAGAAAACTATATTCGATTTGAACAACACTTAATAAATACGGTGCGTGTTTTAAAACTTAAAAACTAGTCTGGTCTATTGCTCACGCATTCGGCAGTCGTTCTTAATGCAT
The DNA here is from genome assembly GCA_949361645.1 of Spongilla lacustris. NCBI lineage: Eukaryota > Metazoa > Porifera > Demospongiae > Spongillida > Spongillidae > Spongilla > Spongilla lacustris. Next base: position 10,166,335 of record OX442418.1, on the reverse strand, counting down.
AGTAAGCCACAACGAAGCACAATGAAGCTACCAGATCGTTTTTACCAAATGGTGTCAATAAATATTTTTAAAATTGCAAACAGAAAAATTTTCTTCTGACGTCTAGGATTTTACGGTCCAAAATCAAGGATTCCGCAGTGCCTAAATAGGGTGCATGCATATATCCAGAACCCGCCGGCTGCCGAAGAGTGCATTAGCACACTAAATGATCCGCTGAGTATGTTGTGAATACCGATAAGCGCTCTGCAAACTTCTGAAACTGTATCCATGCCAAGGATAAAATTTAGAGCCATTTATACATGTATTGTAAAAGTGCATGTAATCAGCACCTGGCTTCAAGTGGTTGACGAAGAAGTAATTAAAATGCGCTTTTCAGCTGGAGGACGACTAACAGTCAATATACATCAGTGTCCCAACGAAAAAATGTCTCGTGTTGCATCTTCGTAATCGTTAACGCTTCCGACATCCTGTTTAGCATTTCAGGAACGAGCTGGTACTCCAGGCAACAGGATTTTAAAGAACGGCACGCATGCAGCTGCTACGAAGATACGCTCGTTTAAACACGAGACATTTTTTTCGGTGGGGGCAGAGTGGACTTTACGGTAATCTTATATAGTGATGTTAATAATAGAAGTGAATTGAATTAAATTACCGCGCTAAAGCGTACGTACGTATATGCCTGCGAAGGGAAATTATGAGCGTACTCACTATTTGATTATTTTAATTATATTCATTCTTGGGTCGGAGGGGGGTGCCTTAGCCCCCTGAGCCCCCCCCTAAATACGCCACTGACCTAGAGAGTGACTGCCCTATTGCTCCAACCCTGTGTAATGTTGATACTCCCATTTAATTCCAGCGGATATGAATATCATGGCAATATTATGGTCCTTCCCTAAGCTTACTGCAGCTGGTGCTGTGGAAGTTCATACTTGCTTCTTGGTCCTCTGTTTCTTTCCCTTGTGCTGAATGTTCTGATTAAAGCAATTGTCAAAGATTGCGGTTCTCCTCTACTGTTCCATTCCTTGTATCTGGATGACAGTGCACTTGTCGGTCCAAGGTCATCTTTGTGTTCAGTCCTGAAATTGATCCAAGAGCTGGGTCCTCCCTTAGGCCTCCACATTAACATCTCTAAGTGTGAGGTATTCATCAGCAAGGGTTTAAGCTCCTTACCGCCTGAGATGAAACAGTGGAGTGAGCCTAATTTGGATGTTTTGGGAGTTCCTATTTGTACTGCTGACTTCTGCTCAGCCTTCATCTTTAAAAAAACATGTTGCTGTTAAGCAACACCTGTCCAGTCTGGAAGAACTTGGAGCAGTTGACACTCATGTGGCCTTTACACTAGTTCGTAGCTGTGGAGGTTTCTGTAAGCTTACCTATCTGACTCACACTACACCACCGCAAAGGCCTTTGAATTTTTTGATGAGGATGTATGTAAGTGCATTGCACAATGTACTGCTGTGGACACTTCTGATCATGCCTGGCACCAGGCTAGGCTTAGTATGAGTAGAGGTGGTTTGGGTCTGCGTTCCCTCGCACAACACTCCCCTGCAGCATACATTGCCTCACTTTGTACCTCAGGTTTTGGCTCCCAGTCTCAGCACCACCTTGCCTCAGCAACTCATATGTTTAATTCTGTTGTACCACCATCAGAGGCTATTAACTCAGAGGCACTTCTGTTGACTCCAGTCACCCAAAGGAGCCTCTCCTCCAAGCTGGATGACCACCTCTTCAAGGTTCTCCTGGATATGTCCTCCATCGCTGACAAGGCTCACTTGCTGTCTGTTTCCTCCCCTCATGCAGGTTCATGGGTGTCTGTTACTGCTTCAGAGGGTCGTGGTCTCCATCTTGACCCTTCCCAATTTCAGGTTGCCATTAAGTGGTAGCTGGCCTGGACCTTTCTTATGGTTCATATTGCCCACTGTGCCCTGAGATTGCCTTGGACCCACTTGGCCATCATGCTGTTGCCTGCAAAAGGGGTTGTGATGTGGTTTCCCACCACAACAAACTGCGTGATGTCCTTGCGGAGTCCTGCCAGCAAATGGGTAATGGGTAATAATCTCACCAATCATCACAGCCACAGCCGTTCAGCTGATCTTTTGGTTCCAACCTGGGTCTTGGGCAAGCCAGCAGCTTTTGACTTGTCTGTCACATCTCTGCTTAATCTTACAACTCTTTTGGAAGCGAGTGTGACAACAGGAGTAGCTGCACTGACCACTGAGCTGAGAAAGCACTCCTCTAATGACACCAAATGTAAGAAAAGAACTGAGTAGTGGAGCCGTATGGAGCCTGGGGAAAGGAGGCTTTGGAGTCTATCCCCCAGCTTGTAACTTGACTAGCCACTTGCTCATCCAAGGCAAAGTCAGTGGTTCTTACCGAATTCTATGGTCGGCTGAACCTTCACCTGGTACTAGCTAATGCTTTCCCATAGCATCTGTCAAAGTGAAGTAGGTTAGATGTAGATAGCATTTTGTGTACATTGTGTGTAGCCTAGTTGTATATGCTCATACATCAGTGTATTTGTGTATATGTCCAATATATTTATACATTGTGCGTAGTTTACATGTAGTTGCATGTTTGTATAATAATGTACTTGTGTATGTCCACTTATCCTGCTGTAACTGAAAAAGTAATAATGATACACCCAGAACATCATGTTCATCCCCTTGGACATTTGGTGGATGGGGGTTAGATAGCAGACCAGTTTTGACCACTCTTGCAGACAGAATATCATGTCCCACTATAAACCAGGCAAATCCATGTGTCACCAACCAGCTATACCAAAGATTGGCCATCACCTTGCAGAGGCAACATGCCAGGCACCCTTTGTAAAAGTAGTTATATATTTTGCAACAGTGCGCTCGAATGCCAGAGCATTTCTTGCAAGGGCAGGTCCCCGTGCTAAAGTCTCAGACCTCTACTCAGATGGTTGACTCATACTAGTTAAATATTGCAATTTGTGTTTAACATGTATTGTGAGGTTTCATATTAAAAAAAATTGCATCACCTATTAATAATGTAATTATTCCGGTACAAGTACACATATGCACACATAATCGACACAATACAAACACAACGTTCATCCACCTGCTGTTGCACAAGGTAGGTATAGGGAGCATGCGCCTCGATGGTATGATGATCTTGATCCAGGAAGGCACATGGATGTTTATAGAACGTAGCCCAATTTCACATGAAGCCAAAAAAAAAAGGGTTAGGCTGTATGGTTAGTTGTGCATGCTTTTCTGCAATAAGTAACACAAGGCTCTTATGGAATGTTTTGGCAGCAGTATAAGACATCAATGGCAATGGAGTGAAACATCCAAGTGTACTAATGAATTCTGGCTTCATAGGCATGTTTCCTGTCCTGTTCTTAATGACGATAGCTGCATTGGGTCAATGTTTGTACGGGAGATGCACGCATGCATACAATTAAAATGTATTTTCAGCTAATCAAAAGCTTGTTTGTTTATCATAGACCATCGCATCGGGATCAAACGCAAAAATCCCGTACATCGTGAACTACGTGGGGTACGGCTACGAACCGAAAGTGGCCATCTTGGTTACTGCTACTACCAATTATGTTCCAGAAGCAGTTGCCAATGTCTGCTTTACGCAGACATTTTGTAAGTGCAATGAATGCATGTGCAGTTTCATATCGCCAGAATGTGGCATTTGAGCCGCTAGATGGGATGATTTAAATGGTGTACATTGAATACTGTTTTCCCAGTATTGTCATAATGCAATCATGTAATGAAATGGATCCATTGGATTTATGCCATTCGGGTGCAATAAAATACCTTAATTTTCTCAAAAATACTTACAAGTTGTCTTATCTAAGTTGAGCTTGATGAAAAAAAAAAAAAAAAAATTCTTCATTTATGCAAAACTCATAAGGATATAGATAGTTATGTGGATTTCAATATTGCAACATTGGGCACCAAACGATTACACGCTTTCCTTTTTAGCAGCTTGAGAAGTTATTATTACTGATCTGTATACCACCTATTTTAAACGAGACGCAACTGGCATGAAATAGGTTGACTGCATGGTCCAAAGGCGATCATACACTGTACGCTGGCAACATGTTGTGTCCAACTCAAATGAATACAAGTAAATAAAAACATTCTCTACAAGAAAGTTGGTGGTATATATGATTTGAAGGCAATGGTGGTGTAAAAAGCAGGTTTGAATGATAAGGAAAAACGAAACATAGCTCTATATTTAGCCAGGCACACATTGCTGGATAGTACATGCATTGTTCATGCATGTGCTAAATATAGGACTTTTTTTTTTTTTTTTCCCTTATCATTCAACCCTTGTTTCTCTGCTTTTTATACCAACTTTTTATAGAGAATGTTTTTATTTACTTATTTCATTGCTTTTTATTCATAACTGGATGCTTTCAACAGTGATGATACAATCTAAATATCTTCACTTAGCAACAGACATATTGTCATTATTATTAATAACCCCAATAGTGGAGAAAGCGAGTACTGTATACTTTGCGTTTTTATGAAAATGCAACAAAGACCATTAAATAAAAGCCTGGTGTGCATGTTGCAATTATGCGGATATATACGATAGAGAAACACTGATCAATTAAGCTACTATATGAACTTGCATTGGTATATACAATAATTATAATTATAATTATATGGGACAGTGCCCAACAAAATCAGGCTTGTGGGGGTTATAATTTTATCACTATAAAAATTGCACGTTGTACTAAACAACACATCTTCGCGTTGGTACTACCTTTTCCTTTCAAATTTCGTACACTTGTTCCCACACCATTTCTCTGTGTGAAAATTGATTTTTGTGATTTACAACTTTTCCGTGCCGTGGATGCAACAATTGTTAACCCTGCGGGTTAGAAATCCACATTTCTCCACGTACGAGTGTTGAAAACGTGTCAAATTCGGAGTGTGCATAGAGGAGTCCTGTAGCTATTGATTTGTTCTATTCGTTAGTTTCTGAATCATCCGTTACAGAGATACAGTTGAGCAAGCTACAGGCACATTTTCCCGCTTGATTCGCTATAATCACCGCCTTCATTCACTGAGCGGGACGCGATTTGCCAAAATCATTGGCGCGAATCAAGCGGGAAAACGTGCCCGTAGTTTGTTCAACTGTATCTCCGTAACGGATGATATGGAAATTAACTAACAGAACAAATCAATAGCTACAGGACTCCTCTATGTGCAACCCGAATTTGACGCGTTTTCAACACTCGTACGTGGAGAAATGAGGAATTCTAACCCGCGGGGTTAACGATTGTTGTATCCACGGCACGGAAAATGTGTAAATCACAAAATTCGATTTTCACACAGAGCAATGGTGTGGTAACAAGTGTACCAAATTTGAAAGGAAAACGTAGTACCGTCGCGAAGATGTGTTGTTTAGTACAACGTGCAATTTTTATAGTAATAAAATTAAAACCCCACAAGCCCGCATATATATAAATTATGTATACGTCACTTACATAGTAATCAGTAACTGTTTTCTACTGACATTGCTTATGTGAATTTATGATAACCACAAATAACTCAGCCATGGATGATAAATATTGTTCAGTCCATAAACAATGTTATACTCAGTTCTAGTACTGACACCAGCGAAACTTTATCTTCTCCTTACTCTGTCTCTTGGTATGACAGCTACAGTTGTGTCCACCATCTCTTCCTTCATTACAGTGTTCCGTAAATTAGATGGATCTCAACTTGTAAACCTTGTACATGCAGATATATTTCATGCATACTCTGGCAGCAGTGTATAAGTGCAAGCTGTTATACACTTTCTTTTTGAGGAAAGGGCCATGTAGGTGTAGAATAATTCATCATCATACCCCATTGAGGTCACCTCACTCCATGCAAGTAGTAGGCAAGGGGAGGAGTAGGGGTAGTAGTAGGTAAGGGGAGGAGTAGGGGTAGTGGTAGGTAAGGGGAGGAGTAGTAGGTAAGAGGAGGAGTAGTAGGTAAGGGGAGGAGTAGGGGCAGTAGTAGGTAAGGGGAGGAGTAGGGGTAGTAGTAGGTAAGGGGAGGAGTAGGGGTAGTAGTAGGTAAGAGGAGGAGTAGGGGTAGTAGTATGTAAGGGGAGGAGTAGGGGTAGTAGTAGGTAAGGGGAGGAGTAGGGTAGCGGTATGTAAGGGGAGGAGTAGGGGTAGTAGTAGGTAAGGGGAGGAGTAGGGGTAACTGAATGTAAGGGGAGGAGTAGGGGTAGTAGTATGTATACCAAGCTTCCATATACATGTGGTTGTAAGAGGTGTCACTGAAGAAAGGCTAGGAACTAACAGTATGGTACCTTATCTCTGCTAGAATGTCACTATCTATGATTTTGATTGCATCAATATCATGTACCTATTTTTTTCTACGCATGCTCAGTGCCTAGTTAATCAAGGCGCCTGCACTAACTTCACTAACAACTGACCCTTTGTGATAAACATGGGTGGGTTTTATTTAGCCCATTTAACAGTATGCAATAGCTTTTTAGAGACAGCCATGTTATAAAAGTGTTTATTAATAGAACTAGGCAGACCTTTTAATTTATGACAGGGCAAGGTCACTTACAGTTTTGACCTCTACATGTGTACTGCTATAGTTTAGATAGGATAGCCCTAGCGCATCTGCTTGTAATACACTTGTGCTACTGTATATTAATAAATAAGTTTTGTATGAATAACGATACAGTTTGAAATTCTGATCCTACTGCTACTTTTGGCATTCTTTGAAACGGTTCTTGTGCCAGGTTACTTTTCAAGCAAAGTATATCAACACATATTTCTGATATCAGTTCTGTCCCTAATAAGTTCCACGTAAAATCGACCCAAAAGAGCACTGTCGCGTGAAATTCTAAACACTTTGCATGACATCATTTGCGTTCTTAGAACGGTTCATGTTTCGAGTTCTTTACAAATAAAGGAAGAACAAAATGACGCTATTCTGACCGGGGACTCTTGTTGTCTTGAACCACACGTTTTTTTGACTACAAGCAAACACAATTCTACTCTTTTTGACTTTTTGTTCGACACACTAGATAAGTGATCCGATTGGTAGGAGTCCTGTTGGTCAAATAAATACTATATGAGAGTAACATTGGTAACTCATCAGTGCTCTAGCTAGAGATTTACCGACATTCACTTTAGACCATGCAAAACCAGTCAACCTATTTCATGCAAGTTGTGTTATTATTAGCTACTCAGTAGGCCCTAGTTTCACTAAGTTATAATTGCAGTATAGTGTCACGATATAAAATTTAACACCTACATACATGTACATGTATAAGGTTTAAAACTACGCATGCAAGGTGATAAATTGTATCGTATATTGCAAAAACTCTATGCCAAAGTTCACCAAGACGTAAATTGAACGGCCATAACTGTGTGTAGTATCCTGGAAGTGAGGGCGGGCGGTTGATTTTGATCATGACCGGTGGCAACAATTCCAGGCACTCTAAGATATTTTATTTCAGCACAAAGTTGCCCCCCCCCCCCCCCCCCCCCCCCCCACACACACACATGCAGTATTACTTGAACTGTATAAATTGGATGCTCCCGTGAAATCATCCCGCCATGTGGCAAAACATATGTGTGTATACATCGTTTTAGTATGTCGCGTATACTTGCATGTGATTGTTGATAAGTACAGTCAAAAGGTGTTATAAAATGCACGAATGCTAAATTAATTGCTTAGCAGTATTGTCACGGCAAAATTTAGGACATGGTATATAACGATTGTCCTTTTTAAAGGTTTATTTTACGCAAACTATGCACCGGCAATGCCTTTGTCAAACTTATACTGTAACCAGATGCCGGCGCATGTCGGCTTTTTTCAGACTAAGCAAGTGTAATGTCCCTGTAAAATTTTGGACATGCTACATAACATTTGTTATAAGGTTTGAACTTTGCACGTGCAATATTGTTATGTTAACACATGCATTTCAGACTACTTCAATGGACTCTACGCACAACTGATCCCTCCTGTGGAACCCCAGATTTCGATTGGAGAAGAGGTGCTATTTCAATGCGAGTATAGCTCTAACGATGACTTAGCAGCTGCCGTCGTCAATCTTCTCTTGGCCAACGGAACAAGCTACACTGCTACTTGCAATTCCTATTCATGCTCAGGCGATAGCGAGCTGGTACTCAGTAATACATTACGGATAGCCGCAGCTGCTCGTATACATGTTGCCACACTGACCTTATCCATCCTGTCTGTGGCGTTTAATAACTCTCAGGTGACGTGCTCCCTTTGGTATTCGGACGCCATCCAGTGGAGCAACGCAACCAATTTAATTATGTCACCTAATTATGATGCACATGTGATACCGGTTTCGAATACCCCTTCTCCTTTGAATGCACAATATCCACTAGCTTTGGTCGGAGGATTAGTATCCGGAATTCTAGTAACCCTCATCGGCGCCATTATTCTTGTGATTGTTCTGGTGTGTTTGAAGCGAAATAAGTCCCAGGTGAAGATTGTAATACTTCAAACCCCCAGCACCATGCCAAAGAGAAATGGTGTCGCATCTACTAAATGGCTTTCATCAAGTACAAGCATTGACGCACTTACCATATCGAACTTCAACGCAATCTTGCTGAATTCAGGTAGGATACCTTCCACATCTTCCAAAACCTTGCTCCTTGACTTAAATCGCAAGGTGAAAAGCATGACGGATATCGAAATGAGGCGAAAGGTGAAGCTAGATGTTGTACGCGTATATATAAGCTACTCGAATGAAAAATTGAGTTGGGTCAGTCAGTATCTCAAACCGCTCATTCAGAAGCTGATCCTTGGTAGCGAGGTGACCGTACACAATGACGACATGATCGTAGGCCACCCGATCTCCGAGGAGAGGATGAGGCTGATATTGGAGGCCGATAAGGTGTTGATAGTGTGCTCCCCGGGGTATGAACATTCCCCGTGGTGCCAGTATGAGCTCCTCCAGTCTGTCTCAAAAGACTCTGGTCTGATGGATGGAAGGATCATTTCCATTTTGTGCGATAGCTGCAATACCGTTCCGCCCATAATTAGTGGTGTGGCATGCATAAGAGATGATGACTCCATGTTTGAAAGCAAGCTACAGCAATTCCTTGACAAAGCGCATGTGTAGGCTGAGCATTGGTTTATTCATTCTGGCCATGCATAGTAAACAATAATAAGTTTCAGTGTTTCATGTGTGCATCCTTTCATAGTCAGTCTTCATTGCTTTATGTACACGCACACACCCACCCACAATGAATTATAACATAACCTCTATTCGTTTGATTAGTATATGTTTAGGCGCCTTATCCAAATGCATGATTTGTATTCAGCACAGTTGTAGTAAGGTATAACGTCCATCATATGCATGGATGTTTACTTTTCTCCATTTGAATCGTCCTTATATCACAAAGGAAACTCGTGCATGAGTGTAGGTCCTTACATTTAGCATGAGGCCGTGGAAAAGGGATGAGGATCCTTGTCAGTAATTTTACTACTAACAGATAGTAGCAAATTGGAAATTTTACTACTAACAGATAGTAGCAAATTGGAAATTTTACTACTAACAGATAGTAGCAAATTTGGAAATTTTTCTACTAACAGATAGTAGCAAATTGGAAATTTTACTACTAACAGATAGTAGCAAATTTGGAAATTTTTCTACTAACAGATAGTAGCAAATTGGAAATTTTACTGGCAAAAGTGTAAGGAACAATGGTAATAATACTCATGTGGGAAAGAGCTTCAGTAGTATATTCCTCTCAATTGGGGCAACTTCAGAGTTCATGTACGCAGACACGCATATGTACACACACAAGCACATGCACACAGAACACACATGCACACACACACATAAACACACAAACACACACACACACACACACACACACTGATTAATTGCTAAACTGGCTAGACTACCTTAAGACTTTGAGTTGACCTAATAGTGAAACATTCTTTTCGTTTTAACAAGTGGCAAACTGATGATGTATAGCTCTGATGACCACACTAAACGACTGCATGAGTGGTCTTGGACCTTATAAGGAGTAGGGTCCCCAGACTAGTCTGAAGCTCGTCCTTAATGCCTATAGGACACATTCACTCTTCATTTTCATTTTAAGGTGGTAGGCACCACATAATTATCAGTTTGAAAAAAATTTCCTCATCATACAAACTGTCTCCATTTCAGTGATACAAAAAGCATATTTTCAGTGCGAAATGTTAGCGTGATTTAGAGCCATGTCACTTTATATTAATTCAATCCATAACCATTTCCCCCCTCATAGCAGGCAGCTAAAATTACCAAATAAATATTTGGAGTATACTAAAAATACGCTTCAAATATAGATTTTGCCAAATATGTGTTACATCTGAACTACGCGTGATCTCAATGCATGCGAGCTGTGCTATATACCATTTTATTTCACAGCAAAAGAGCATTTCCAATTTTGTTGAAAATAACACTTCACTACATGCGAATCATCATTGAGTATCGATAATACAATTTCCGATATTCAAAATCGCACAGCAATTGATTTTAGTTTTTATCAGCCATTTAGGGGGCGTATTTCACTACAATTATTATTGGGGGTAATAGTTAGCCTCCATTTTGGAACCTGAATTCGGAAGATATGTCGTTTCTGTGTAATTAGATCGAGTTACAGGAGAGAATGGTGGGGCCATCAGTTTATCGGACAATGTACCACTCGGATTCAATGACAGTTGCAGAGTGGAATTTTCCCAAACTGAATATTGCAACAGGGTATGGTGGTGCTATTTACAGTGATGGGGGTCCATCATCAAATATTGTATTATATGGTTGCATTATTCTATTCATTGATAACGTAAGTAGCTCCATCACTTTCATTGATAACCATGCACGGCTAGGTGGTCATGCCGTGTATGCCACACCCATTTATGGGTGCTATTGTGTTAAAAAATATATATGTGAAACTGTGGCTAGCTATTTCACGATTACTACATTACCAAATGACCTTAATGACACTCAAATACTCTCATTTCCAACACATGTGCAGCTTTGTAATTGCAGTGACCCTGACTTGTGCAATGTCACAGGTCAGTATGAAGGAAAGGATTAGGTTACCACATATCCTGGTGGGACTGTGTGATTTAATGTTACCTCTGTAGATGATAGAAGCAACCTATCACCTGGTGTGGTTTATGCATCAAATGGCACAAACTTCACTACAACCATAACACTTGGACCAGGCCAAGAAGCTCAGTGGATAGGAACAGTGTGTGGTACAAATCATACAATAGAGTACCAAATGTATGGACCACAAATGGCTTCACTAAATCTGAGTCTGTCCACAAATATTGGTAGTTCCCCAACAGTCATTGAGGTGGAGCTTTTATCATGTGAACCAGGGTTCATATTCATGTCAAATTCTTCAATGTGTGACTGTTCTCCATTTTTGGCATCACATGGAGTTGTCTATGATACATCAGATGGTACTGTGACTATAAATAAAAACAAATGGATTGGTGTGTACAATGACACCTTTCCTGCACTGGCTTCATTCTGTCCTTTAGACTACTGCAATAGTACAATCAGTAAGCTATCTTTAGTTAGGCCTGGGGACTTGTGCAGTGGAGGGCGTACTGGCATTATTTGTGGTCATTGTCATGGTAACTACAGTGTGATCTTTGGTTCTTCCCAGTGCCAGGTGTGCTCAGATATGTGGCTGATCACACTTGTGATGCTTGCAGTGCTGGGTGCCTTACTGGTGGCAACACTGTTTTTCCTCAACCTCACTGTAACATAAGGCACAATACATGGGCTCATCTTCTATGCCAACATTATTCAAGTCAATACTTCAATATTCTTCAGCCAATTCACTTTGAGACCATTGCAGGTGATAGTGTCCCTTGTGAACCTTGACCTTGGGATTCCTCTGTGTTTCTATGATGGTATGGATGATACTGACAAGGCTGGTCTTCAGTTTGTGTTCCCAGCCTACCTCCTCATTCTGACCATGGCAGTCATTGTGCTCTGCCACTACTGTCTTCAGCGATCTCCCACCACCTCCACTAGGTCCTGTGTTTATAAAGTTTTCACCATCATAGGACAAAGAGCAGTTGGTGTCATATCTACTCCCATCTACTTGTCATATTCCAAGCTGCTTAGAACTGTCATTGATGGTTTCACATACTCTACAGTCCAGCTGCCCAGTGGTGATATTCATGTCTGGTTCTATGATGGAAATGTGGAATACCTTTATGGAAAGCATACTAAAATATTTGTGGTTGCCATGGTGACATGTACCCATTTCCTCCTCCCCTACACAGTTGCCCTCACTTTCATTCCAATCATTGAACGGTAAAGTGAACATAACAGACTGTTCAACTAACTCCACAAGAAGGCCAATCAGATCAAACCAATGATTGATGCCCACTATGCCCCCTATAAGGGGGAGTGGGATGGTGGCTGGGAGCAAGGCTTTGGCTTCTAGATGTGATGTATATTTTAAATGCAGTGTATAGTTCTGACAATCCATCTCTGCTTCTGTCTATTCAAGCTACTGTGGCAGTCTTGTTCACCTTATCACAGACAGAAATAAAACCATTTGGACAGTCACTTCAAATGTCCGATAAATTTAACAGACGTGGCAACATCTACAACCAGCTCTATCATAGTCTTGATATGTTTTACCTCCTCAACTATATTGTACTAGCTCTATCAATGTCTTACATTCTAGACCAAAGTTCAGACCAAACACAGCCCATTGTGGTATATGTGTTGGTGTTTTGGTGGGTCTTTATGTAGTGGTGTTGATGGTGACTGTCTTGTACCATCTCATTGTGGCCATCCTCAAGGTTTGTGGTATATATGACAGAGCCAGAGAGAAGATTGATGGATTATTTCAAAGGAAATGTGCAGTGGTTGCTGCCACCACTACTGTCACCACACTGTTCACGGCCAACTTTGGTGAGAGAGAACCACTTTTGTGTGAAGACTAATGTACATGCAATGTTATGTGTTCATAGTATCTTTATATTTGATATAGTTTCCTAGAGGTATAGTTAGTTATTCTATTTAAACATGTATTAATGTGTTTTCATATTCCTTGAAGGTCATTTAAACACATCTACACAAGCATGGGTAGTAAAATGAATCAAAACCCCCCCAAATTGATCGTGCTGTAGAAATAGCTAACCAATGATTCAGAAAACACTGCCAGTTCCCTTTAGATTAAAGTAGATGCAATGTTGTTCAGTGATGCAGCACTCGTCTGTAATATTGATGTAGCACTCATACATATACACGTTGATGTAGGATTCATACATGTACACATCTGTAACGTTGATGTAGCACTCATACATGTACACATCTGTAACGTTGATGCAGCAGCACTCATACATGTACACATCTGTAACGGTGATGCAGCAGCACTCATACATGTACACATCTGTAACGTTGATGTAGCACTCATACATATACACATCTGTAACGTTGATGTAGCACTCATACATGTACACATCTAGATCTGTAACGTTGATGTAGCACTCATACATGTACACATCTGTAACGTTGATGCAGCAGCACTCATACATGTACACATCTGTAACGTTGATGTAGCACTCATACATGTACACATCTAGATCTGTAACGTTGATGCAGCACTCATACATCTGATACGTAACTTGATTAACGCAAGAAGCTGTGATCGACAAAAACCATCATATTAAAAAAAATCACCTGTAGATGGCTGCCTATCTTACTCCAGGAAGGGGTGTGGTCAAAACCAGTGGTACCCTGAAGTAGAGTAAGCACACCTGTGTACTGTTTCACATGGCTATGCATGTTGTGTATCATTACATCCATCAATTCGTTCTAGGGTATGATGACATTATTGATTTTTTTACAACCATGTACATTTAATGAACTCAGTGAATTGTTGTTGTTTCTTGTGTTACATGTACCTTGAACGATTATAGCTTTGTATTTTTTTTTTTGTATGTTACCGATTTGTGATTTATTGAGGATAGCTCTCCTGGCTGTTTACCTTTGCTAGAACTGTGTTCCTTTCTCTTTGGAATTGTTTTTTTTACAGACAGTTCATTGTTCTCAGGCTCGTTACTGCCTTGTGCAGTGCAGTCATGTTATGTGCGTTTTAGTTTGAAAAGCATTGTTGTAGTAGGTTGCACTGGTTGGGAATGAAGCCAAAGCGAAAGCATTTTATTGGTAAAGAACGGCTAGCTGCTGTTTTAAATAAATACGGTATCTCAGGAGATTGGAACCAAACTATGGAATGGAAACTTTACAATATTTGTTTATATTACGCATGAGCAAACGTAAATTAAGATGGACGCACCGTTACGACGACAAACTTTGAGAGTATAAATCTCACTGGTAACGTGGACTTTCGAATGAAAAACAACATTTTTCGTAGTTCAAATATTATGGTCCTTAATATTTATTTCGTGAAATACGTTTCCTGATATATGGTGCCTACCACCTTAAATCGGAGTTAGGTCACGTGGGCAAGATTGAAGATGCAACAGTTGCATCCTGTGTCTATACAGCCACTAGGTATACAACCCATATTAATTGTACAGTAGCATGTATAAATAAATACATCACATGCAGGGCAAATATCAATCGCATTGATTCAGAGGTCACCAGTGACTAAATCAAGTAATTAATGTGTTCTCTGTTGTATATGTAATGAAGTAACATTTTGGCTGTGTATAAACCATATTTATATATATTTTATATGCTTGCAAGGATCTTTACTCAGATCTAGAAACATATTGTGCATCTCTGTTGAAATGACCTTTTTCCTAATGGTTTGAGTGTTGAATGAACATTGACAACATGTCCTTTCTGTAGCTTGTATATAATGTTGCATGTGACATTGTGTGTCTATGTGTATAATCATTTATATGTACATGTGGTTTTACACCTGAGGTATATGCATAGAACATGAAAATATCTACTAGTACTCACAGTATATTGATCGTGTATAACTGCTCTGCTTAGCTTATTATACATATACAAGCCATGTCACTACCCCATCAACAAATCCAATGTTGTTAGAAGTCTGAAAGAGCTAAACTGAGTCCTCAAAATGGCTGCATGAGCTGGATTGGGCACATGATTGAGATGAAAGGTGCTTGCACATGGATCTTCCTTCAGGGTATTCATTGGGCTGTCTGTCGTAGAAGAATATTCTTTTCTCCGACTCATTTTACAGCCAACAGCACGCCAATCATATCAGTTCTGATCTCTAATGCTAGCAATGGAATATTCTTAAACCTTTTTCAAATTTTCTGTTCTGGGAACAGCTGCTGCATCCGTTGTGATTTTACCTTGACTCAAATCATGCAGCTAGGAAGCTGTTGACATTATGTCAATATGGGGTGTGTTATGGGGAGTATTGTCCTTTCTGGTATTCAAAGAGATTTTAAAAATCAACGCAAAACTACGTATACATGTAGCATTATTATAACTGTAGATGCCATTGTCATAAAATTTCTTGTTTCTGTGTCAAGTGTTCCACATTACATGTATCCATGTAAAAAATGTTGCAACAACCTAAAACACTGTTTTGTAGAAGTGTAATTAAGTGGGTGTGAACTAGCGATTTTCATATACACATGTACATGACATGCATCACTGTCATCAGATGATTGAATATAAGTCATCTCTTAACCCTTTGAACGCCAAGGGCATATTTATATGCATGATATTCCATGCTCATGACATTGTACTATATGTGTCATGTGATTATGATTTTGAGTAATGTATTGATCATAAACCCTGTATAAGAGATACATGTGCACGCACATACATGTATGTACATAACCTTATTATAAGTAGAGAGATGGAGTTAACTAGCCTTAATTAATTCCTGCTAAACTTAGGTTTTGAAGCACCGAAGATGCTGTTGATCAGATCGCCGAATGTTCTTGAAATCGATTGTCTGCTTCTCAGCTATTGTTGGAGAGTTGTATCTCGATACTAAGTACGATAATTATTATATTGGGATTGGGTGGGGAGGGCCCCCCACCAACTCCATGAGGTCCCATGCCACTTATTCCAAGTTATTATATATTTATGAACACACCCGCTTCTTATAAGGCTCCATTTTGTTTTCACATTGCAATAGATCAAAATGATGACTGAAAGTAATAAATGTTTACCTCATTCAACACCTACATGTAGATACAATACTTCAATGCAATGTTAGCAATAAAGTCAGCAACATACATACTACCATCTTGGATCTATTGCAGTATAACAGGGTTAGGTCAGATTCTACACTGTGTAGATTCTGGTTCTTTGAGAATCAAAGATGGAGAAACAATGGCCTACCAATGCCGTAACCTTCATATTCCCATGGGCCGGAATGTTTACATACTCACCTTCCTTTGTGAAGACTTTGACTGATAGCATTTGAATCTCTGGCTGCAACATGAATGTTTCCCTCAGGGTCAAAGGCAAGACCATATGGGTACTGAAAACAATGGTTCCCAGAAACTTTACCATCTATGGTCAGTAACCAACCACCAACTTCATTGAATATGTGGATCATAGTCTGAAACAATCAGTCGGTTGTTTGATGACTGCAGTGTGAAAATTGAACTCTCCCTGACCTGATCCCTGCTGACCATGCTTATAAAAAAACTCTCCCTCTGATGTCAGCCTCTGTATGCAATGGTTGTCATGGTTAGCAACGTATGGCACATCTCCCTTGATGAAAATACCGAATACATTGACCATCACCCCTTTCACCACTACCCTAAGGACTTAAGGTGATTAAAATGCACTACTAACCGCTCACACCATGGATTTGACCCCACAGCATACACAAGTACAGGGTGTAAATGGGACCATGGACTTGATCACAAGTACAGGGTGTAAATGGGTCCATGAGTTTGACCCCATAACAGACACAAATACAGGGTGCAAATGGGACCATGGATTTGATCACAACTATAGGGAGTAAATCGGACCATGGATTTGACTCCACAACAGACAAAAGTACAGGGTGTAAATGGGACCAATGAATTGACCCTAAAACAGACTCAAGTACAGGGTGTAAATGGAACCATGGATTTGACCCCACAGCATACTCAAGTACAGGGTGTAAATGGAACCATGGATTTGACCCCACAGCATACTCAAGTACAGGGTGTAAATGGGATCATGGATTTGTCCACACAATAGACACAAGTACAGGGTGTAAATGGGACCATGGATTTGACCCCACAACAGACACAAGTACAGGGTGTAAATGGGATCATGGATTTGATCACAAGTACAGGGTGTAAAGCAGACCATGGATTTGACCCCACAACAGACAAAAGTACAAGGTGTAAATGGGACCATGCATTTGACCCCACAACAGACAGAAGTACAGGGTTAAATGGAACCATGGATTAGATCTCACAACAGACACAAGTACAGGGTGTAAATGGGACCATGTATTTGATCACAAGTACAGGGTGTAAATGGGACCATGGATTTGATCACAAGTACAGGGAGTAAATCGGACCATGGATTTGACTCCACAACAGACAAATATACAGGGTGTAAATGGGACCATGGATTTGATCACAAGTACAGGGTGTAAATGGGACCACACTCTAAAAAATTTCCGTGCTCTTGGAGCACCAAATTGGTGTTGTGCACAGCGGACACCAAGATTTGGTGCTCACAGTTTACATTGCGTGGTTGATATAGCAGCCCACCACATATATACCAATGAATATATCATGAAGTAGTAGGAATTGAATAATAACACAAACCAAATACAAAAACAATAACAAAAAAGGTCAATAAGAGTAAATAAAAACATGTCAACAAGAGTCCTCATACACAAACAAGCATACTTTTAAAAGGGAGTCCAAAGGAACAGAAAAACCGGTAGGTATAGGGTTGACGATAGCTTGATGTTACAAAAAACACAAAAACCTGTATGCTGTTAGGTAGCGATGGCGGATACTGGACGTTGTATATGTAGTAGAACACACCACGGCCATTTCCATAGATGGCAGGCATACGTAATTTGGTTTTCTCCACCACAATCACAGGTTATGTCAGGTCTGCTAGTAATGTACCGAAGGCAGCAACATATGTGTAGGGAGAGTTGCAGCTGGTACCAATAAAAGAATCATCCAAAATTATGTATTCACCCTGTAGAAAATTATTCATCAATATATTTAAAACACAGTAGTATAACATACCAAAAAGGTTTGAAGAACTCATTTTCCCCATCAAGATCAGTAGGTGCATCAGTTTCATTGTCGTGGCCTATTCAAGGTAAGCAAGCAAATGTCAATTACTTTGTTTCGCTGCACTAAGCTCAGACAGAAGTTTTTTTTGACATTCGTCTTGCCATACCGCTTGCAAGGAAAACTGGTGATGATTAAACCCTTCCATCTACAAATGAATGGAAAAACGCATTTAACTTTAATGCAATGACAATGTATAATACACATCATGCGCTATTTGGGAATGAAACAAGATATGCTTACCTTTCTGCTTCAGCCCAGTTTCTTTGAACTGTACAAAAAAACGTAGTTAATCCCAAATACTGCAAGTACAGACTGATGCAAATGTACCTCAGACCTTTTGATGCCAACTCTCCATGCTCTGCACTAAAATGAGAAGAACAATGTGTTATACAATGTCCCAAATTCCCCACATTTGTCACCTTGGACAGCCACAATCGGACAGCCCTTTTTCCATGTTTACACTGTAAAAAGTAGAGAATATCATCAAGCATTTATCAAAATTCATTTTCATGGCTAACCTGGTCAATGCACCACCAGCTTCGTAGAACACACCGGATGCACAACATGCTTGATTGAATGCACCACTGGTGAAGACATTTATCTTTCAATCTCAGAAGTAAACACATATACAAACTATACCTCTCAGATTCAGGTGGAACATCATAATCCTTGCATTACTTTAATGCCTCACAATCAGAATCAACATGTTCCTTCACTCCTCAGATGAATCTGTAATAGTTATAAAAATCGTGTGTAATTTAATGTATGTTGGAAATTATTAGCAAGAACTGAGTGGCTGGAAAGTGTGCATAAACTTTGCACAGTGGTATCTCTGTAACAAAAATTAACAAAATAGATCAATAGCGCTCTTTACATGAGGTGATTTGAATGCTCTTTGTTGAATGCTCTTTTGAAGGGGTGATAGTTTTGAACTTTACAGTGTATCGGACCTCATAACGTGCTTGTGCAAGACATAAAAATTTTCACAAAGAGAAATCGTATCGTATGAAGTGCTACAAATACTAAGTCAATAGTTTTAACAATTTAGAAGATATAGCCATTTGATTTTCATGCTATATATATATATAAATCCATAAGAGTCTAAATCTATTGCAACATTCCAAATAAATGCACAAGTTATAAACGCTCGAATTACTTAATTAATACAATCTGTTAAAGGTTCCTTACATTATTTTGTTGATTACCTCTAACCTACTTTTTGACCTTAAATTGCACATGATTTACTACTATTGGCCCAGGCCCCTTAAGCCCTGGGGGCACCTCACTTCAAGTGTTAGGGTTACTTAAATATGGAAGTCAGTATCCAGCAAAATCACCCTTGTGATACATTTTCAAATTTTCAGGAAAAGCAAAAGAAAAATAACACCCACAATGAAATGTATGTCTAAATTATAAATTTAGTGCCTTATAACATTATCAGAATTTTTGATTCATAAGGGTAGAGTTCACGGGGGAAAAAAATTGTAAACCTGAAAATCTGATTTTGCTGGACACTGTCCCATATGTATTATTCTTGTACAAAGCCAGGGAGGATGTAACACCCACACTTTTAGTAGCTTATACAGATTGAAATAACTTGTTTCAATCATTTTTTTAGGTTGTCTGGGGTGTGCCCAGTGGGTCATGCCTAGGGTGGAGAATTTGTTACGTTTCACCATTTTAGCATTCTAGCGATGTTCAATGGTTTTGCCAAGTTTTGAAGATCCTCATCAGTTTAGGAATAAGCTTTGAAGCCTTAAATCTATTTGCTTTTTCTTATCACAGCCTAACAATTTGGTACATACTGTGGACAGACATAAATTGAAAAACTGTGCAATACAACTTCTTAAGAATATGTGAGATACAAAAAGGACTTTGCAACCATCCCTACTATTTGCAAATATTGTCTTTGAAAGCCATATAGCTCTCTATTTCTTTTGCCTAGACAAGAATTCCTGCCATTTACATGCCAGCACTTGCAAGAAAAATACAAGTATCTACTGTACTTGGTTGCGTGACTTTGGCAATGATAACGAAGACATCAAACAATGCTAGGATGCTGAAGTGGCTGAATGCAAATAAATTGTACGCCGCAGTGTACAAACGTACCCAGCTATTATTTTCTGTGCCCCGCAAGGCACTCACGGTCATAAGCAGCCCTATAATGGCTATTGGGCTTCATTATTAGTACAATCCAAAGTTGTATACACAAAACAACTTTGCTCCAAGAAATAAACAGGGGGTGGCAAATACTGATGACATCTCACATGGCAATCATTATACAACGTACTCTATACATGGAAGTAAATGTTGTACGTATACGTTACAATAGTAAGTCATCCTAACACCGTACACGGCAATTACAAGTGATCTAAACCAATTAGCACGTTCTTAATAAAAGTATCCGATTTACCATAACCAAACTTCATGTTTAATGTCCTGGGCGTACTCCGCGGAACACATTTGTACAGCGGGGGTACGCGAACCAAGCGTTCCGCCATTTCAGCATTCTAGCGATATTTGACTGTTTTGCCACGTTGTATAAGTTCTTATCTGTTTGGGCCGAAGCTTTGAATGTCTAATACCTTTCAACCTCTTCCAATTTCACCGTGGAATTTCCAATTTTGAACATTTTGTGAAATAGGTGTAGATTTTGTTCAAGGTTGGTGTCTCCATTGTTACATTCTAATCCATTTTATAAATGTTTGACAAATCGAACACGTTCTTTAGTCAACATTGATTGCAGAATATAATTTCCTTGTTTCCTGGATCCAATCTTGAAATGCCGAAGGATAATATGTTGAACCACAGGAGCAATTTAGATATTCACAAAACCTATCATTATAGTGGCATAATACATCTAGGGAGTATTTTATTGACATGCACATAGTTAGATGATGGATTAATTCAATTCTTGAAATTTCAAACCTCATCTTTTAAAACATCAGTTGACCTTAATTTGTAAATTCTAGAGATATGTACAATAAATGCTTTGAAATGTTGATACAGGATACCCCTCTGTCAGGCTGCTCTAAATATGGATGAATGACAAGTTGCAATACAATTCTTTGAAAGATTAATCAGTCACCCACCCGTAAGGGGATTTAAAAGCTTTGAAAATAAGGTTTAAGACAGTTAAACCAAGTTAACCGACAAGCCCAACTGCACGTGCGCATGAGCGCATCCATATAACAGTTACATGTAAATCTGGCACCATACAATGGAGGAGTGCCATTTCACCACCCCCCCAAACAGAGGCTCGGCCAATGTTATAACCTAGCTACGAGCACCACACATCGATTCAAGCAAAAGAAGGTTAACCATTGGAGTACTAGAACAGGTTAGTATCATCATATGACTTAAGTTTTTAAATTTCAATCTCCTCTAAAAAATAAAGCACTTTGAAATGTACTTGTAAGAGGATAAAATGCTTTGAAATTTCAAGAAGGGAAGGGGTAAAATGGTTTGAAATTTCAAGAAGGGAAGGGGTAATATGCTTTGAAATTTCAATTATGGTTTCCTGAATGGGCACTTAGATGATTTTAAGTGACTACTATAAATGTCAAGCAAATACATTTCTAGAATAGATATGTACAGGTTATTCATATATCATAGTACTGTCAAATGTTGTGATATAAAATGCCAAGGATAATGAAAGTTTCCCATCCGACTACTAAATGTAAAGTGCTTTGAGATCTACTTGTAAGAGGATAAAATGCTTTGAAATTTCAAGAATGGAAGGGGTAAAATGCTTTGAAATTTCAAGAATGGAAGGGGTAAAATGCTTTGAAATTTCAAGAATGGAAGGGGTAAAATGCTTTGAAATTTCAAGAATGGAAGGGGTAAAATGCTTTGAAATTTCAATTATAGTTTCCTGAATGGGCAAGTAGATGATTTTAAGTGACTACTAGCAAATACATTTCTAGAATAGATATGTACATTTATCCATTATAGTGCTGTAAAATGTTTCAACATGAGGACTAAGACTACTATACTGAAGAATAGACACACCTCTATGGATTGAATAATGAACAACTATTCAAGAATCACCTGTATGGGGACTAAAATGCTTTGATATTAACGACAATTAAACACATACACTTAGACAAAAATAGTTCTGTGATATTAAAAAAAATTAATAATACATTGAAAGTGTTTTGATGTTAGGACTAAAATGAGAATAGTCACCCATATGATGTTCTGAAATTTCAAGAATAGTCTCACATATTATGCACTGAAAAGTCTCTCCCCATATGATACTTGTACAGTACGATGCTTTAAATTATAGTTTCAAGAATAATGTATGACTACTACTCAAGAATAGACACCTGTACAAGACTAAAATGCTTTGAAATTTCAAAATAATGAAATTTGCTGTCCGACTACTACTGTATTGCAACTTGTCATTCATCCATATTGATCTGAAATTTTAATAGTCTTGCATATGATGCATTGAATTCAAGAATAGAGTGAAATATTTCTAAATTTCTCCTATGTGGGGACTTAAATGCTTTGAAATTTCAAATACTAATGTATTTGAAATTAAAAAAAAATACATGTACATAATAGATTCGTACAGGTTATTCACCCACCATAGAACTGCTGATATTCATCCACATGAGTATTATAATGCTTAGAAATTTCAAGAAAATTTACCTATATGATGCTTTGAAATTTCAAGAATAATCTTTTCCCATAGTTGTACAGGAAAATGCTTTGCAATTCAATGATATATGGGAACTTAAATGTCAAACTTACCCATATACTAAATATGTCTAAAATCATATTATGAAGTTTCTCATCTGTATGGAAATTTCAAATGGATTTGTCTCTCGTACAATGCTTTGAAATTTCAAGAGTAGTCTCCCATACAATGCAGAAATAGTTACCCATATGGGGATTGAATAGCCACCCATTAGGGGACTAAAATTATTTGAAATTTCAAGAAAAATGACAGCTTCCTATCTGACTACTACTAACGTATCAACCAAATACCATCAGAAAAGGTCAGTACTGGTTATTCATCCATCATACTACTATAAAAATGCTTCCATACTAGGTATGACTAAAATGCCTTAACCGATTATACGCGGAAGACTCAAATTTGAGTCCAATAATTATTACGCGTAAAACGCGGTAGACTCAAATTTGAGTCCAGCTGTATACACTACGGTACAAGAAGCGCCGTCCACAGTCGGTGGTTCGTTCGGTTCTGAAACTTGCAAAGCGGTATTCACCAGTCCCTATACTGTTCATTTTATTGTCGAACGAGTGGGCTTGCTATTGTGGGTTTCTTGCTAAACTGTGGACAAAGTAAACAACGAATGCAATGAATAACATTCCAATGATAATATAATTTGATAGAGAATGACAAAGCGCTCGCGCAGGATGGACCGTGAAGAGGTCTTGGAAACTTTTAGATAAGGATGACGATGTCCTGAAGAGCTTTTGTATCGAGCCTGACGAGCTTGATGAACGTGTTGATCTGCAGAAAGGACACACAATGGCAGTCTCTGCAATGTAGTGTATATGAGTACATGACTATGTGCTTATCTGACATGAAAGGTTAAGGCTAATTGTCAACACAAAAAAAATGCTATGTACACTCAGTATGTGTGTGTGAGGGATTGTGTGTACAAAAGGTGGTATGAACAAGGGGTATATATAGAGAGGGTGTGGGTATGTACAAGGGATGTGTGTAGAGGGTGTACAAGGGGTGTGTGTAAGGGAGTGTGTGTACACTACAAGGTGTAGTGTGTTTACAAGTGGTGTGTGCGAGGGAGTGTGTGTACAAGTGGTGTGTGCGAGGGAGTGTGTGTACAAGTGGTGTGTGCGAGGGAGTGTGTGTACAAGTGGTGTGTGCGAGGGAGTGTGTGTACAAGTGGTGTGTGCGAGGGAGTGTGTGTACAAGGGGTGTGTGTGAGGGAGTGTGTGTACAAGGGGTGTGTGTGAGGAAGTGTGTGTACAAGGGGTAGTGTGTGTACAAGGGGTGTGTGTGAGGGAGTGTGTACAAGGGGTGTGTGTGAGGTAGTGTGTGTACAAGGGGTGTGTGTGAGGGAGTGTGTGTACAAGGGGTGTGTGTGAGGGAGTGTGTGTACAAGGGGTGTGTGTGAGGGAGTGTGTACAAGGGGTGTGTGTGAGGTAGTGTGTGTACAAGGGGTGTGTGTGAGGGAGTGTGTGTACAATGGGTGTGTGTGAGGGAGTGTGTGTACAAGGGGTGTGTGTGAGGGAGTGTGTGTACAAGGGGTGTGTGTACAAGGGGTGTGTGTGAGGGTGTGTGTGTACAAGGGGTGTGTGTGAGGGAGTGTGTGTACAAGGGGTGTGTGTGAGGGAGTGTGTGTACAAGGGGTGTGTGTGAGGGAGTGTGTGTACAAGGGGTGTGTGTGAGGGAGTGTGTGTACAAGGAGTATGTGAGGGAGTATGTATAGAGAGGGTGTATGCAGAGGGTGTGTAAGGGAGGGTGTGAGGGAGTGTGTACAAGGTGTAGTGTGTTTACAAGAGGTGTGTGAAGAGGGTAGGTGTGTGAGGAGTATAGTAAAGTGGGTGCTGTGCATTGCACTGTGTAGAATGGCAAGAGTGTGACAAGAAGATTTGTGTGTAGATTAGATGTGTGTGATAAGGGAGTGTGTGCAGTGGGTGGATGTGTACATGCAGTGACCAGATTGCTATTGGCAGGTGGGTGTGCAGTGGAGTGTGAGTATGACAAGGAGTTGGATTGATAAAGAGTGCAATGGATGGTGTGTACAAGGTTGTGTGAGGGAGTATACGTATGTACAAGGGGTGTGTAGAGAGGGTGTTTCTAAGTGTACACACAAGGGGTGTGTGAGGGATTGTGTAGAGGGTGCACAGCATGCCTACCCCACACACCCCTTGTACACATCCACCCACTGCACACACTCCCTATCACACACATCTAATCTACACACATAAATCTCCTTGTCACACTCTTGCCATTCTACACAGTGAAATGCACACCACCCACTTTACTATATGCACACCTCTCACACCCCTTGTACACACCACACCCTCTACACACATCCTTCCACACACTATACACTCCCTCACACACCCCTTGGAAAACCCTCTATACACACACCCATTGTACACACACTCCCTCACACACCACTTGTAAACACACTGTACCTTTGTGCACGCTGCCTCACACCCTCACACACACTACACATTCCCTCACAGACCCACTACACACACCCTCACACACCCCTCGGAAACACCCTCTCTACACACACCACTTGCAAACACACTACACCTTGTACACACTCCCTCACACACACCACTTGTAAACACGTTATACCTTTGTACACTCCCTCACACACCCTCTACACACCCTCACACACTACAGATTCCTACACACTACACACTTTCTCACAAGGGGATTGCAATTGGCAGGTGGGTGTGCTGTGGAGTGTGAGTATGACAAGGAGATGGAGTGATAAAGAGTGCACAATGGGTGGTGTGTACAACGGTGTATATGACAAGCAATGTGCATGCACATGATAGAAGAGTCAATGAAGTGTGTGTGCAAGGGTTCCACACCTTCACATCACTATGTGTAGGTGCTGTAGTGTGCCAGAGTTCACACAGGGTGCTAACAAGTGGAATACATGCTGTGAGGGGACTGCAGGGTGGTAGATGTGGAATGGATGTATTACAGTGGGTGTGTACAAGGGGGAGGGTGTGACAAAGATATGTCTAGAAAGGGTGTGTCATTATGGAGTGCGTGCATTGGGTGGTGTGTACAAGGCAAATGGGTGACAAGGGGAGTGTGAAAAGGAGTGTGTGAGCAGGTGATAGTGTGGGTGCATAGTGTATGAAGAGTGTGAATACATGTAGCTGACACGTACAGCAAATAGATATACTTTTATCATGCCACAAAAGTACCAAACAAACAAACAATACATGTGTAAGTTTATAGCTAAAATAGCTAACGATCAGGAAGATACAAGCGGACGGGCTATAAATAGAATATATGGCTGTGTTTGCAACAACCTCCCCCCCCCCCTCTCTAAATAGCCTATATTCACTGAAGAAAGTCGTCATTGTACCCAACAAAGACATCGCATATGTTTACAACGTACCTCAAACACTAAGAGACGAGGTAGCGTTACGTTCAGATTCGTTTTTCACCATCGCACGCTCGAACATGAGTAGATCGCGCCCATCCATACGCAAGGGAAGATAGTTCATCCAGTCAGCATTCCAAAAAACAAAGGTCGTCCATACAAAAGTCGCTCCGTTCAGCTGCTGCAATAACTACCATAACCACACCTCAAAAAATGATTATTTGTTGAAAACAATTCCGCGTTACGTATGTACGCGTGCGCAAATTAAATTTAGCGTATAATCGGTTAATAGTCACCCATATGATGGTTTGAAATTTCAAACCTGGTGATGCATAAACAGTTGTACAATGAAATGTTTAGAAAAGCAAGAACCATATTGGGACTAAATAGCATTGACATGAGGACCATAATGTTTTGAAATTTCAAGATCTGTCACCCATATGACGCTTTGAAGTTTAATGAATAGTTGAAATTTCAAACATGACACAGGTTCCTACAGGATAGTTACCCATATGTGTACAATAAAATTTGAAGATTAGTAACCTGTATGACTAAATTAAACTAAACAGGCTTATTCGGAACATTCAAAATAGAATAAAGTTAGCATACTAATTTAAAGCTGCAATATACCTGTATCATTGATAGTATTGTAACATAATGATTCATTCTTACCAACCCCTCTGTTCCTATAGCTGAATTATGTCACTTACGCTCATCTTGTTCAAAACCAAAGCAGAGTAGTAATACATGTATAATGCATTATCACATTACGTTATGCATGTAGACAGAATGTCACTGTAATTCTCCATCCTCTGTCATCTGAACGTCAACATCTTTTGTCATCTGAACTTCAACATCTTTCAACAATTTCAGTGCATCTTGGTTCAAAACTACACCATTTCTTCCCTTATTCATTACAGCAATGGGTAGATCTGTAAATAATTATACATTACTACCAAGCATACACCACAGAAGGTTGGACTTTATTAATCCAGTATACATTGATTTTTTTAATGACTCTTACAATAGCATTAGGACTATTACAAAACAATAATAAAACACAAAGAAAAATATAAGTACATATTGTTGTATACAGTCATGCACTGTAGTTTATTTGGTGTTATCATATGGTGCTTATACTATTGTATCCACAAGTCTACCTATACTATGCATTGTTGATCATAATATTGAATCAAATTTACCACCAACAGTGCTCAGTGACACTTATTTTGATTGTTAATACTTAGTGTTATTATTCAAATGCTGTGTCAATAATGAGGTGCATGCTTCATATTGACAAGCTTATATATAGATTAGTGTTAATATCCATACTATATATGGTACATATTACTTATTGTATATATTTTAGTGATTGATAGATTGAATAACAGCCACTTTTTCATGTTACATCAAACAATTGAATCCATTCTATGCATTACAGTGTCTCTTTACAAAACAAATTAAGCCTTATTCCTACAAAAACAGGTTCATATGAAGTTTTGAGTCAGGTTCTTATAGATTAATTCAAATGTGAATTACCTGCACATGATGTATTAATAAGGATGAAGTCATCTTGATTGGAGAGGGCTGCTATCAGTGTTTCATAAAGATTCATCCATGTGCCACCAGAAAAAAGGTTTGTGCAATCCTTTTCAAATTGAAATGTTTTGGCGTAATCCCCTGATGCACCAATGATGAACGGCATGATTGCATTAGGTAGAAATACGCCTGTGAATCAAACCAAATAAAACTTGAATAAGTGTATTATAATAACACGTACCTTTGGATAATTCAGGTGACTTGAAAAATGCTACCTGTACAGTGAATTGTGATTCCAACTGGGTAATGATTTTGTCAATAGATCCTAATGGTGGTATGCAAACAAAGGCATACATATAACACCCAACTTGAGTATTGATTTTGCTTATAATTTTACTGAATGTAGAAGCCTAAAACAAGTAAAAAATATTTTAATAAATCACACACCAGATTTATCTCCTTACTGATTCATGATGGATGAAGGAAAGGGAAAAGCCCCTAAATCCATCCACAATTCCAATTATATCATCAGCTGATGTGTTTTCAATATCATCAGCAGAAAATGCAGTGATATGGATTTTGTCTCGTGCACGAACATATGCCGATTTGGCATTCACCGCACATTGTTTTGCGGTATCGCCTTTGCACCTGTACAGATAGAAATAGTAGGTAGACGTGAACATTTATACAGAGATAGTCTACTGTCTTACTTCATGGCTCGATTGCAGTAGTCAATAAAGACCAGTGACTCTGGATTGAAATTTATTAAAAATAATTCTGCCGGTTTTGCTTCTGTTGTAAACATGGGGTACAATTCAGTCGCTTCTTTCCAGTTGGCAGCTCCTACCCGAGTGACAAAACTTTCTTTGATTACCAATAATTTCTTCATGGTTTGGCACTCGTTGTTTAGCTGTTTAAGTTTCAATTTGCCCGACTGTACCTTTTCAAGGATGACATCTATGCTTTCCTTACACATGGCACGCAAACCTTTAAACAGAAATCCTTTACAGTCAGGTTTATCCTTTGACGTTGTTTTAGCATGTGTTGATACAATATTCTGATATGCCTTGTACTGAGATGAAGGCAATGCAGCAAGGAAGAAAATCATGTTTTCATCCAGCTGTTTTTTCTAAATGAAATGAAATATGGCATGATGCACCTATTTTGAAAATGATTAAAGTAGCCCAGTTGGTCATGCTACAGACCAGTGCTTGTCCTCCGTACAGCTGTTACTGGTATGTAAATATATAGTAACGTAATTATGACATCATGCAAACACATTTGTGCCTTTCGCACACCATTTCTATTTGAAACATTCTTAAGTTTTCTATTCAAATCATTGTTTCACTTAAGAAAATGGCTATTGTAACAAGTTGCTCATGGACGTACGGTAAATACTGATAGTGATAGAGGCTTCCTTATATATTCTAGTTTAGAAATGGCTACATTTTGAATGCACCCATGCACAATATACATCACCGATTCTTTGCAGTATGTTGTTATAAGCATCTTATACCTATCTTTATTATTGCTTACAGTCGTCATCAGTGTCTCCGCACATGAGTCTCTCCACTGTTGTGATTTATTTGGCGTCTCATCTTCTTCCTGTGTCAGGCCATTTAATGTGAATAATCGCATTCGACACAGGTGAACCTATAAAATAACATAGCAATGAATACTCCATTTTTAAAATCCACTAAAATCAAGTTACTTTGTCTTGCGTTGTCATGACATTTATAAATTCTGTTGTGCGATTGTGCCTATGGGCAAGATGCTGTGCCTGTTCGTCTGTCAGGTTCACATAAATGCTGACACTTCTGTGAGAAAAGTGTCGATCGGTGTTAAGGTCTGGGTTTTCTTCGAGTATTTGTTGGTGTGCAAGTCGACTATGATTGCCTCCAATGCACTCATAAACATAGGTGTCACAGTCGTCTTTGTTGAAGACTTCTCCCTTTTTTAATTCCAGCAAACCAATGATTGGGGCTACTTCATTTGTGCGATTGCGCAGCATTTCAGCTTTTAAAGTCGACACAAATGTATCATCAGGGATTCGTATCAGCCGGTTAACACTTGGAGAGGTGAGGTTCTTCACAGGGACCACATATATACCTACATTTAATAGAATGAAATTGGGGGAAGATACTGTGGTGAATGCTCCTTTAATGTCTATTGTCCTGAATCTCCACCTGGGGGTACAATTGGACACCTGGTTGGAAGCAAAAAAAGTTTTGCCATTCAATCACTGAAGGGACCTGGCAGTATTTAATGGTACTAGCTTAAAGAACAAGTCTTTTCAGGATGGGGCCAAGATAAGTAAGGCCTAAATCCTTTCAGTACTCATTAAGTGACCCGTGATAGCGGACCTATCCATTAGGCTCCAACTGATCTGCATGGAGCGTAATGGTCAGCTTTAGCACGGCTCGTTCTACATGTACCAAAAGGATTTAAGCCTTGCTTATCTTGGTCCAATCCTGAAAGACTTGTACTAATAAGCCAGTACCATTAGATGCAACTAGGTCCCTTCTATGACCGAACGGCAAAAACTTTTTTTGCTGTCCATCCGGGTATACAATCGTACCCCCGGATGGGCATTTGGGACAATTGACATTAAGTGTTTACGTGTTTATATTTTAAATGTAGTAATTTGCATTCAATTCAGAATTGCATTAGTTCATGTCTAATGTACCAGACATTTTACCAATGGTATACTGAAAAAATTATTATTACAGTAATGCTTATGTACTACTTTAAAAATTATTACTCGGCAATTATTAATATATATGATAGATCCTGTATGTAATGATACATATTATTTATTGTAATTGCCTTTGCTTACCAACAAAGGCCTTTTGAATTTCAATGTCAGTAGAGTCTGATTCTGCTGAGGTTGGATTCCCTTCCAAATTTGATGTCAACTGTTTACGACTCTGCTTTGCTTTTGAACTGGATAATGTTTCAACTACAAAATGGGGGGGGGGGGGGAATGATAGGATATGTCAGCAGAAGCATTACCATAGCAACTATACGTAACGTGGAAGTCTGACTCATGCATGTAGAACATAAAGTAAAAATTTTATCCTTACGTACCATCTGCAATTCTTTCAGGAAGGGTATCCTCTTCCAAACTTGATGCTGACCGTTTACAACTCTGTTTTGCATTTGAACTTGATGAGCTCGAGTGACATGCTTCAGCAACAGGAACAGAGAGGTTGGTAAACATGTTGTTTTAACATGGTGAATTTTTCTCCCTCCCAAATTGGAGGTTTAAAAGGTGAGTGCTATAGTACTGTGTACACTTAGCTTTCAAACAATTTCCCTTGTGTGTTTATTGGTTTTGGGGGGAGGGGGGGGGAGGGGGATAGGGGTTGTCTTATATGCTACAGATGAGATTCTTTAACCACTGTATAGGTCCAATGAATAGACCTCGAAGACTGCCTGGAACACAGACTTAAATGTTCGTGTGCTGTTGTACCCATTGCATTGTGTACAACATTTAGTAGCCAGGTTATATTTCTTGCTTTTTGGTTTTCATACAATTTATTTCACACTGAGGCTTTTCCCATCAGGGTTTAAGGGGCATTGTGGGCCCAAACCCTCCAAATTTTCTGCAGCTAGCTCCTGCTCTAAGTGTTATAGCTAAACAATCCTGGAGGGTTAGGGGGAAGTTGACATTTGAAGGAGGGGAGGGAGATATTAAAACCTATTCAGTTGTAGAGCAGAACCAGATGGCACCTCATTGTGATTGCCAATATCTTTAGTTACAAACACATGATAGTCTAAAAGAACAACTAAGTATTAAAACAAACATTGTACACCGAGGAATATTTAAGAATAGGAATTAAGTAGCATTATTTGTCATCTAGTTATAGCGTTTCATCTACCAATAACATACACTGTCCTACACAAAAATACGGCACTCATCTTACCATTCAGCATTGGAGCTACTTCCGTCTGCCAAATTTCGCAAAACTCATTCGATGTTGTGGCACGTGCAAATTTGTGGCTGAACACATTCGAAGATGAACAAAATCTCTTTATAGGTAAACCCTTAGGTCTCGGTGTTCCTGGTTTGGTATTAAACTGTTGCGAGAGAGATAAAAATGTAATTAAGTCCGCATAGGGACAAGGTCAAACGGTATATTTAACAAAATAATGTACGGAAAGATAACGCTCTAGGTATAACACAATACCGAAACCATGGCATCACTAAAAAAACACTGTACTCTTAGCAGACTTACAATCACATAGTCTATTCCATCACGAGTGAGCGATCGAAGATCAATCAACGGTCCAATAGGCAGTTGATTCTTTTCGTCTGTCATCATCTCACCACTTTCTGATATAAGACGGATCTCGGTACAGTCACCGGATAAATTCAGGTGCCACCTCGAAGACATCTTACTCCACGTGCAATAAAATACGCATGCGCGCGTGACATTACACACCACCTACATGTACAGTAACGAGCATCTACACGTGATGCAGGATAATTATTCAGAAAGTGTCCCCAAGTAATATTTTTATAACAGGCATACTTAGGGGTCTTGTACTTGACCCATAAAAATAGTTCCACACACCATTAAGCGCCATAGCCATAATAAATGACCTGGCACCTGACATAAGCCACACTC
This sequence comes from Spongilla lacustris, assembly GCA_949361645.1. NCBI lineage: Eukaryota > Metazoa > Porifera > Demospongiae > Spongillida > Spongillidae > Spongilla > Spongilla lacustris. Next base: position 10,133,848 of record OX442418.1, on the reverse strand, counting down.
CAACAGTATTTGTGTGATTGGGTGCTTTACAACCAGTACTGTACTGACACAGTACCTACATGGGTCACATGGCTATGTAGCAGTTAACTGTTCTAAGGGACAGAGGCAACAAATAAATGCCCAGGTTGCACAAACCAAGACACAGAGTCAACAAGTGCCCAGGACACACACACCAAGTTTGAGGCTTGCACACCAACCAATGTGTTACCATTCAGAAAGAGACTGTGCAGGTGTACTGAGTCACTGGGCCAACAGTTCTCATTGGGTTTTGACATGTGTCACATGGCAAGGCAACTGTTATTAGGGACAGAGGCATCGGGTGCCCAGGACACACACACCAAGTTTGAGGCTTGCACACCAACCAATGTGTTACCATTCAGAAAGAGACTGTGCAGGTGTACTGAGTCACTGGGCCAACAGTTCTGACTGGGTTTTGGCATGTGTCAAATGACAAGGCAACTGTTATTAGGGACACAGGCGACGGGTGCCCAGGACACACACACCAAGTTTGAGGCTTGCACACCAACCAATGTGTTACCATTCAGAAAGAGACTGTGCAGGTGTACTGAGTCACTGGGCGAACAGTTCTGACTGGGTTTTGACATGTGTCACATGGCAAGGCAACTGTTATTAGGGACAGAGGCATCGGGTGCCCAGGACACACACACCAAGTTTGAGGCTTGCACACCAACCAATGTGTTACCATTCAGAAAGAGACTGTGCAGGTGTACTGAGTCACTGGGCCAACAGTTCTGACTGGGTTTTGACATGTGTCACATGGCAAGGCAACTGTTATTAGGGACAGAGGCATCGGGTGCCCAGGACACACACACCAAGTTTGAGGCTTGCACACCAACCAATGTGTTACCATTCAGAAAGAGACTGTGCAGGTGTACTGAGTCACTGGGCCAACAGTTCTGACTGGGTTTTGACATGTGTCACATGGCAAGGCAACTGTTATTAGGGACAGAGGCATCGGGTGCCCAGGACACACACACCAAGTTTGAGGCTTGCACACCAACCAATGTGTTACCATTCAGAAAGAGACTGTGCAGGTGTACTGAGTCACTGGGCCAACAGTTCTCATTGGGTTTTGACATGTGTCACATGGCAAGGCAACTGTTATTAGGGACAGAGGCAACGGGTGCCCAGGACACACACACCAAGTTTGAGGCTTGCACACCAACCAATGTGTTACCATTCAGAAAGAGACTGTGCAGGTGTACTGAGTCACTGGGCCAACAGTTCTGACTGGGTTTTGACATGTGTCACATGGCAAGGCAACTGTTATTAGGGACAGAGGCGACGGGTGCCCAGGACACACACACCAAGTTTGAGGCTTGCACACCAACCAATGTGTTACCATTCAGAAAGAGACTGTGCAGGTGTACTGAGTCACTGGGCCAACAGTTCTGACTGGGTCTTGGCATGTGTCATATGGCAAGGCAACTGTTACTAGGGACAGAGGCAAAGGGTGCCCAGGACACACACACCAAGTTTGAGGCTTGCACACCAACCAATGTGTTACCATTCAGAAAGAGACTGTGCAGGTGTACTGAGTCACTGGGCCAACAGTTCTCATTGGGTTTTGACATGTGTCACATGGCAAGGCAACTGTTATTAGGGACAGAGGCATCGGGTGCCCAGGACACACACACCAAGTTTGAGGCTTGCACACCAACCAATGTGTTACCATTCAGAAAGAGACTGTGCAGGTGTACTGAGTCACTGGGCCAACAGTTCTGACTGAGTTTTGGCATGTGTCAAATGGCAAGGCAACTGTTATTAGGGACACAGGCGACGGGTGCCCAGGACACACACACCAAGTTTGAGGCTTGCACACCAACCAATGTGTTACCATTCAGAAAGAGACTGTGCAGGTGTACTGAGTCACTGGGCCAACAGTTCTGACTGGGTTTTGACATGTGTCACATGGCAAGGCAACTGTTATTAGGGACAGAGGCATCGGGTGCCCAGGACACACACACCAAGTTTGAGGCTTGCACACCAACCAATGTGTTACCATTCAGAAAGAGACTGTGCAGGTGTACTGAGTCACTGGGCCAACAGTTCTGACTGGGTTTTGACATGTGTCACATGGCAAGGCAACTGTTATTAGGGACAGAGGCATCGGGTGCCCAGGACACACACACCAAGTTTGAGGCTTGCACACCAACCAATGTGTTACCATTCAGAAAGAGACTGTGCAGGTGTACTGAGTCACTGGGCCAACAGTTCTGACTGGGTTTTGACATGTGTCACATGGCAAGGCAACTGTTATTAGGGACAGAGGCATCGGGTGCCCAGGACACACACACCAAGTTTGAGGCTTGCACACCAACCAATGTGTTACCATTCAGAAAGAGACTGTGCAGGTGTACTGAGTCACTGGGCCAACAGTTCTCATTGGGTTTTGACATGTGTCACATGGCAAGGCAACTGTTATTAGGGACAGAGGCAACGGGTGCCCAGGACACACACACCAAGTTTGAGGCTTGCACACCAACCAATGTGTTACCATTCAGAAAGAGACTGTGCAGGTGTACTGAGTCACTGGGCCAACAGTTCTGACTGGGTTTTGACATGTGTCACATGGCAAGGCAACTGTTATTAGGGACAGAGGCGACGGGTGCCCAGGACACACACACCAAGTTTGAGGCTTGCACACCAACCAATGTGTTACCATTCAGAAAGAGACTGTGCAGGTGTACTGAGTCACTGGGCCAACAGTTCTGACTGGGTCTTGGCATGTGTCATATGGCAAGGCAACTGTTACTAGGGACAGAGGCAAAGGGTGCCCAGGACACACACACCAAGTTTGAGGCTTGCACACCAACCAATGTGTTACCATTCAGAAAGAGACTGTGCAGGTGTACTGAGTCACTGGGCCAACAGTTCTCATTGGGTTTTGACATGTGTCACATGGCAAGGCAACTGTTATTAGGGACAGAGGCATCGGGTGCCCAGGACACACACACCAAGTTTGAGGCTTGCACACCAACCAATGTGTTACCATTCAGAAAGAGACTGTGCAGGTGTACTGAGTCACTGGGCCAACAGTTCTGACTGAGTTTTGGCATGTGTCAAATGGCAAGGCAACTGTTATTAGGGACACAGGCGACGGGTGCCCAGGACACACACACCAAGTTTGAGGCTTGCACACCAACCAATGTGTTACCATTCAGAAAGAGACTGTGCAGGTGTACTGAGTCACTGGGCCAACAGTTCTGACTGGGTTTTGACATGTGTCACATGGCAAGGCAACTGTTATTAGGGACAGAGGCATCGGGTGCCCAGGACACACACACCAAGTTTGAGGCTTGCACACCAACCAATGTGTTACCATTCAGAAAGAGACTGTGCAGGTGTACTGAGTCACTGGGCCAACAGTTCTGACTGGGTTTTGACATGTGTCACATGGCAAGGCAACTGTTATTAGGGACAGAGGCATCGGGTGCCCAGGACACACACACCAAGTTTGAGGCTTGCACACCAACCAATGTGTTACCATTCAGAAAGAGACTGTGCAGGTGTACTGAGTCACTGGGCCAACAGTTCTGACTGGGTTTTGACATGTGTCACATGGCAAGGCAACTGTTTTTAGGGACAGAGGCGACGGGTGCCCAGGACAAACACACCAAGTTTGAGGCTTGCACACCAACCAATGTGTTACCATTCAGAAAGAGACTGTGCAGGTGTACTGAGTCACTGGGCCAACAGTTCTGACTGGGTCTTGGCATGTGTCATATGGCAAGGCAACTGTTACTTAGGACAGAGGCTAAGGGTGCCCAGAACACACACACCAAGTTTGAGGCTTGCACACCAACCAATGTGTTACCATTCAGAAAGAGACTGTGCAGGTGTACTGAGTCACTGGGCCAACAGTTCTCATTGGGTTTTGACATGTGTCACATGGCAAGGCAACTGTTATTAGGGACAGAGGCATCGGGTGCCCAGGACACACACACCAAGTTTGAGGCTTGCACACCAACCAATGTGTTACCATTCAGAAAGAGACTGTGCAGGTGTACTGAGTCACTGGGCCAACAGTTCTGACTGGGTTTTGACATGTGTCACATGGCAAGGCAACTGTTATTAGGGACAGAGGCATCGGGTGCCCAGGACACACACACCAAGTTTGAGGCTTGCACACCAACCAATGTGTTACCATTCAGAAAGAGACTGTGCAGGTGTACTGAGTCACTGGGCCAACAGTTCTGACTGGGTTTTGACATGTGTCACATGGCAAGGCAACTGTTATTAGGGACAGAGGCGACGGGTGCCCAGGACACACACACCAAGTTTGAGGCTTGCACACCAACCAATGTGTTACCATTCAGAAAGAGACTGTGCAAGTGTACTGAGTCACTGGGCCAACAGTTCTGACTGGGTTTTGACATGTGTCACATGGCAAGGCAACTGTTATTAGGGACAGAGGCATCGGGTGCCCAGGACACACACACCAAGTTTGAGGCTTGCACACCAACCAATGTGTTACCATTCAGAAAGAGACTGTGCAGGTGTACTGAGTCACTGGGCCAACAGTTCTGACTGGGTTTTGACATGTGTCACATGGCAAGGCAACTGTTATTAGGGACAGAGGCATCGGGTGCCCAGGACACACACACCAAGTTTGAGGCTTGCACACCAACCAATGTGTTACCATTCAGAAAGAGACTGTGCAGGTGTACTGAGTCACTGGGCCAACAGTTCTCATTGGGTTTTGACATGTGTCACATGGCAAGGCAACTGTTATTAGGGACAGAGGCATTGGGTGCCCAGGACACACACACCAAGTTTGAGGCTTGCACACCAACCAATGTGTTACCATTCAGAAAGAGACTGTGCAGGTGTACTGAGTCACTGGGCCAACAGTTCTGACTGAGTTTTGGCATGTGTCAAATGGCAAGGCAACTGTTATTAGGGACAGAGGCATCGGGTGCCCAGGACACACACACCAAGTTTGAGGCTTGCACACCAACCAATGTGTTACCATTCAGAAAGAGACTGTGCAGGTGTACTGAGTCACTGGGCCAACAGTTCTCATTGGGTTTTGACATGTGTCACATGGCAAGGCAACTGTTATTAGGGACAGAGGCATTGGGTGCCCAGGACACACACACCAAGTTTGAGGCTTGCACACCAACCAATGTGTTACCATTCAGAAAGAGACTGTGCAGGTGTACTGAGTCACTGGGCCAACAGTTCTGACTGAGTTTTGGCATGTGTCAAATGGCAAGGCAACTGTTATTAGGGACACAGGCGACGGGTGCCCAGGACACACACACCAAGTTTGAGGCTTGCACACCAACCAATGTGTTACCATTCAGAAAGAGACTGTGCAGGTGTACTGAGTCACTGGGCCAACAGTTCTGACTGGGTTTTGACATGTGTCACATGGCAAGGCAACTGTTATTAGGGACAGAGGCATCGGGTGCCCAGGACACACACACCAAGTTTGAGGCTTGCACACCAACCAATGTGTTGCCATTCAGAAAGAGACTGTGCAGGTGTACTGAGTCACTGGGCCAACAGTTCTGACTGGGTTTTGACATGTGTCACATGGCAAGGCAACTGTTATTAGGGACAGAGGCATCGGGTGCCCAGGACACACACACCAAGTTTGAGGCTTGCACACCAACCAATGTGTTACCATTCAGAAAGAGACTGTGCAGGTGTACTGAGTCACTGGGCCAACAGTTCTGACTGGGTTTAGACATGTGTCACATGGCAAGGCAACTGTTTTTAGGGACAGAGGCGACGGGTGCCCAGGACACACACACCAAGTTTGAGGCTTGCACACCAACCAATGTGTTACCATTCAGAAAGAGACTGTGCAGGTGTACTGAGTCACTGGGCCAACAGTTCTGACTGGGTTTTGGCATGTGTCACATGGCAAGGCAACTGTTATTAGGGACAGAGGTGACGGGTGCCCAGGACACACACACCAAGTTTGAGGCTTGCACACCAACCAATGTGTTACCATTCAGAAAGAGACTACGCAGGTGTACTGAGTCACTGGGCCAACAGTTCTGACTGGGTTTTGGCATGTGTCACATGGCAAGGCAACTGTTATTAGGGACAGAGGCGACGGGTGCCCAGGACACACACACCAAGTTTGGGGCTTGCACACCAACCAATGTGTTACCATTCAGAAAGAGACTGTGCAGGTGTACTGAGTCACTGGGCCAACAGTTCTAGCTTAGAGCTAGCTCGTGTGTGTCATAGACATTGCTAACTCCATTAGTACGGGATCGTCGATTTTCTCCGCAATCGAATGCATGGTGGTTGTTAGAGCTATACGAACTGTATCAGGAATCCACTTCATTGATCGCCTGTTCAGAGAAACAAAGGTACACAAAAACGCCCCTCCAATATTAATATTTATGCACTAGTGGTCTTATTAGACGGTGGTCGGATTGGCGAAGTGGTCTTATGATCGGGCGGTTAAGTGATCTTATTACCGGGTGGTCTGATTAGTGAGCCGCTACTGTATCCGACGATTGCATGCATCACGAGGCATGCCAATTTAGTCACGTGACGTTAATAGTATAATAGGTGATATTAGACTCCACGTGTTGCAAAATGGCGATTGAATGTAGCGACGGCATCTCTGTGGGATTTAGTGACATTGATGACATTCCGGACGGCATATCTGTTAGTTTCAGCGATTTTGACGACATCCCGGATGGCATATCTGTGAGATTCAGCGAAATTGACGACATCCCCGATGCCATATCTGTGAGATTTAGCGACACTGAAGAAATCCCCGATAGCATATCTGTGAGATTCAGTGATATTGACGTGAGGTTCAAAGATGCTGAAGGCATTTCGGTGGTATCCAGCGATTTTGATGATGACTCAGATCGATCTGTAGCGGAGATCACATCTTCAGGAGGTTTGACTAAACGCACTGACAGAGGTATGCTCGTTAGAATGATCAGCTAAAAAGCGTGCATTCATTATGTGTGAAGTCCGGGTTGTTTGGGGATTTGATGCATTAATAACAGCGTTTGCCACTGTCAGGTGTCAGGGCATTATTTTGTCTTTACCACGTGCGCGCTTACGGAGTCCTCACTTGACATTTTAACACGTGTGTAGAATGCAAATTGGTAGTCAGTAGTACTCCGTTTTGGAACGTTTAACAGGTATATGAATACATGTACAGGAATCCAAGCATGTACATTTAGCGGTGTGATTACTGATTCCATATAATGTGTATACAGTATGGTCGTTGTAGAAACGTTTTGCAACTTTACAGTTTTGTTGGAGATCAGTTTTTCATTTGTAGATTTGGGTAAATCCAGGAACGATGAATGCACTGCTGTCAGCCGTAAGAGGTTGATCTATTCTGAAGGTAAAAATATTATTGTAGTTTTTATTTTATACATATGCATATTCTTTGCCAATCACCTTATAATGTACTGAAATGGTTTATGCATCATCACTACAAGGCAAATATTACACTTGATTGCTGATTTAACAAATCATTTCTGTAGGTGTTCATACTTTGGTGGAAAATTCCATTTCTTCAAGTGACTCTGAAAATGAAAATGCAGAAAGGAAGAAAAGAAAGTATTGTATGTTATTGGGTTTTGAAGGGGATAGGGTTTATGGTATTGGGTTTTGAAGGGTTTTGGGTTTATGTTATTTGGGTTTGAAGGGGATTGGGTTTATGTTATTGGGTTTTGAAGGGGATTGGTTTATTTTATTGGGTTTTGAAGGGGATTGGGTTTATGTTATTATGCATTACTGCATTAGTCAAGCAATTTTCATACACTTAATTTGCATGTAATTATTGAACAACAGGCAGTCCTCACTTGCAAAACATGGTTATTTTACAGTTTTGTGGCAAGAAGGATTCCATCCTTGAATGTTTAGGCTAATACTACAAGTATATGTAAAATCATATGTATAGCAAATTTTACTTGTAAGCTATGCATAGGCAGGCATACAGTGTACAGAAACGTATGTAACTATACAGAATTTTTTCTAATCAGATTTTCATTAGTAGTTATAAGGTAGCTTGATAAATGTTTATGCACTTATGTGAGTCGGAGGGTGTTAATTTATTGCCATTTTGTAGTACTCATTGCCATTCATCTTAAAATGTACTGAAATGGCTGTTGCGCCATTGCCAGGCAAACAAATAGAAAATAATCTTTATTTAAGCATATCCTTTTTTTAGGTGTTGGTTCACTGGCAGACACTAGTGACTCTGAAGTAGAAAATGCTGAAAGAAAGTATTGTATGTTTATTAAGTTTATAAAATTTAGTTGTTTTGTGTGTTACACCATTAAATTAACATGCATAAACTTTGTATATAAATAATTGCATGTACTGTAGATGCTGACGTTTTTTTTTTTTTAGGTGTATGTGTATATGTCTGCATGTGTATTTTATGTATCGCTTTTATTAGTATTTTTTTACATTAGCGTAACTAATTAATTCTCAAATAGAACACTACCCAGCTATATTTTAAATAATCTGCAGTTTTCAAATTCATTATTGCAGAACCATAAAATGAACTTTGCAGCCATTATTTATCACTTTGAATAAAGTACACAATAACTACTTAACTTCAATAACTATATTTATGTATTTCCGTTAATGTTTTAATGTGCCTTTTTATTTCATTTAATGAGGTGATTGGAACATAGTTGCACATTACTTTATTTTGCATTGCAGGTACTTCTACATGCTGGGATGTATTTGACATTTTCAAGAGTAATGGTTGTTCGGTGGAATGTCCCAGCAATGTTCATCACCTCTCCCCAGTTGAACTTTTAAGCTACCACCACTATTTTGTGCAGTTACCAAAATCTGCAAAACTGCAGTGGATTGTAGACTACATTCACACTCACTCCTCAGCTACTAACCCAAACATAACATTCATCATTTCTGGAAAGCCTGTGTGTCAGGCACTATGGATAGCAACACTAGGCATAAGCAAATCATTCTTCTATAAGGCCAGAAATAAAGTGTTAACTGGATGCATCCATATTTACAAAGAATTGCACCGTACACCCTTGCAAAAATCAAATAGGGCAGTAGCATGGATGCACAACTATTTTACTTTAATAGGTGACCTATTGCCCAACCGAATGGTTGTACACCTACCTAGCAATCTGTCTAAATCATCCGTATATAATCGAATGAGAATGGATATGCTTAGCAGAAGTTGTCAGTATGTTTCAAAGAGCCAGTTCTTTCGGCTGTGGGAAGAAACCTTTCCACATGTGACCATACCAAAGGTATGTTAATAAATAGGTTTGTTTCTTATTTTATCTAAATAGTAACAATAGTTATATAGCTCTAGTTTAGTGGTGTTGTATTATGTTTGTATTACATAGATAGATCTGTAATTTTAAAAATCAATATTTGTTACGAAGTGTTGCATGGTTCGTGATTCGTGCCAATGGTGTCATTTCATTGCCATACGAGCTGAAAAAAACCAATGAAAGAGTCAATATAGGAAGTCAGTATCCTCACCAGTAGACACAATGCATTTTTATTTGGAAACCTTCCCAGTCATTTTATTATACATTTGCATGCAATCTTTCTGCAGGAAAACCGCTTCACAAAATGCGACATCTGCAGCATCATAAAATCAGAAAAGGAGAAAACGTTTGATGAAGAGAAGATCAGAAAGTTAAATGAAATGATGGAAGATCATATTAAGCTGCAAATGTTAGTATATTAATGTCTTGAATTATATTATGTATTTTTCATTCTAATCACCATAGGGATCAGAGAAAGAGATACCACAAGAGACAGATGGGAACATCATGTCTATAATAATAGATGGTATGGACCAGAACAGCACACAACTCCCTCACACAAAAAGATTGCAGAAATCAGATGCCAATTTATGGCACTTCAGAACACATTTAACTGGTGCAATACTCCATGGTCACTGTGCCACTGTATTTTTGGACTACTTACAGTGGCCACATGACCCCAATCTTACAATCAATGTGCTTTTGCAAGTAAGTTATATCCACAATGTTTCATCATATGACTCGTTCTGTATTTTAAAATTAGGTTGTACTGTCTCATTTTCAAAACTTGAAGCAGTTGTCACGACCACTGCCAAAGCGTTTGTACTTACAGCTTGATAATACAGCCCGAGAAAACAAGAATCGTTGTGTTTTATCTTTTTTGTCGCTACTGGTTCAGTTGGAAGTGTTTGAAGAGGTAAATGAATAATGTTAAAATGAACATGAATGATATAATTATCGGCTTACAGGTTGAGCTAGGATTTCTGATGGTTGGTCATACCCATGAAGATATAGATGCTTTGTTCGGGAATATTGGCAAGTGGCTGAAGAAAAATAATGCCCTTACTGTACCAGGTAAGAAATTCCTAAAAATATTTTGTCATTTATTAGATCACACCTTATATACAGACTTGCTCTCTGGATGTAAAGAAGCCAACAAAATGATCAAAGAGGCAGTTTGTCTGCAAAAAATGGTTGATGTGAAATCATGGCTGTTGCCAAACACAGAAGAGCTCCACAATCATTCTAATCCCCACATATTCCGATTTTATCGGAACACTCAAGGTCACGCAGAGATGAAGTACAAGCGTTGGAGTAGTGACAATTGGGAGCCAAGTGGGAACCTACCCGGATTGAAGCTGTTAAAGGTGAACTTGGTTTATCGAGTTTTGGTTAATGAATACATTATGAGCATAGCACTTCACGTTGTTCCATCTGGTATTCATATGAGAATATTCAATTCTACATTTCAAATTAAATTGTTGATATTGCATAATAGTTTTGTTTACCACATATTTACTTTAGGCCGCTGTGATTGATGTTCCAAGCTGTGTGAAGCCAAGCCCATCAAAGCAAGACATGGAAGCCCTTACTGTATCCATACCGAAGTATTTGTGTTTGAAGGATGCTCAGAAGCAGTGGTGGAGATCATTTTTTGACAAATTAAAGGAAGAATTTGAAAAGGAGTGTTCGAATGTAGAAGAAAGATGGGAATTAACACAGATTGGTGATATTGCTGAAGATAACCACACTGAAATCCTACCTGATCCACTTATACCTTCAGAATTAATTGAAAGACATGCAAATTGTACTGATGATATTCCAGAAGTAAGTTCATAATAAAGATTGTAAGAACATGCTTTTAAAATATAACTAAACTTTTATACTAATTATCAGGTGTATGTTGGCCATAGAAAGAAAAAAGCAAACACCAATGAAAAAAGAAAAGTACTTGAAGATGTTCATGAGGTATGATTTTGTTTTGTATACATACTGATGCAAATACACCATTGTTTTATATTAAACTGTAACTAATACTTTTTAAATAGTTATTTTGTAAAGAGGGACTTAGAATTTTAGTTTATGTGCTATTTTCAGATGCATTGCAATTTACAACTGGTATATGTGGCCTGTTAAAAATTTGCATAGCTTGTGATTTTTAATTTATTTGTGCATAGATCAAACTCCAGCTTAAAATGTTCATATATATTCATAAAAAAAGAATTGCCCTCTTGAAAAATATTTGTGATATTATTTAGCAAATGATCTTCATGATTTTGATGGTTTCAAGACCATATTGGTTGGTATTTATTAAAAATACGATAACTTTCTTTTCTTTGTAAACTTTTTTCATTCAAGGGAAGTAAACCCCACCTTGAAAAGCAAGATATTATCATCTTATAAGCAGTATCATATTTTGGAAAGAAATTGACATCTAGACTACAAGTAGTAATGATATATTAGTCTTATTTATGGTCATTAATACTATTATTTCAAATAACATTGTAACTTAAATTTCAAGAATATCTGGACCACAGAGATTAGGAAATTTTAAGCCTAAATTTTCTTGAAATTTCAAGTTATTTCCTTTGAATGAAAAATATTATAGATTGTCAATTTACTAGTATCTTGTATTGAAATAAAATTGACATCTAGACTACAAGTTGTAATGATATATCTGTCTTATTTATGGTCATTATTTCCAAAATCATTGTAACTGAACCCGATTTTTCAAAAATATCTGGACCACAGAGTTTATACAATTTAAGCCTAGATATTCTTGAAATTTCAAGTTATTTCCTTGAATGAAAAACAACTAGTACTTGTATTGAAAGGAAATTGACATCTAGACAACAAGTTGTAATGATATATTTGTCTTATTTATGGTCATTATTTGCTATTAATCAAAAAACATTAATGTATTTTGAAATTTCAAGAATATCTGGACCACAGAGATTAAGCCTAGATATTCTTGAAATTTCAAGTTATTTCCTTTGAATGAAAGATATCATAAATTGTGAGTTTATTCGTATCTTATATTAAAATGAAATTGATATCTAGACTACAAGTTGTAATGATGTATTTGTCTTATTTATGGTCATTATTTGCTATTACTTCAAAGACATTGTAACTTAACTTGAAATTTCAAGAATATGTGGACTACGGTTTATTGAAATTTCAAGAATATCTGGACTACAGTTCATACAACTAAATATTATAAATTGTGGATTTACCAGTATCGTATGTTGCAATGAAATTATCATTACCAGATGTCGATTTGATTTCAATATAAGATATTAGACAATTTTTAATTAAAAGGAAATAACCTTGAAATTTCAAGAATATCTAGGCTTCATTTTCAAACTTTAAACCTACATATTTTAAGTTCAATTACAATTTTTTTTAATTAATAGCGAATAATGACTACAAATATATCATAACCACTTTTAGTCTAGATGTCTATATTTGTCATTTATATATTCATAATTAAAAAAACATTGTAACTTAACTTGAAATTTCAAGAATATCTAGACCACAGAGAAAACTTTAAACCTACATATTCTTGAAATTTCAAGTTATTTCCTTTGAATGAATAAATTATATATTGTGAATTGACAGCTTAATTTTGAGCTAAACGCAGATATTACACAACCATTTAGACATACATATATGTATAATACATGCAAGTATAATAAATTGTGCATTAAAAGATAACCCTAGTGTAGACATTTTGAAATTTAAAACTAGGATGGATCAACTCTCCAGGTATAAGAATTTGAACAAAAGAGAGAAATTCATTCACCATAAAGCAAGTCACACACAGATATCAATATATAGATATATGTTAAAACCATGTTAGTATTGCTTATATATACTAACTTATTTTCTTTAGTGCAAATCCTAAAACTCAAAATCACATCTTCCTATCTTCAAATTTCAATGATACCTTGCCTAGAATTCTGATCAATTCCCAGCTTGATATTCATTCAGATAAATTGAAATGCTTGAAATTCAAACACATCATTCAAAGGGAATCATTTCAAGAAGGACAAAACCTCTTTGTTCGAAGTAGTCATTAATATTACTACATTTTGATCCAAAGCAATCCAAGCTTTGAAATTTCAAAACTTTAAGTTCTAGATTAAAAGTTATAATTTCATGTATGTGTGCTATAACATCACATGTGGGATTAAAGTAAAAGTTATAATAACGGTTATTACTGGTATAACTATGTATAATATACAAGGTAAGCATATAAATAATAGAGCTTACACCTTTTATTGCAATGAAATGAACATCTAGGCTACAAGTAGTAACGATAGGTTTGTCTTTTTAACAGTCATGATTTGCTTTTACTACAAGTCCTTGTAACTTGAAATTTCAAGAATATATTGCCTTGACCAGAAATTTAAGCCTAGATATTCAAGTTCTTTCCTTTTGAAATATAAATTTTGAATTTACGGCTTGGATCTTAATGACAAAGTGCTGTAAAATGTGCATTTAAAAATAATCCTAGTGCTGTCATCTTGAAATTTCAAACTAGGATAGTCCAATCTCCACATATCTAAATTTGAACTAAAAGGAGAAATTCATTAAAAATAAGGAAGCCGCACATTGAATTTCAAGTTGGGATTAAATATATAGGTAAAGGTTTTCTAACTGATATTCAAAGATTATAATTTTACAGTTATTTTTGTAACAGAGTTGAAAAGGAAGATAACCCGGCTGCCGTATTTCAAATGATTATACACATTTTTTTCTAAATCCTACTTGCTATTAAATTTCATGAATATCTAGACTATAAGTTCAAGCTTGATTTCAAAACTTCTTAGCTTGAATATCATGAAACGAATTCAAATCAAAGCCTAGTTTGACTTAATATGTAGTATAAAATCTTTTCATTAAAGGAAAATAAATCTTCCTTGAAATTTCAAAATGTATTTCATAACAATATTACTGCATTACCTATTGTAATGTTTTAAAATCATGCATAAACTCTGTTGCAGATAAGTTTTAAAGGATTAATCACTATACATACATAGATATTCTTGAAATTTCAAGTTCTTTGCTTTGATTGGCATTGTATTTTAAGTCTCAGTGCTTGGATCTGGGTTTAAGGCTCGGAGGATTGAAATACAAATGGCACAAATATAATTATGTGTATATGGATATGAAGTTATGCTCTGAATGAAAATGTCATTTTTAAGCTGGGATTTATTACAATTTCTAGTGTAGACATGTTTGAAATTTCAAACTAGTATCTGAAATTGTCTATGGTATTGAATTGCTGTATACCTTAATGTTGTTAATTCTTTGACCTAACCAAGGAAAAATAAAATGCGTTCTTACTGGTATTTCAAGACCTCTTTACTTGAATATCTTGATTATAAATCAATTCAAGTTCCAGCTAAATGTTTTGAAATTTCAAGTTTGGATTCTTTGCCTTTATATCTATGTAATATTTAGATTTTATTCAATTGGAAATACCATATTGTGAATTCATTTATGTGCTCTTTCCAGCTTGAAATTTCAAGGATATTGTAACATTTATGATAATATTTCCCATACATCCTGAAATTGTGATATAAAATGCCTTTACAGATCACAAAATATAATTATATTTATATTCTAAGCACTGATAACTTAGGCTACCATCAAGATGATGTATATAATATGGGCTTGAAATATCTATTTCTAGAAATGTTACCTTTGATGGAAGCTATGCATTATGTAGCCTATTTTATGCTTTTAGTTCATAATCCTCCTTACTTGAAATTGTCTAGATCAAATTATGTTAACAAAGCCGATCTTCGAATGAAGCTTGAAATTACTCCCACTGTAACAATACAACAGTTAATACGCTCATATAAAATGTAGGTAGGGTACAATGATTTCTGCCAGATATATTCATCTACCTTTATGATTCATAGCAATATCTATATTTATCCTGCCAACTGTATAAGTATAATATTCAATGACCGTTTTGAAATTTCAAACAACATTTGACCATTAAAAACATGAACTTGTTCTTTTCTATCACAGAATAAAGAGTCTGAAGTGGATGCTGTTGATGTTCAGCTAGGAAGTTTTGTGGCATTGGGCCTTGATGAATTCAAGGAAGAACTGCCACAAATTGCCAAAGTTCTGGCTATTGATGATGATTCTATCACTCTGGAGTGGTGGGTGGGAACATATACTGGCACATGGGCTCCATGGATAGTTAAATCTGTGGAGCAAACGATATCTGTGCACCGAAACAATATTGTACTAAGAAACATATCTTTATCTAAGTCCAACAGACTGTCTAAACCAATTATAAGTAAACTGAAGAGCATTTATGTTGATTTTGAGTTTATGTAGGATATTCTGTTGAATTTATGTATGGTTTATGAATGTGATATGACGTTTATTCAAACATGTTACCCTCTTTGATTATTTTTAATAGTAGTATGCATTTTTTGCTGTTGACTCTGAAGTGTTATTGATGTATAAGATAATTTTATTCCACTATTTTGCATAAACTAGAATGCAATCATAAACACATGACATTTGTTTTGAATGAAATTTAAATTTTATATACTTGAAAATGCTCCATGTGTATAATACAGGGATGTGTAATGTAAATCTGACAAGATTTATGTGACTTTTTTGAATGAAATACACCCTTTGGATTAAAATACCAGGAATTGGAAATTCCACGGTGAAATTGGAAGTGGTTTTTCGCTGCTCTTACAGCAACTCGTCACAGTGGAGGTACGCGAAACTTCCGGTACGTAAGTTATTATCCTTTTTAAATTTACCGCTGTCTATGTGGCGAGTTGGTGTAAGAGCAACGAAAGGTATTAGGCCTTCAAAGCTTCGGCCCAAACATATAAGAACTTATACAACGTGGCAAAACAGTCCAACTTCACTAGAATGCTGAAATGGAGGAACGTTTGTTTCGCATATCCCACGATGTACAAACGTGCTCCGCGGAGTACGCCCAGGATATAAGACAGTAAAGCTAAAGGATGGATGCTAGTCACAATAGTTTTTGTGGCATTCGCTCCCCCCCCCCCCCCCCCCCCCCAAAAAAAAATCCTACCTAGGTGCCACAATAGTCCCCTACAGTAAGTATTAGTTTGTTTAGATGAAGCTTAAAGACAGCTACATGTAAGTATTGCTGATACGCAAACCTTTCGCTCAAGAGTCTTTTCTGTTCCACCTTCACTTTCATTCTATCCCAAGAAGCTGGTCAGATTATTCTTCGTTAGTTCAAGAAAGGTCACTCTCGCTACCCGGTGTTCTATGATTTCTTGCACAAAGCTGTCACTTAACTCAGGGATTCTTCTTTAATGTAAGCAGCAAAATCCGCCATTCTTTCCGCAAATCTGCCACGTGCTATTAAATTATAGGTAGTTTCTTTCAATAATTCGGCGAAATGTTTGTGGGTGGAGTAATGAATACGATTGTATCGTCCTGAATATCATCTACGTGTTGTGAATATAATAAAGTGCTTCCATAGCACACCGTTAGTGCTTTTACAACACCACAAGACGTGTTCGGATAGCACTCATTTTTTACAGTGCATGGATTTGATCACAAGTACAGGGAGTAAATCGGACCATGGATTTGACTCCAATATACAGGGTGTAAATGGGACCAATGAATTGACCCTAAACAGACTCAAGTACAGGATGTAAATGGGACCATAGATTTGACTCTAAAACAGACTCAAGCACAGGGTGTAAATGGAACCATGGATTTGACCCCACAGCATACTCAAGTACAGGGTGTAAATGGAATCATGGATTTGACCCCACAATAGACACGAGTACAGGATGTAAATGGGACCATGTATTTGACCCCACAACAGACACAAGTACAGGGTGTAAATGGAACCAATGATTTGACCCCAAAACATACACAAATTTAGGGTGTAAATGGGACCATGGATCTGACCCTAAAACAGACACAAGTACAGGATGTAAATGGGACCATAGATTTGACCCCTAAATGCACAATGCAAGTACAGGATGTACATGTAAATGGACCATGGATTTGATCCCACAACAGAGGATGTAAATGGACCATGGATTTGATCCCACAACAGAGGATGTAAATGGACCATGGATTTGATCCCACAACAGAGGATGTAAAGGGGACCATGGATTTTATCCCACAACACACACAAGTGCAGGGTGTAAATGGGACCACCGTCGTCACTGTACTAGCATAGATCTAGTAACCTTTCTCACGAACTTCACGTCCGCCGATTGAAACTCTTATGACCTTGTCTTCAGTTGAAGGCGCCATAAAGGTTATGTACGCAGAAGATAACGAAATAGGGATCGAATAGTATAACAACTGCATGTGAGTCCGACCGGGAGATGGATTCACGTATCCAGCGCAGAGTAGGTGTGGCTATAAGTTATCCAAGTGTCAGCCCACAGGAAGTAGTTGCATATTCATGTACTTTGGTGCATGGAAGCGGGTCACGCACGTACAACGGCGCGATTCGAGCGGGAAACTTGTAGCAACTTTGCGCCGCTGTATCTCCGTAACGGATGACATAAAAATTAACGAACAGAACAAATCGATAGGTATACGACCTCTCTACCTACAAACCGAATTTGAAGCGATTTGATTACTCCTACAGAAAGTTATGGCAGGTTTGAACCCACAGGGGTATCGGACGTTGCAATACAGGCACGGAGCAAGTGCAAGACCCCAAAATGTATTGTATCATAGAGAAATGGTGTAGTATGAAGTGTTGAAAATAAGAAGTTGATAGCTTTAACCGTTCGGAAGATATAGCGATTCAAAAGAGAAGCATTTGTATAACATAATATATATATATAAACGAAGGGCCATTTTCGTGGAAACTGTCCCATATATATTTCCTTCGCAGAAAACGTACGTAATTAAGGCTGTTCAGTGAAAGGAAATATCGTAAATTCGATAATTTCTAATTCCAGGAAATGTATCTAATTAAGGTATTTACTTGTGGTTTACATGAACGTATACATAACTGAAATGTGGTCATTTCGTCCCGTGCATTGCATGTTCAGATGAACCCAAATCAGCATCAGGTCAGCATCTAGAAAGTTCCTTTTTTCTGGTGCACACAACAAGAGTTACGTGTGCACAGATACTCTATGACTATTACTGCAGCATTGCCCATACATAGAATACTGCACTCAATCTCTTAACATTCAAGTGATACAAATGAGCTAACGGTTTGACAAAGGGACACATGAAGTGGAACTGGAGGGGTTTATCAAAGTACCTGATTCATTGCAGTGTTGCTTATTGTTCACCATGCATCCATTTAGATGGCTGCCCATGCACACTCCTTGGCAGAGGTGCTCCAATTGGAACGGGACAGCTTGTCCTTATATGTGTAATTGTAGTGGGATTTAATTTGGGACCTGTTAGTTCTAAGAATTCACAACCATGGCTATATTGCTGTGTGGTGTTATACGCTTGATGTCCACATAAAAGTGCAGCTTGGCATTCAAGCTCACGTTTCAAGCCAATGACATCAGAGGTATCACTTTGCATTCCATAATCTAAACCCTTTTGGGACCCTTGCAGTGTTGCCTAGTGTGGGCCACGCTGGCCCACGCATGCATCTAAACTGCTGCTCACACTCCTTGTGAGTGGTGCTCCAATTAGAATGAGCTCACAGCTTGTAAATTTTACACCAAAAAAAAGAAAAAAGAAAAGCATACTGGTAATTATTTGAAGAAGTCGGGGCACGTGCATTGCTTGGCCTTAGAGAGAGAGAGTGAGTGAGAGAGAGAGAGAGAGAGAGAGAGAGAGAGAGAGAGAGAGAGAGAGAGAGAGAGAGAGAGAGAGAGAGAGAGAGAGAGAGAGAGAGAGAGAGAGAGAGAGAGAGAGAGAGAGAGAGAGAGAGAGAGAGAGAGAGAAGTATTATTAAAGAAATATAGGCCGTGAACGAATCACGCACATTAATATTACAATATATTCAATACATGGATAGAAAAGTGTGTGGTTACGGCAAAACATTCCTTTATAATTATACATATTGATTCCTGGAACGTGTTTTTTTTAATTTTTTTTTTTTTTTTTAAATACATCCAACCACAACACACGTTTCCGCGCGCCTATATACATATAGTGTGTACTTTATAAATTAGCATGTTAGAAAAGAGGTAAGTTCATAAAACTAACCAATGGAGGGCCTGCGCGTCTGGTTCCTTCTAGCAGTTGCTGCCGTCACTACGTGTGGTGGTCAGGATAATCAGTGTACCCTTAGGCCGCGTAGCAGCAAGTACCACTGTGCAGTTGATTCAGAACAGGACCCCATGCTCCCGCTGGAGTGCTATCCCGACGCGGCCAGTTCTTTTGGGCTCGCCTTTGGATATAACTGCACCCCTATGGTCGGCATGACTCTGGAGATTGTGTGCACCAATCAGTCACTGGTCCTCTACAGGGATAACGTTTCCTTAGGCTCCTCCGCCGTAACGTACTTTTACATCACGCCGTCGTTTTCTGGTCTGTACGAGTGTCGTTATAATGGAAGCAACGAGACGGACGCTGCGCCAAGCAGGAACGTTGTTGTGGACATCCTGGGTAAGCTGTGATTAATTATAATAATTATGCATTCATTGTTCGGGTGCTGGTAATGCATGTGCTCAGCCGGCACCCAGTACAATATTGTATGCGAGTGGTATTGTAGCCTTACCCCATTGGGTGCTAAATGTGTATCATAATGATATAATTATGGGCATGGTACCTTGTGCGTGTACATTGTGCAATGTACATGTATTGAATATATTTGCACCCGGCCCCCAATTGCATGTCAATTCCACAAACTGTCGATTACTGCCCAACCGTTTATGCGGAAAAATGTCAGCTCGATTGTATATTACGGAAAATAAGGCATATTCTTTAGAGCTGGAGCATTCGGACCTGTACCGGACGGTAACAATTTTTGATTAGATTTCACCTCAAATTTATTCATAATTAAGCTTTTACACAAGTTGCCACTAATTGCCAATGACTTCTCCTATATAAACAGCTGGGCACTGTACATGTAAAGGTTGATCAGTGTAGTGATGGAAGGAATTTGATGAGTTGTACTACTTCCTATAATTAGCTTATGTACCATATTCCTCCTCCTACATGTACGTAACACATTGCGCCCATCTTCAAGAACACAATTAATGGAGTTATCTCATTGTACCTCCATTTACATGTATGCGTACTTATCATGGAAAGGATGCTAATCAATAAATGGTAGAATGTGTCCCGTATAGTATAAAATAAAATAGGGCGTGGGGACGAGGCCAGACCACAACCGGCCCGGATCAAGACCCGGCGCGGTCCAGGAGGGACCGCGGGTCACGGCGGGTGCATGGGATACATGCTCAGAGATTTAGCCACGCGCGAGAGGTTGCGCGGGAGGCAGCACAAATAGTATGCAGATCTGTGAATCAAGTAAAGCCAAACTATTTATTCTAATAAAGAGCACCGTGTATACATCTGTCTAAAGTACGGTTTCTAATATGATCCAATTGGATATCCCCCGTTATCTCGTGGAATACAGCACGCGCGGTTACAACGACTCTGGGGACAACTATTCCACGAAAAAATGTCTGGCATGGGAGGGAAAATAATTCCTAGAGGAGACATTCTTTCCTGTCGGCACCCACATGCATGTCCGGCGAGGCAGAGTATAATGAATGTCCGGGAACCTTGCATGCCTCCGACATCGATCGGCTGTCCCATGCATATATAGAATTGCAATGTTTTAAGGTTCATAATTATGTATCTATCACGCTCAGTAAATGCATGCTGCAATGCAAGAATATATGCATGTTAACGAATGTCACGAATCCATGCCCATTATACTGTGCGTCTCTTGAAGATTCTGAGGGCTCAGAAAGTACATGGGAGTGGTGTTTGGCTTGTGATCTAAAAGCGGCTTGCCCTTACATGTATAAGCGTATCAGGTTGCAACACGATACGCTTTGGCCTTTGTCAGAAGAATGACGGCACGAACAACGATTGCGGTATAGTCTTTATTCTTCATACCGAACTAGTACTTGATAATTGATATTGACGGCGGTGCAGCCTCAGTAGAAGGTAGTCAAAGTTACATGATACGGCTGCACGTGCTCGCTGCTGTTACTGAATCGCTATACCATTGTGCATATTAAGAGAATTCTTTGGACGCTTTTCCTTCTCTTTTAGGCTATTCACTTTCTAACTTTTTGAGTACTCAATTCGCAGGTCATCAAGTTCAGAGACGCATGCATGCAGTAATACCTCAGACATGCAGTATTGATTTTGTACTGAGGTATATACGGTATCTCTCTTGATTTGTGTGCCATATTTATAAGTCTTAGATTTGGCTCATCTTTAAATGTGAACAGCGCAACGTTAAAAGAAAAAAAAACGGATGCATGTAAAGGCATGCAACAAACTAAATGTTTCAAACGCACGATTATTGGAAGCATCGTCGACAGTGTATGGAAGCGTGCTATTATAATAAGAAAAACAAGATGAGGTAAAAATATTATAAAGAAATAAAGTGATAAAAAATTAAGTGCCCCTCTCTTCACTAGAAGGTAAATGGTACCTGATCTATGTATGGTTCGATGCGATCATGATGTACATGTGCAGGGAAAAGAGTACTGACGTATACGTTAATTTACTAACTGACTTCTAAACCACGGCCGTTTCAATACAGTGCCGGCTCGGAACCGTAGAAAGTAACACCTCGGAACTGTAGACTTTTACAGCGTTCATTGTTTATTTAGGCGTCCCATAATTCGATAACGTGGTCAGAGTATGCTTATCTAAGTCAACAGTCCAGCCCAGCTTTTACATAATAATATGTAACTTTTCCAGCAGTCACGCGCGCTTCCCTATGTGCTTGTGCGTAGTCAGGCTGATGCTTCTGAGTTTACAGCACGAATACTTGCGCACACACGCACAAACATAGTTAAGATAAATACACGTGTGCTATGTAGCATACTTAGCTAAAGTTCGAGCTGCATACTACACTGACCAACAAGTGTCATACACACAAAGTTGACAGTACAGCTTACCTAGCGCCTCGACGTAAGCAGACCGAACGCTAAGTGCTCCTTAATTAGGTTCATGTAGGAAAGCGTCGGAAGCAGCTGTAAGCAGGGTTGCCGAAAGTTAGGCCGGGGTCCGGCCTGTGACTGGCCGGCCTGAAAGGCCCGGCCTGCCAGGCCGACCTGCCAGGTCGGATAAATTGACGCAATTTATTAAAAATTCATGGCTAACCACAAAACATTATGATATTATTAAACAATTTATTAAAGAGAGCCGCAGTTTCAGGGGGAGTATGATGCATGGCTGCTTGTTCCTGAGGCCCGAATCATATATGCAAATTCCCCTATTGACCCTCTAGCGTGGTGGAAAATGCACGATGGGCAATTCCCCACAATTGCAAAGCTTGCCAGGAAGTATTTAGCTATTCCTGCTTCTTCAGCTCCATCCGAGCGGGTGTTTTCGCGAGCTAAGCTGATTCAACAGCGCCAGAGATGGAACCTTCTCCCTCAATGTTTGGAGGCGTGTGTCATGCTGAAGCACAATGCATGGTTAATTACAAGTATTTAGATAGCAAGCGCGCTGTTTGCATCACTGCATGTTATATATCTCAGACTCAGTTTCTGCATGTAGCTGTAATTTGTAAATTGTAACCATTACCAGCTGATTGTAATAACTATATAATTTATTACTATAATTATATAGCTAGCTATATAGACATCGCAAAATGAGTTAATAATTTATTATAATAAGTGGGTGGATCCCGGCCTGCCGGCCTGTCAGGTCCGGCCTGTCAGGCCAAGCTAAATGTTCGGCCTGGTAGGCCGACCTGGCAGGCCGGACTGGCCTTCGGCAACCCTGGCTGTAAGCCACTTACAGAAAGATTTGCTAAACCATTTACGGAGGTACACGAACCATGTATTGCTACTTACAGTGTAATTAACATTTTCAAGCGTGGCTACTTTTGGTACTGTACGTATAATGATCATGTGTCGTATTATTACCAGTATATAGTAGCCACGCTTGAAGATCAGATGTTACGCTATAAGCAGTACTATGCAGCTTTTACACCTTCATGACGGGGGACCCCTGCCCCTGTCATGAAATACTGAGCCCATATGCTATCTAGATACATGCACGTGCGCGCGCACTATACATGTATACCGGTCGTTAAGCACGCGCATATAGGTAGCACACTTTTTGTGTGTGTGGGGTGGCAATTTAGGATTTAACAAATCGGTGGTAAATTTTATCCAGTACTCTAATTCAACCGCGAACGTTTTTATTAGTCTATTCACGTGATCCATAGACTTGCGCGACGACTCCGTGATTGCGTGTTAACTTGCATGCTTGTTCGACAAAAACGCAAACTGTGTTTTTGAAGGTAAGAGACCTTTTAACCATCATCTGTGATACACCAGTACATGTATAGGTCCTGTGCGGCTAATATTTTCGTCACAAACGGGAGTGTATCGCACCAATCGCGGCTATGTAGGTAGTTTTTTTTTAAAGCACACCAAGAACATAAGATAATCTCATTACACTCCAGTTCAGTCGCTCACATATGTAAAGCATATACATGTATTTCATTTTCAGTACAGCTACATTATTAATAGTTATGCCTACGTACTATACAAAAAACCCCCAAACAAAACAAAAGTTATACAAAACACACACTTTACAAGTGCGTAGGAGTGGGTATATAGGACGTTCTATCCTGGACACTGGTGCCCAGGGTATAGGATATTTATTCCTAGGCTAAAGATAATTGTCCGGGGGACACGAGAGTCCGGGGGGTGGATTCAAAGGGGGTGGGGTGGGGGGGGGGGGGGGGGGGACCAGGGCGCTGTGCCTCCCCCCCCCCCCCGACGATTCATTAAATATTCATGAGTGTATGTTGCGTACTCCTTACTGTTTCGCGGTTAGCTATACAGCGCGGTTACATGTACCGTCGGCGGCGCATCGAACTGACATAAAAGCTGAGCTTTATCGCTGGCCCTCTAGTTACATATTATTATTAAAAGTGCAAATACAGTTAATACAACTGACATATATTGCTTGTGAAAAACCAGGGATAGTACATTCACTAGTTTTGCAAGTATTAAAATACTGTTGTAACTAAGTACACGTAAAAACGATATGCATATGAATGGATACTATTTGAAAGGCCTCTTGGCCGCCACATAGTTTTTGGAGGGTTTCAACGCAAAATGCGTTGCCTTCTGGGGCTCTGGACAACCATGTCTACGACAAATCCCAACTGAAATCCATTTCTATATGGAGAATTAGCTTTTCCGTAGTAATAACTGCGCCTTGCAGGTTTCACCCTTTTCTGCCTATATCTGGTATACGTACAGCTATTATTTTTAGTACTCACTGTGATCTAATGTATAGCAGTCAATTAAGTGAATTTTTATTGAACAGTCATATTTAGCAAATTCTTTGTTAAATGGAATTTATAATTCGATTTGTTACCATCCTACTGATATTAAATGTGAATGTACATCAGCGCCAGTCTCTTGTTAGCTAGTTTACTACATCCATGAAAGTAGGTGATACTACTGATAAAAAAAACCCGGATACATGTATACTTTACTAATGTTTCTTGCACAGCATGCATCTATGTTAATTTTGGTGCAGCGTTGGCCAGCATATGATTTACGAGCATCCAAACCCCATGTTATATGCAGGCACGCCAGTCATTGGCCTTCAATGTGAGGAGCAGGATATCATCACTCTTCTAAGGGGTTCATCATCATCCTGCGGTAAGAATTATTATACACCGCCTCCCTACGCTTTCAACGTTTACTGCGAGAACTGCAGTATTACTTTCGACGTACAGTGGGCCAACCATGTCGGAGTTGACTTGGATCTTCGAGTGACACGTGACAGTAACCAAAGCACTGCATATGTGAGTGGTATGATGCATTCATTTATTGGTTGCAGTGCCATTCATATATATGTAAACGTAGAAGCGTGCTGCATGCTTGTATAACGAGGTGATTAGAAAATATAGTAATAATAATAACAAAACTTTGAGATCTTGGGTGCTCCTATTGGGGATGCAATATTTAGTACCAAATCTTTAGCTCAAAAGCAAGCCAAGGCAGTAAAATTGCTGCCAGGTGTGTTCATTAGATCTTCAAATTGCACTTCTTCTCTTACGACATTGTGCCACCTTTTGTAAGCTGGTCCATTTAGCTCGCTCCACTCCACCTACCCTTGTGTCTGAAGGCCTAGCATTGTTTTATGAGGAGGTTAGTCATCACTTTTGTGATTGATTGGTATCAAGTTCAGCTGAGCCTTAGTAGGGGTGGTCCAGCCTCTGTAGATTGGCTGTACATTGCTTGGCTGCTTCAGTAAGCAGAGCAGGTTGTTCAGCTTCACTGGATGAGTTCATCTTACAAGCTGTCACCTTAATCAATAGCTTAGTTCCATGGCATCTACAAGTTCCATCTCTGCTGGAGTCTTGTCTAAGTCAAAATGACATATCGGCCAGAATTGATGCCCTTCAATTTGACCAGCTGTGTCTCATCTCCACCTGTACTAGTCTACTATCAGTCATGGATCGTAGCCAGATAGTTCCAGGTTGCCTTAAAATGGTGGCTTGGGATGGACACATCATCACAGCTACCTACGTTGTCGTTACTGCCCAGATCACCAGCTAGCTGGATCCGCTTGAGCATCATGCCGTGATGTGCAAAGGAGATGGTGATATTGTTTTGTACCTCAACAGTTTTTGCCCAGTTTGTCATAGTGCTAGGCTTGGTGGTCAGCTCGAGGTAGGTTATGGATCTTGGGACTGACAGTTCTCTGAGTAAGCCAACGAACATCCAAGTGCCCAACTGCTTTTGACTTAACAGTGGTCTTTTCGCTTACCTCCACTACATTGAATGAAGTGGGAGCCAGAAGTGGGTCAGCAGCTGGAAAGGCTGAAGTGCGCAAGCACAATGCCAATGATGCCAAGTGCACAGAGTTGGGTTGGGTCTGCATGCCCTTGGCAGTAGAGACCTATGATTGTTGCTGTGTAGAAGCTCAGTTGGCTGGCTGGCCATCTGGCTTTGAAGTTGCAGCAGTGTAGCAAGTCAAAGGCCATTGCCAGCAGCTATATAAGACTGAACCTACCTGTCGTTCACTTCATTAGAGCCTTGCTATCCCATGCTAGGTTAAGCATTCAGTGGGCGAGGGCTTTTTCTTCTTTTGTCAGTTGTTTAAAGTATGGTGTGTGTGAGTATAGTTTGATAGTTCCCGTTTATCTGTGTGTATGCATTCTCTTGTACCTTGATATTATTATTATTATTATTATTATTATTATTTGGTTCATATAGCAGATACATCATATAGCAAGCACGTAACACAAAAACAGTTCAAAGGGGCTCGATCCTACTAAGGATGGCCGATGCCACTGATTTTACAAGGCAGGTGTTAAGTCTGCCATACAGGTCATGAATGACGACAGACTTTGGCTTGGAGCAGGTGATTGCTAGCCGCGATGCCAACTGAGCAAAACTCTTCACAGCCTCTTGACCCCACGCACCATAGGTCTCAACAACCAAAGGGATACAAGCCCATCCTAAATCATCACACTTGCCATCATTGCGGTTATGCTTCCTTATCTCAGAGGCCTCAGCAGCTACTCCTGAAGATACTCCCGCTTCCGACAAATTAAGTGAATTAAGCGGTGAGGTAACTGAAAAGTCAAAAGCTGCAGGCTTGCCTTGTGACCAGTTGTGGACAAGAACATCCGCCGGTCTTGTGTGGTCATGATCTGGAGTTAGGTTATTTCCTACTTCAACTTTGACACTTAGGTGTGCCAAACGATAAGAATCAGCAAAAACATCCCTCAACAAGTTATGACGATGTACAACATCTCCCCCTCGTTTGCATGTGGTAGCATGATGGCCAAGGGGATCTAGGATGGAATCTGGGCAAAGGGAACACTGTGAGCCACCTGGAGTGTCTAAGCCACCATTTGAGAGCAACATGGTAATGGTTTGGCTCAAAGTGGAGGCCTAGACCTTCTGAGGGGACAACTGAAAGCCACGAGGAAGAATGAGGGGCAGAGATGGATAGAAGGCGTGCCCTATCCGCCACTGATGACACGTTGAAAAGGGCATGGAATTGAAAATCATCCAATTTTGAGGATAGAGCCCTTTGCCTCAAAGGGGAAGTTAAGATGGAATCCAGTGAAATTAAATCAGAAGGAGCAACACAAGTGTTAAATATCTCAACTGCATGGGCAAGGTGGGTGTGTGATTGGTGGCCATACCCTGATGAACAAACAGAGGCAATGTAAGCGGCTGGTGCATGAAGCGCAAGAGACCGCAGACCTAAGCCACCTTTACTAAGGCTCAGCTCGGCCTGTTTCCAGGAGAGGTCTGTCATGTCAACTGATGTACTCTGTGACAGGCAGTTTCTAATGTCTATGTCAAAAAGCTCAAGTGCCTTGAGAGAGAGGGATGGTGGTGCCCGAGCCAGATGAGCTAATTTACAGAAGCCACTACAAGTGCGGAGGAGCATCAATGCTACTTGAGGGTCATGTGAGCCTACTTCCTCAAGCTGTAGCATGAGTTGTTTAGCTAAGTTGTGCTTCTGTGAAATATAGCTGGTACAAAAGTCAAGGTCACCAATGGGAATCCCTAAGATTTCAAGGTTGGGCTGGTGAGACTGCTTCATTGATGATGGGAATAGGCTTAGGTCACCACAACAAAAACTTCACACTTAGGTATGTTGATATGGAGGCCCAAGGAAGGACCCTTTTCTTCTAGAATGGCAAGTACTCTTCTTACCTCTGTGCTGACACCAGCCACAACCCCATCATCCATGTACCAAGCATGGTACAAGAGATGGGCACAGCCTGCATCAGATGCAATCTCAGCCACCAGAATATTCAACACCAAAGAGAACAAGAGGGGGCCAAGTGGGTCCCCTTGTTGGACACCACACTCTGATGTCAAATTCCCCATTTCATGCCACAGAAATGGATGCTGGCTATAACACCAATGAGCCCATGGGTAGAGCTCAGGGAAGTGCTTGGCACACTCCGAGAGGAGAGCCTGACGGGACACCATCATTCTTCATATCCACTTTCAACACTGTAAAGTTCTCTTCTGACCAGTGCTCTTCCATAGATGCCCTCAGACCGTGTGCAACCTTTTCTGCTCCCATAGGACATGCCACCCCAAAATAATATTGTTTACAACTTTTATACAAGAGAATATTACTGACACAAATGGGAATTATTATTGATATGCTACTACCTACAGTAATAATAATAATAATACCTCACAACGCTAGACCAGCCTTTGCACGTATCCTTTCAGCTGCTATCAAAGCGGTTGCCACTGATAACTTTGTCGACTCTTGGTTGAAGCTTTTCATGCTGCCCAAGTGTGTTCTGCCTTCCTCTAAGCGTCGTAGTCGTCATAACAAGCCAGTGTCCATAAATCTACTTTGCGATCTCTGGTCGAAGGGTCACTTTGGTGAACTGTGTGTGGCTCAAGGCAGTATTAATAAATCCCACCATCCTAGTGGTAATTCCGTCTCCAAGAAACATGTGGATTCAGCAATCTCCCTTGCACAGGATGGTCTTTATGGTAAAGCCTGCCAGGTCTAAACTTCCCCAGGTAATGCACCACACACTGAGGAAACATGGAGACTGCTCCACTCCAAACACCTAGAGAGTGACTGCCCTATTGCTCCAACCCTGTGTAATGTTGATACATGTACTCCCATTTAATTTCAGCGGATATGAATATCATGGCAATATTATGGTCCTTCCCTAAGCTTACTGCAGCTGGTGCTGTGGAAGTTCATACTTAGTATTGTCAACATTCCTTGCAGGAGAAAATCTAACAGCTCTCCAATAGGTCAAAATCAGGTGGCCCCTTTGACATTCGTCTAATTGCAGTTGGAGAAACTTTGAGTCACCTTACTGGGAAATGTCTTTGTGCGATGGTGAAAGTAAGGGCTACTGATTTTTTTTCATCCTTTCCAGTATGGTGTGGCTTGCCCATTTCGAGCTGAGATGATAGCACATGGCCTGCATGCATGTATTGATGAGCACTGGGGTGATGATGAATTTGCTGTGTTGAAGATTGACATGAAGAATGCCTTTATTGTGGTATCCTGGCAGTCACACCTTTCTGAGTGTGCAAAGCATTTCCCAGAGCTGCTACCCTTGACAAGCTGGTGCTACAGCCAACAACCTCTTTTGTGGCATCCCCTAGGGTGACTGAGATCTAAGTCTGGGGTGCAGCAAGGTGATCCTCTTGGTCCTCTGTTTCTTTCCCTTGTGCTGAATGTTCTGATTAAAGCAATTGTCAAAGATTGCGGTTCTCCTCTACTGTTCCATTCCTTGTATCTGGATGACAGTGCACTTGCCGGTCCAAGGTCATCTTTGTTTTCAGTCCTGAAATTGATCCAAGAGCTGGGTCCTCCCTTAGGCCTCCACATTAACATCTCTAAGTGTGAGGTATTCATCAGCAAGGGTTTAAGCTCCTTACCCCCTGAGATGAAACAGTGGAGTGAGCCTAATTTGGATATTTTGGGAGTTCCTATTTGTACTGCTGACTTCTGCTCAGCCTTCATCTTTAAAAAAACATGTTGCTGTTAAGCAACACCTGTCCAGTCTGGAAGAACTTGGAGCAGTTGACACTCATGTGGCCTTTACACTAGTTTGTAGCTGTGGAGGTTTCTGTAAGCTTACCTATCTGACTCACACTACACCACCACAAAGGCCTTTGAATTTTTTGATGAGGATGTATGTAAGTGCATTGCACAATGTACTGCTGTGGACACTTCTGATCATGCCTGGCACCAGGCTAGGCTTAGTATGAGTAGAGGTGGTCTGGGTCTGCGTTCCCTCGCACAACACTCCCCTGCAGCATACATTGCCTCACTTTGTACCTCAGGTTTTGGCTCCCAGTCTCAGCACCACCTTGCCTCAGCAACTCATATGTTTAATTCTGTTGTACCACCATCAGAGGCTATTAACTCAGAGGTACTTCTGTTGACTCCAGTCACCCAAAGGAGCCTCTCCTCCAAGCTGGATGACCACCTCTTCAAGGTTCTCCTGGATATATCCTCCATCGCTGACAAGGCTCGCTTGCTGTCTGTTTCCTCCCCTCATGCAGGTTCATGGGTGTCTGTTACTGCTTTAGAGGGTCGTGGTCTCCATCTTGACCCTTCCCAATTTCAGGTTGCCATTAAGTGGTGGCTGGCCTGGACCTTTGTTATGGTTCATATTGCCCACTGTGCCCTGAGATTGCCTTGGACCCACTTGGCCATCATGCTGTTGCCTGCAAAAGGGGTTATGATGTGGTTTCCCACCACAACAAACTGCGTGATGTTCTTGCGGAGTCCTAGCTGCCAGCAAATGGGTAATGGGTAATAATCTCACCAATCATCACAACCACAGCCGTTCAGCTGATCTTTTGGTTCCAACCTGGGTCTTGGGCAAGCCAGCAGCTTTTGACTTGTCTGTCACATCTCCGCTTAATCTTACAACTCTTTTGTAGGGGTGTACTATAATGCGATGATTTTGGAATTATGCGTCACCCACTTAACCATGTGTGCATGGGTCCAAACGATGCATTTTGGCTGTAGAACGTATATACCTATCTTTGAATTTACCCCCTCCTATTTGCAAAATTCAATTAATTTCGATTCCGCAATCTTATCCTGCCGCCGATGCACCTATAAACGTATCCCAGAGCTAGCGGTGGAACAAAACAATTGCGCCGTGCTGTTTTATACCGGCCGCTATTATCTAGCTCTGAATACGGCATTTCTTTGCCTATATACGAGTGCCAGCATCAAGAACAGAGGCTATATCGTTCAATTCCGTCACTACTGCCGAAACCGTCCGGTCCTGCGCCGGCATCAATATTAAACAATCGAAACCTCTACTGGCCGTAGCTGTGCAACTACAGGAACATGTATCGAGTAACCAGTTCCATTCACAGGGCATAAACATGTCGCAAGAGGTTGCTGGGGGCGTGGTCTAAGAAGGAGCAGGAGCTTGCTTGGAGAGATCGCGTAGTTGATGATGAAAACGTCAACTGCGAAGATCCTTTCCTCCGTGTGCACATTTCCAGCCCCCTCAGATTGGCATATTGCCATGCACACACGCCCGACTGCATGAAGAATGTATAATTCCAAAATCATCGCTTTAAAGTACACCCTATATTTGTCGAATGCTGGAAATGTGCACACGGAGGAAAAGGATCGTCGCAGTTGATGTTTTCATCATCAAGTACGATCTCTTCAAGCAGCCTCCTGCTCCTTCTTAGACCACTCCCCCCAGCAACCTCTTGCGACATGTTTATGCCCTGTGAATGGAACTGGTTACTCGATACATGTTCCTGTAGTTGCACAGCTACGGCCAGTAGAGGTTTCGATTGTTTAATATTGATGCCGGCGCAGGACCGGAAGGTTTCGGCAGTAGTGACGAATTGAACGATATAGCCTCTGTTCTTGATGCTGGCACTCGTATATAGGCAAAGAAATGCCGTATTCAGAGCTAGATTATAGCGGCCGGTATAAAACAGCACGGCGCAATTGTTTTGTTCCACCGCTAGCTCTGGGATACGTTTATAGGTGCATCGGCGGCAGGATAAGATTGCGGAATCGAAATTAATTGAATTTTGCAAATAGGAGGGGGTAAATTCAAAGATAGGTATATACGTTCTACAGCCAAAATGCATCGTTTGGACTCATGCACACATGGTTAAGTGGGTGACGCATAATTCCAAAATCATCGCATTATAGTACACCCCTATCTTTTGGAAGCGAGTGTGACAACAGGAGTAGCTGCACTGACCACTGAGCTGAGAAAGCACTCCTCTAATGACACCAAATGTAAGAAAAGAACTGAGTAGTGGAGTCGTATGGAGCCTGGGGAAAGGAGGCTTTGGAGTCTATCCCCCAGCTTGTAACTCGACTAGCCACTTGCTCATCCAAAGCAAAGTCAGTGATTCTTACCGAATTCTATGGTCGGCTGAACCTTCACCTG
The DNA here is from genome assembly GCA_949361645.1 of Spongilla lacustris. NCBI lineage: Eukaryota > Metazoa > Porifera > Demospongiae > Spongillida > Spongillidae > Spongilla > Spongilla lacustris. The sequence continues at coordinate 10,101,520 of OX442418.1, read as the reverse complement.
GTACTAGCTAATGCTTTCCCATAGCATCTGTCAAAGTGAAGTAGGGTAGATGTAGATAGCATTTTGTGTACATTGTGTGTAGCCTAGTTGTATATGCTCATACATCAGTGTATTTGTGTATATGTCCAATGTATTTATACATTGTGCGTAGTTTACATGTAGTTGCATGTTTGTATAATAGTGTACTTGTGTATGTCCACTTATCCTGCTGTAACTGAAAAAGTAATAATTATACACCCAGAACATCATGTTCATCCCCTTGGCATTAGAAACATTTGGTGGATGGGGGTTAGAAGGCAGACCAGTTTTGACCACTCTTGCAGACAGAATATCATGTCCCACTATAAACCAGGCAAATCCATGTGTCACCAACCAGCTATGCCAAAGATTGGCCATCACCTTGCAGAGGCAACATGCCAGGCACCCTTTGTAAAAGTAGTTATATATTTTGCAACAGTGCGCTCGAATGCCAGAGCATTTCTTGCAAGGGCAGGTCCCCGTGCTATAGTCTCAGACCTCTACTTAGATGGTTGACTCATACTAGTTAAATATTGCAATTTGTGTTTAACATGTATTGTGAGGTTTCATATTAAAAAAAAAATTGCATCACCTATTAATAATGTAATTATTCCGGTACAAGTACACATATGCACACATAATCGACACAATACAAACACAACGTTCATCCACCTGCTGTTGCACAAGGTGGGTATAGGGAGCATGCGCCTCGATGGTATGATGATCTTGAGCCAGGAAGGCACATGGATGTTTGCAGAACGTAGCCCAATTTCACATGAAGCCAAAAAAAAAAGGGTTAGGCTGTATGGTTAGTTGTGCATGCTTTTCTGCAATAAGTAACACAAGGCTCTTATGGAATGTTTTGGCAGCAGTATAAGACATCAATGGCAATGGAGTGAATCATCCAAGTGTACTAATGAATTCTGGCTTCATCGGCATGTTTCCTGTCCTGTTCTTAATGACGATAGCTGCATTTGGTCAATGTTTGTACGGGAGATGCACGCATGCATACAATTAAAATGTTTTTTCAGCTAATCAAGAGCTTGTTTGCTTATCATAGACCATCGCATCGGGATCAAACGCAAAAATCCCGTACACCGTGAACTATGCGGGCCCCGGCAACGAATCGAAGGTGGCCATCTTGGTTACTGCTACTACCAATTATGTTCCAGAAGCAGTTGCCAATGTCTGCTTTATGCAGACATTTTGTAAGTGCAATGAATGCATGTGCAGTTTCATATCGCCAGAATGTGGCATTTGAGCCGCTAGATGGGATGATTTAAATTGTGTAAATTGAATACTGTTTTCCCAGTATTGTCATAATGCAATCATGTAATGAAATGGATCCATTAATTGGATTTATGCCATTCGGGTGCAATAAAATACCTTAATTTTCTCAAAAATGCTTACAAGTTGTATTATCTAAGTTGAGCTTGATGAAAAATAAAATAAAAAAATTCTTCATTTATGCAAAACTCATAAGGATATAGATAGTTATGTGGATTTCAATATTGCAGCATTGGGCACCAAACGATTACACTCTTTCTTATTTAGCAGCTTGAGAAGTTATTATTACTGATCTGTATACCGCCTATTAAAACGAGACGCAACTGGCATGAAATAGGTTGACTGCATGGTCCAAAGGCGATCATACACTGTACGCTGGCAACATGTTGTGTCCAACTCAAATGAATACAAGTAAATAAAAACATTCTCTACAAGAAAGTTGGTGGTATATATGATAAAAAGCAGGTTTGAATGATAAGGAAAAACGAAACATAGCTCTATATTTAGCCAGGCACACATTGCTGGATAGTACATGCATTGTTCATGCATGTGCTAAATATAGGACTTTTTTTTTTTTTTTTTCCCCTTATCATTCAACCCTTGTTTCTCTGCTTTTTACACCATCATTGCCTTCAAATCCAGTATAATACCAACTTTTTATAGAGAATGTTTTAATTTACTTATTTCATTGCTTTTTATTCATAACTGGATGCTTTCAACAGTGATGATACAATCTAAATATCTTCACTTAGCAACAGACATATTGTCATCATTATTAATAACCCCAATAGTGGAGAAAGCGAGTACTGTATACTTTGCGTTTTTATGAAAATGCAACAAAGACCATTAAATAAAAGCCTGGTGTGCATGTTGCAATTATGCGGATTTATACGATAGAGAAACACTGATCAATTAAGCTACTATATGAACTTGCATTGGTATATACAATTATTATAATTATAATTATATGGGACAAAATCGGGCTTGTGGGGTTATAATTTTATCACTATAAAAACTGCACGTTGTACTAAACAACACATCTTCGCGTCAGTACTACCTTTTCCTTTCAAATTTTGTACACTTGTTCCCACACCATTTCTCTGTGTGAAAATTGATTTTTGTGATTTACAACTTTTCCGTGCCGTGGATGCAACAATCGTTAACCCCGCGGGTTAGAAATCCACATTTCTCCACGTACGAGTGTTGAAAACGTGTCAAATTCGGAGTGTGCATAGAGGAGTCCTGTAGCTATTGATTTGTTCTGTTCGTTAGTGTCTGAATCATCCGTTACAGAGATACAGTTGAGCAAGCTACAGGCACATTTTCCCGCTTGATTCGCTATAATCACCGCCTTCATTCACTGAGCGGGACGCGATTTGCCAAAATCATTGGCGCGAATCAAGCGGGAAAACGTGCCCGTAGTTTGTTCAACTGTATCTCCGTAACGGATGATATGGAAATTAACTAACAGAACAAATCAATAGCTACAGGACTCCTCTATGTGCAACCCGAATTTGACGCGTTTTCAACACTCGTACGTGGAGAAATGAGGAATTCTAACCCGCGGGGTTAACGATTGTTGTATCCACGGCACGGAAAATGTGTAAATCACAAAATTCGATTTTCACACAGAGAAATGGTGTGGTAACAAGTGTACCAAATTTGAAAGGAAAACGTAGTACCGTCGCGAAGATGTGTTGTTTAGTACAACGTGCAATTTTAATTATAACCCCACAAGCCCGATTTTGCTGGACACTGTCCCATATATATAAATTATGTATATGTCACTTACATAGTAATCAGTAACTGTTTTCTACTGACATTGCTTATGTGAATATATGATAACCACAAATAACTCAGCCATGGATGATAAATATTGTTCAGTCCATAAACAATGTTATACTCAGTTCTAGTACTGACACCAGCGAAACTTTATCTTCTCCTTACTCTGTCTCTTGGTATGACAGCAACATATCTTCCTTCATTACAGTGTTCCGTATATTAGATGGATCTCAACTTGTAAACCTTGTACATGCAGATATATTTCATGCATACTCTGGCAGCAGTGTATAAGTGCAAGCTGTTATACACTTTCTTTTTGAGGAAAGGGCCATGTAGGTGCAGAATAATTCATCATCATACCCCATTGAGGTCACCTCACTCCATGCAAGTAGTAGGCAAGGGGAGGAGTAGGGGTAGTAGTAGGTAAGAGGAGGAGTAGGGGTAGTGGTAGGTAAGGGGAGGAGTAGTAGGTAAGAGGAGGAGTAGTAGGTAAGGGGAGGAGTAGGGGCAGTAGTAGGTAAGGGGAGGAGTAGGGGTAGTAGTATGTAAGGGGAGGAGTAGTAGGTAATGGGAGGAGTAGGGTATTAGTAGGTAGGGGAGGAGTAAGGGTAGGTAAGGGGAAGAGTATGGGTAGGTAAGGGGAGGAGTAAGGGCTGTAGTAGGTAATGGGAGGAGTAGGGGTAGTAGTAGGTAAGGGGAGGAGTAGGGGTAGTAGTAGGTAATGGGAGGAGTAGGGGTAGTAGTAGGTAAGGGGAGGAGTAGGGGTAGTAGTAGGTAAGGGGAGGAGTAGGGGTAGTAGTAGGTAAGGGAGGAGTAAGGGTAGTAGTATGTAAGGGGAGGAGTAGGGGTAGTAGTAGGTAAGGGGAGGAGTAGGGGTAGTAGTAAGTAAGGGGAGGAGTAGGGGTAATAGAAGGTAAGGGGAGGAGTAGGGGTAGTAGTATGTATACCAAGCTTCCTTATACATGTGGTTGTAAGAGGTGTCACTGAAGAAAGGCTAGGAACTAACAGTATGGTACCTTATCTCTGCTAGAATGTCACTATCTATGATTTTGATTGCATCAATATCATGTACCTATTTTTTTCTACGCATGCTCAGTGCCTTGTTAAGGAAGGCGCCTGCACTAACTTCACTAACAACTGACCCTTTGTGCTAAACATGGGTGGGTTTTATTTAGCCCATTTAACAGTATGCAATAGCTTTTTAGAGACAGCCATGTTATAAAAGTGTTTATTAATAGACCTAGGCAGACCTTTTTATTTATGACAGGGCAAGGTCACTTTCAGTTTTGACCTCTACATGTGTACTGCTATAGTTTAGATAGGATATCCCTAGCGCATCTGCTTGTAATACACTTGTGCTACTGTATATTAATAAATAAGTTTTGTACGAATAACGATACAGTTTGAAATTCTGATCCTACTGCTACTTTTGGCATTCTTTGAAACGGTTCTTGTGCCAGGTTACTTTTCAAGCAAAGTATATCAACACATATTTCTGATATCAGTTCTGTCCCTAATAAGTTCCACGTAAAATTGACCCAAAAGAGCACTGCCGCGTGAAATTCTAAACACTTTGCATGACATCATTTGCGTTCTTAGAACGGTTCATGTTTCGAGTTCTTTACAAATAAATGAAGAACAAAATGACGCTATTCTGACCGGGGACTCTTGTTGTCTTGAACCACACGTTTTTTTTTTACTTCAAGCAAACACAAATCGGCTCTTTTTGACTTTTTGTTCGACACACTAGATAAGTGGTCCGATTGGTAGGAGTCCTGTTGCCGGCCGTTGGTCAAATAAATACTATATGAGAGTAACATTGGTAACTCATCAGTGCTCTAGCTAGAGATTTACCGACATTCACTTCAGACCATGCAAAACCAGTCAACCTATTTCATGCAAGTTGTGTTATTATTAGCTACTCAGTAGTTTCACTAAGTTATCATTGCAGTATAGTGTCACGATATAAAATTTAACACCTACATACATGTACATGTATAAGGTTTAAAACTACGCATGCAAGGTGATAAATTGTATCGTATATTGCAACTCTATGCCAAAGTTCACCAAGACATAAATTGAACGGCCATAACTATGTAGTATCCTGGAAGTGATAGTGGGCGGTTGATTTTGATCATGACCGTTGGCAACAATTCCAGGCACTCTAAGATATTTTATTTCAGCACAAAGTTGCCCCCCCCCCCCCCCCCCCCCCCACACACACACACATGCAGTATTACTTGAACTGTATAATTTGGATGCTCCCGTGAAATCATCCCGCCATGTGGCAACAATGAAACGTATACATATGTGCATATATGTGTGTATACATCGTTTTAGTATGTCGTGTATACTTGCATGTGATTGTTGACAAGTACAGTCAAAAGGTGTTATAAAATGCACGAATGCTAAATTAATTGCTTAGCAGTATTGTCACGGCAGAATTTAGGACATGGTATATAACGATTGTCCTTTTTAAAGGTTTATTTTACGCAAACTATGCACCGGCAATGCCTTTGTCAAACTTATACTGTAACCAGATGCGCATGTCGGCTTTTTTCAGACTAAGCAAGTGTAATGTCCCTGTAAAATTTTGGACATGCTACATAACATTTGTTATAAGGTTCGGATTTTTAGAACTATGCACGTGCAATATTGTTATGTTAACACATGCATTTCAGACTACCGCAAAGGGCTCTACGCACAACTGATCCCTCCTGTGGAACCCCAGATTTCGATTGGAGAAGAGGCGGTATTTCAATGCGAGTATAGCTCTAACGATGACTTAGCAGCTGCCGTCGTCAATCTTCTCTTGGCCAACGGAACAAGCTACACTGCTATTTGCAATTCCTCTTCATGCTCAGGCGATAGCGAGCTGGTACTCAGTAATACATTTCGGATAGACGCAGCTGCTCGTATACATGTTGCCACACTGACCTTATCCATCCTGTCTGTGGCGTTTAATAACTCTCAGGTGACGTGCTCCCTTTGGTATTCGGACGCCATCCAGTGGAGCAAAGCAACCAATTTAATTATTTCACCTAATTATGATGCACATGTGATACCGGTTTCGAATACCCCTTCTCCTTTGAACGCACAATATCCACTAGCTTTGGTCGGAGGATTAGTATCCGGAATTCTAGTAATCCTCATCGGCACCATTATTCTTGTGATTGTTCTGGTGTGTTTGAAGCGAAATAAGTCCCAGGTGAAGATTGTAATACTTCAAACCCCCAGCACCATGCCAAAGAGAAATGGTATCGCATCTACTAAATGGCTTTCATCAAGTACAAGCATTGACGCACTTACCACATCGAACTTCAACGCAATCTTGCTGAATTCAGGTAGGATACCTTCCACATCTTCCAAAACCTTGCTCCTTGACTTAAATCGCAAGGTGAAAAGCATGACGGATATCGAAATGAGGCGAAAGGTGAAGCTAGATGTTGTACGCGTATATATAAGCTACTCGAATGAAAAATTGAGTTGGGTCAGTCAGTATCTCAAACCGCTCATTCAGAAGCTGATCCTTGGTAGCGAGGTGACCGTACACAATGACGACATGATCGTAGGCCACCCGATCTCCGAGGAGAGGATGAGGCTGATATTGGAGGCCGATAAGGTGTTGATAGTGTGCTCCCCGGGGTATGAACATTCCCCGTGGTGCCAGTATGAGCTCCTCCAGTCTGTCTCAAAAGACTCTGGTCTGATGGATGGAAGGATCATTTCCATTTTGTGCGATAGCTGCAATACCGTTCCGCCCATAATTAGTGGTGTGGCATGCATAAGAGATGATGACTCCATGTTTGAAAGCAAGCTACAGCAATTCCTTGACAAAGCGCATGTGTAGGCTGAGCATTGGTTTATTCATTCTGGCCATGCATAGTAAACAATAATAAGTTTCAGTGTTTCATGTGTGCATCCTTTCATAGTCAGTCTTCATTGCTTTCTGTACATGCACACACCCACAATGAATTATAACATAACCTCTATTCGTTTGATTAGTATATGTTTAGGCGCCTTATCCAAATGCATGATTTGTATTCAACACAGTTGTAGTAAGGTATAACGTCCATCATATGCATGGATGTTTACTTTTCTCCAATTGAATTGTCCTTATATCACAAAGGAAACTCGTGCATGAGTTTAACATGTAGGTCCTTACATTTAGCATGAGGCCGTGGAAAAGGGACGAGGATCCTTGTCAGTAATTTTACTACTAACAGATAGTAGCAAATTGGAAATTTTACTACTAACAGATAGTAGCAAATTTTGAAATTTTTCTACTAACAGATAGTAGCAAATTGGAAATTTTACTGGCAAAAGTGTAAGGAACAATGGTAATAATACTCATGTGGGAAAGAGCTTCAGTAGTATATTCCTCTCAATTGGGGCAACTTCAGAGTTCATGTACGCACACAAGCACACGCACACAGAGCACACACATGCACACACACACATAAACACACAAACACACATGCACACACACACATGCACACACACACATAAACACACAAACACACACATGCACACACACACACACACACACTGATTAATTGCTAAACTGGCTAGACTACCTCAAGACTTTGACTTGACCTAATTAATAGTGAAACATTATTTTCATTTTAACAAGTGGCAAACTGATGATGTATAGCTCTGATGACCACACTAAACGACTGCATGAGTGGTCTTGGACCTTATAAGGAGTAGGGTCCTCAGACTAGTCTGAAGCTCGTCCTTAATGCCAATAGGACACATTCACTCTTCATTTTCATTTTAAGGTGGTAGGCACCACATAATTATCAGTTTGAAAAAAATTTCCTCATCATACAAACTGTCTCCATTTCAGTGATACAAAAAGCATATTTTCAGTGCAAAATGTTAGCACGTTTTAGAGCCATGTCAATTTATACTAATTCAATTCATAACCATTTTCCCCCTCATAGCAGGCAGCTAAAATTACCAAATAATTATTTTGAGTATACTAAAAATACGCTTCAAATATAGATTTTGCCAAATATGTGTTGCATCTGATCTACGTGTGATCTCAATGCATGCTAGCTGTGCTATATACCATTTTATTTTCACAGCAAAAGAGCATTTCCAATTTTGTTGAAAATAACACTTCACTACATGCAAATCATCATTGAGTATCGATAATACAATTTAAACCTCACAGCAATTGATTTTAGTTTTTATCAGCCATTTAGGGGGCGTATTTCACTACAATTATTATTGGGGGTAATAGTTAGCCTCCATTTTGGAACCTGAATTCGGAAGATATGTCGTTTCTGTGTAATTGGATTGAGTTACAGGAGAGAATGGTGGGGCCATCAGTTTATCGGACAATGTACCACTCAGATTCAATGACAGTTGCAGAGTGGAATTTTCCCAAAATATTGCAACAGGGTATGGTGGTGCTATTTAATTACAGTGATGGGGGTCCATCATCAAATATAGTATTATATGGTTGCATTATTCTATTCATTGAAGATTCTATTGGTAGCGTAAGTAGCTCCATCACTTTCATTGATAACCATGCACGGCTAGGTGGTCATGCCGTGTATGCCACACCCATTTATGGGTGCTATTGTGTTAAAAAATATATATGTGAAACTGTGGCTAGCTATTTCACGATTACTACATTACCAAAAGACCTTAATGACACTCAAATACTCTCATTTCCAACACAGGTGCAGCTTTGTAATTGCAGTGACCCTGACTCTTGTGCAATGTCACAGGTCAGTATGAAGGAAAGGATTAGGTTACCACATATCCTGGTGGGACTGTGTGATTTAATGTTACCTCTGTAGATGACAGAAGCAACCTATCACCTGGTGTGGTTTATGCATCAAATGGCACAACTCCACTACAACCATAACACTTGGACCAGGCCAAGAAGCTCGGTGGATAGGAACAGTGTGTGGTACAATAGAGTACCAAATGTATGGACCACAAATGGCTTCACTAAATCTGAGTCTGTCCACAAATATTGGTAGTTCCCCAACAGTCATTGAGGTGGAGCTGTTACCATGTGAACCAGGTTTCATATTCATGTCAAATTCTTCAATGTGTGACTGTTCTTCATTTTTGGTATCACATGGAGTTGTCTGTGATACATCAGATGGTACTGTGACTATAAATAAAAATAAATGGATTGGTATTTACAATGACACCTTTCCTGCACTGGCTTCATTCTGTCCTTTAGACTATTGCAATAGTACAATCAGTAAGCTATCTTTAGTTAGGCCTGGGGACTTGTGCAGTGGAGGGCGTACTGGCATTATTTGTGGTCATTGTCATGGTAACTACAGTGCGATCTTTGGTTCTTCCCAGTGCCAGGTGTGCTCAGATATGTGGCTGATCACACTTGTGATGCTTGCAGTGCTGGGTGCCTTACTGGTGGCAGCACTGTTTTTCCTCAACCTCACTGTAACACAAGGCACAATATATGGGCTCATCTTCTATGCCAACATTATTCAGGTCAATACTTCAATATTCTTCAGCCAATCCACTTTGAGACCATTGCAGGTGATAGTGTCCCTTGTGAACCTTGATCTTGGGATTCCTCTGTGTTTCTATGATGGTATGGATGATGCTGACAAGGCTGGTCTTCAGTTTGTGTTCCCAGCCTACCTCCTCATCCTGACCATGACAGTCATTGTGCTCTGCCACTACTGTCTTCAGCGATCTCCCACTACCTCCACTAGGTCCTGTGTTTATAGAGTTTTCACCATCATAGGACAAAGAGCAGTTGGTGTCCTATCTATCTCATCTACTTGTCATATTCCAAGCTGCTTAGAACTGTCATTGATGTTTTCACATACTCTACAGTCCAGCTGCCCAGTGGTGATATTCATGTCTGGTTCTATGATGGAAATGTGGAATACCTTTATGGAAAGCATACTAAAATATTTGTGGTTGCCATGGTGACATGTACCCTTTTCCTCCTCCCCTACACAGTTGCCCTCACTTTCATTCCAATCATTGAACGGTACAGTGAACATAACAGACTGTTCAACTAACTCCACACGAAGGCCAATCAGATCAAACCAATGATTGATGCCCACTATGCCCCCTATAAGGGGGAGTGGCGATGGTGGCTGGGAGCAAGGCTTTGGCTTCTAGTTGTGATGTATATTTTAAATGCAGTGTATAGTTCTGACAATCCATCTCTGCTTCTGTCTATTCAAGCTACTGTGGCAGTCTTGTTCACCTTATCACAGACAGAAATAAAACCATTTGGACAGTCACTTCAAATGTCAGATAAATTTAACAGACGTGGCAACATCTACAACCAGCTCTATCATAGTCTTGATATGTTTTACCTCCTCAACTATATTGTACTAGCTCTATCAATGTCTTACATTCTAGACCAAAGTTCAGACCAAACACAGCCCATTGTGGTATATGTGTTGGTGTTTTGGTGGGTCTTTATGTAGTGGTGTTGATGGTGACTGTCTTGTACCGTCTCATTGTGGCCATCCTCAAGGTTTGTGGTATATATGACAGAGCCAGAGAGAAGATTGATGGATTATTTCAAAGGAAATGTGCAGTGGTTGCTGCCACGACTACTGTCACCACACTGTTTACAGCCAACTTTGGTGAGAGGGAACCACTTTTGTGTGAAGACTAATGTACATGCAATGTTGTGTGTTCATAGTATCTTTACATTTGATATATTTTCCTAGAGGTATAGTTAGTTATTCTATTTAAACATGTATTAATGTGTTTTCATATTCCTTGAAGGTCATTTAAACACATCTACACAAGCATGGGTAGTAAAATGAATCAAAACCCCCCCAAAATTGATCGTGCTGTAGAAATAGCTAACCAACGATTCAGAAAACACTGCCAGTTCCCTTTAGATTAAAGTAGATGCAATGTTGTTCAGTGATGCAGCACTCATCTGTAGTATTGATGTAGCACTCATGCATAAACACGTTGATGTAGGATTCATACATGTAACGTTGATGTAGCACTCATACATGTACACATCTAGATCTGTAATGTTGATGCAGCACTCATACATCTGATACGTAGCCTGATTAACGCAAGAAGCTGTGATCGACAAAAACCATCATATTAAAAAAAATCACCTGTAGATGGCTGCCTATCTTACTCCAGGAAGGGGTGTGGTCAAAAGCAGTGGTACCCTGAAGTAGAGTAAGCACACCTGTGTACTGCTTCACATGGCTATGCATGTTGGGTATCATTACATCCATCGATTCGTTCTAGGGTATGATGACATTATTGATTTTTTACAACCATGTACATTTAATGAACTCAGTGAATTGTTGTTGTTTCTTGTGTTACATGTACCTTGAACGATTTTAGCTCTGTATTTTTTTTTTGTATGTTACCGATTTGTGATTTATTGAGGATAGCTCTCCTGGCTGTTTACCTTTGCTAGAACTGTGTTCCTTTCTCTTTGGAATTGTTTTTTTACAGACAGTTCATTGTTCTCAGGTTCGTTACTGCCTTGTGCAGTGCAGTCATGTTATGTGCGTTTTAGTTCGAAAAGCATTGTTGTAGTAGGTTTCACTCGTTGGGAATGAAGCCAAAGCGAAAGCATTTTATTGGTAAAGAACGGCTAGCTGCTGTTTTAAATAAATACCGTATCTCAGGAGATTGGAACCAAACTATGGAATGGAAACTTTACAACATTAGTTATATTACGCATGCGCAAACGTAAATTAAGATGGACGCACCGTTACGACGACAAACTTTGAGAGTATAAATCTCACTAGTAACGTGGACTTTCGAATGAAAAACAACATTTTTCGTAGTTCAAATATTATGGTCCTTTATATTTATTTCGTGAAATACGTTTCCTGATATATGGTGCCTACCACCTTAAATCGGAGTTAGGTCACGTGGGTAAGATTGAAGATGCTACAGTTGCATCCTGTGTCTATTCAGCCACTAGGTATACAACCCATATTAATTGTACAGTAGCATTTATAAATAAATACATCACATGCAGGGCAAATATCAATTGCATTGATTCAGAGGTCACCAGTGACTAAATCAAGTAATTAATGTGTTCTCTGTTGTATATGTAATGAAGTAACATTTTGGCGGTGTATAAACCATATTTATATATATTTTATATGCTTGCATGGATCTTTACTCAGATCTAGAAACATATTGTGCATCTCTGTTGAAATGACCTTTTTCCTAATGGTTTGAGTGTTGATGAACATTGACAACATGTCCTTTCTGTAGCTTGTATATAACATTGGTTGTCATGCATACCTATATATATATTATAGTTATATATATTATATATGGGACAGTTTCCGCGAAAACTTCCTATGTTTTATAACATTATAAAACTATAGTGTTATAACGTTTGAATCGCTATATCGTCCGAACGCTAATGGCTATCGACTTCCTATTTTCAACAGTTCATACTACACCATTTCTCTATAATAAAATACATTTTGGAGTCTTGAACTTGCTCCACACCTGTATTGCAACGTTCGATACCCCACCGGGTTCAAACCCGCCATAACTTTAGGTAGGAGTAATCAAATCGCTTCAATTTCGGTTTATATGTACAGAGGTCCTATACCTATCGATTTGTTCTGTTCGTTAATTTTTATTCCATCCGTTACGGAGATACTGTTGAATAAACTACGTGCACATTTTCCCGCTCGATTCGCGCCAATGATGTAACCACCGCCTCCCCATACATTGAGCGGGACGCGATTTGCCCAAATCCTTGGCGCGAATCAAGCGGGAAAAGTGGACTTACTTTGTTCAACTGTATCTCCGTAACGAATGGCATAAAAAATTAACGAACAGAATAAATAGATAGGTATGGGACCTCTCTACCTACAAACCGAATTTGAAGTGATTTGATTACTCCTACAGAAAGTTATGTTGCGTTTGAACCAGGTGGGGTATCGAACGTTGCAATGCTGGCACAGAGCAAGTGCAAGACACCAAAATGTATTTTACCATAGAGCAATGGTGTAGTATGAAGTCATTAAAATATAAAGTCGATAGCCTTTACCGTTCGGACGATATAGCGATTCAAACGTTACAGCACAATTATTTTATAATGCTATAAAACATAGGAAGTTTTCGCGAAACTGTCCCATATATATATATGTACAGCCATGTTGCATGTGACATTGTGTGTCCATATGTATAATCATTTATATGTACATGTGGTTTTACACCTGAGGTATATGCATAGAACATGAAAATATCTACTAGTACTCACAGTATATTGATCATGTATAACTGCTCTGCTTAGCTTATTATACTTGTATAAGCCATGTCACTACCCCATCAACAAATCCAATGTTGTTAGAAGTCTGAAAGAGCTAAACTGAGTCCTCAAAAGGGCTGCATGAGCTGGATTGGGCACATGATTGAGATGAAAGGTGCTTGCACATGGATCTTCCTTCAGGGTATTCATTGGGCTGTCTGTCATAGAAGAATATTCCCTTCTCCAACTCATTATACTGCCAACAGCACGCCAATCATATCAGTTCTGATCTCTAATGCTAGCAAAGGAATATTCTTAAACCTTTTTCAAATTTTCTGTTCTGGGAACAGCTGCTGCATCCGTTGCCTTGACTCAGATCATGCAGCTAGGAAGCTGTTGACATTATGTCAATATGGGGTGTGTTATGGGGAGTATTGTCCTTTCTGGTATTCAAAGAAATTTTAAAAATCAACGCAAAACTACGTATACATGTAGCATTATTATAACTGTAGATGCCATTGTCATAAAATTTCTTGTTTCTGTGTCAAGTGTTCCACATTACATGTATCCATGTAAAAAATGTTGCAACAACCTAAAACACTGTTTTGTAGAAGTGTAATTAAGTGGGTGTGAACTAGCAATTTTCATGTACACATGTACATGACATGCATCACTGTCATCAGATGATTGAATATAAGTCATCTCTTAATGTGGTTGTAGTTATAAGGAATACATGTATACTATCTTGCAACTGCAGTATAAGCTGTTCATTTTTCAGCTTCTTCAACTTTTTTCAAGTTTCAAGTCAGAAAAAAACCCTATTACAACAATTGTTTAAATTTCTCTTTCAGATGAAATAAAATAATAGTTATTCCTTCTTGCAATAAGGAGGCTGCCCAGAAGTATAGCTGCAGCATATTCCTGCTTTTCATCTTGTTGAACAGATTAAGAAAAATTCCCACTGATTTCATCCTTGAAACCATCACTGTGAGCCATAAACTAATATTTAGACACACTATGGTGCTGGAAATTAACAAGTTTCGTTTCCACGAAGTAATGACCTCAATATTTGCACCCTTGCACCTTGTGCATCAACCAATTATTATCATTGTAGGTAGTTCAAAGTGTATTGCAAGTGGTAGCCCCTGCCCGATGAGAGTATGGGTGCATTTTAATGAATTGGAACGCCGTTACTTTGCGAACTTTCTTTTAAAGCAACATACTGAATAATGTCGCATAGTTAAGCAAAGGTGCCATTTTAAAGTATGGAAAGGAGTGCCCTTTAATAAGTACTAAAGACGCCAAAGTCTTGAAGCCTTGTCATTCAAAAGTTATTCGCTGCAGTGACTGGAACAGGTCCTGTGCCTTGTCAGCATCCCTGCTGGTGAAGTTCTGGTGGTTCACTGCAGAGATGAGCTGGGCATCCCTCATCTCATGGGGCCAATCAGGCTTTCCTGGACGTTAGGACCCACTAGATATTGTCTTTAGAAAGTGTATTTGGATAGAGCTGTCAAATAACTTTGATGTAGTTAAACTGCCGACACAGAGGGAGAGAGATGGAGTTAACTAGCCTTAATTAATTCCTGCTAAACTTAGGTTTTGAAGCACCGAAGATGCTGTTGATCAGATCGCCGAATGTTCTTGAAATCGATTGTCTGCTTCTCAGCTATTGTTGGAGAGTTGTATCTCGATACTAAGTATGATAATTATTATATTGGGATTGGGTGGGGAGGGCCCCCCACCAACTCCATGAGGTCCCATGCCATTTATTCCAAGTTATTATATATTTATGAACACACCCGCTTCTTATAAGGCTCCATTTTGTTTTCACATTGCAATAGATCAAAATGATGACTGAAAGTAATAAATGTTTACCTCATTCAACACCTACATGTAGATACAATACTTCAATGCAATGTTAGCAATAAAGTCAGCAACATACATACTACCATATCTTGGATCTATTGCAGTATAACAGGGTTAGGTCAGAATCTACACTGTGTAGATTCTGGTTCTTTGAGAATCAAAGATGGAGAAACAATGGCCTACCAATGCCGTAACCTTCATATTCCCATGGGCCGGAATGTTTACATACTCACCTTCCTTTGTGAAGACTTTGACTGATAGCATTTGAATCTCTGGCTGCAACATGAATGTTTCCTTCAGGGTCAAAGGCAAGACCATATGGGTACTGAAAACAATGGTTCCCAGAAACTTTACCATCTATGGTCAGTAACCAACCACCAACTTCATTGAATATTTGGATCATAGTCTGAAACAATCAGTCGGTTGTTTGATGACTGCAGTGTGAAAATTGAACTCTCCCTGACCTGATCCCTGCTGACCATGCTTATAAAGGAACTCCCCCTCTGATGTCTGACTCTGTATGCGATGGTTGTCATGGTTAGCAACGTATGGCACATCTCCCTTGATGAAAATACCGAATACATTGACCATCACCACTTTCACCAATACCCTAAGGACTTAAGATGATTGAAATGCACTACTAACCACTCACATGACATCACGAGATTTATGAAACCCCCCATTGACTACCTTCATGCTGAAATTACAAAAACTGGTGTTTGCAGCCGGCTGCTTCAACAGGTAACACATTATGCAGTACTTGCATGTAAAAGTTTAGCATAATTGTTATCATTTAGAACATCAAGTGTAGCAGAAATGTTGCCAAAAATAAAAGCAAAGGTATATTTGATCAAATCCATAAATGCAGCTAGCAGAGTTCCCTACATAGATGTCTCCATTGTCATGGATGGAAATATGTCTTGGTAGTGATGTTTAGATTTCACATCAAGGTCATGAGGACTGTTCTGTACATGTTGACCATCCATTGTGATGACCAGCTGGTGAGGACCAGCAGTCTGAGGGGTGAAGGTGATGGTGTAGGTACCATCCCTGTGGTCCTCCACCTCTCCATACACAACTGCTCCAATATGGACCTTGGACCTCATCTCACCCTTCACCTGTACACCACCATGTGGGTACCCCCTCTCCCTCTGAGGTCTTGCTCTCTACCTTAACATGGAACCTGGTCCCCACCTTGGCTACTGATGTGGATGTCCATGTGCTTGGAGATGGAGACATGACCAAATTTAGACAGCTCTCTTACAAGATCATTGGTTTTCACCCTCCAGAAGGTGGCCTCCCACATCCTCCAGACCCACACTGACCATGAGGTGGTAGCTCTTGGAGGACTTATACCCACTGAACTGCAGGCCACCCTCAAGAGGGTCCAGACCATGTCCCTCACTCCAAACCTGCAACACAACCACCCACCTATGTCAGTTTTTAAGAATGGGTGATTTATTTATTTTTGCTTCATCAGCATGTGTCTGGATGCACATCTTCCATCAGCATTTGAGCAGTTCATGGCTGTAGAGGGATAAAGTGTGAATGTTCCTTAGTGTGCATATGTGTAGACTATGCGTTGTCTGTCAGCATTTGATACAAACATGGTATGCTTGTGCTCCAATTGGAATAAGCTTGCAGGTCATGCATTGACACATGATGCTTATTATTTCTAGAAAGAATGTGTGGCTATGTGTGTGTATACATGTATGTGTGTGTGTGGGGCTGGTTTGTAGAGAAATGGCAATGACCCATTTTGGGACCCATCCATACATGCATATCATGTGAACAGCTGTCCACACTTCTTGTAAGTGGATCCAGTTCCAGTTGGATAGACATTTGATGTATATGAAACAGGAGGGGGCAAGTGGGGGAAGTGGGGGGAAGTGATAGGCAAGGGGCTCCCTTATAGGGGGTTTAATGGATGTAATATTGCTTGCCTCCACACAGCTTGGCACAGCAACATGTGCATTCACACACACATTTAATCGTTTGAGCCACCGCCTTTCACCTGTGCAGATGTTAAACAATAAACACACACATTACATATGCTATACATTAAGGTGTACATCAAATGATGGCCACACAAAAAAACCCTGAATGTAGGTAATGTGTACATACCCAATATCTACATGGATTCCTAACATACATGTATTATCACTTGTATGAAGTAATTATATCTTGCATGGTAGAGAGTAGAGTGTCTCCTCCCCTTCCCCCGCTCCAATGTCATGGAAGGATTGTGGCCACACACCCACACTTTCTGCAAATGCAGGCTAGGCAGGCTTGAACCATCCTTGTTAATGGCTACCCACTTTCACTCAGATTTTACGAGTGAAGTCCTGGCGACGACGCCTTGGCCATAGATATTTGATACAATTTACGCCTTTTCTGATAAAAACTTAGATCTTAGTTACTGATTTACATATAACCGCGTCTGCTGCAGTGCTGGCACGTAGATTTGACAGCCTATCTTATGCGACATCTCTGTGTCATACGTACATACATTGCACAATATTCTTTACTGCTGCCTCTACCCTTTGTTTCAGTGGAAGTGTGCAAGGCCTTTCAGCTGCGCACCATTGGCAAGGGGCTCTATCCACTTTTACCGGTCTGTCCAATATGAATATCAGATGCCTTAGTCTTGTCATACTGCTGTTTATACTTAGTTTATACTGCTACCTGGGCTCTATCATTGTGGAACTTCTGTATATAACTTATGACTCAGTCTTCATTTCGACTCCAATTTCTACGTTTGGCTGTCGACCAAACACAAGGGAGAGATTAAAGAGTGATGCATATTTAGCCAAAACTGTTTGCGATATGAAGTGAGAATTGGATGCGTTATCTTCAATGTCCGTGATTAGAAGCGAACTTTTAAAGTTTGTATAGGCTTAAGCGGTGATGCCCCCCCCCCCCCCCCCCCCCCCCCCCACACGCACACAAACACACTCGATACGCTAAGGCTACATGTATATTACACTGGCTCGCATTCCTATCTAATTATACGTATATTTTCCTGGAACATTTATTTCTAACCGCGATACAAAACAGACATGTTTCCGCGCACCTATAATATACATGTAGTGTGTATGTATACCGCTTAATGGATTTGCATGTTAGAAAGAGGTAAGTTCATAAAACTAACCAATGGAGGGCCTGCGCGGCTGGTTCCTTCTAGCAGTTGCTGCTGTCACTACGTGTGGTGGTCAGGATTATGAGTGTAACCTTAGGCCGCGTAGCAGCACGTACCACTGTGCAGTTGATTCAGAACAGGACCCCATATTCCCGCCGGAGTGCTATCCCGACGCCAGTTCTTTAGGGCTCGCCTTTGGATATAACTGCACCCCTATTGTCGGCATGACTCTGGAGATTGTGTGTACCAATCAGTCACTGGTCCTCTACAGGGATAACGTTTCCTTAGGCTCCTCCGCCGTAACGTATTTTTACATCACGCCGTCGTTTTCTGGACTGTACGATTGTCGTTATAATGGAAGCAACGAGACGGACGCTGCGCCAAGCAGGAACGTTGTTGTGGACATCCTGGGTAAGCTGTGATTAATTATTCATTATATGTTCTTTGAGGTGGTAATTAATGACGTGTTCACCCACCCAAAAAGTGGCAATTGTTTTCCCGTAATCGTCGTTCGTATCAGAGATACTATCTCTGTTCGTATGTTAGTGGCAGCCTTGTCCCTAGACCTCCTTGGGTGTCAGATGTGTATAATATGATATATAATTATGTACATGTACATGCATATGGTACCTTGCATGTGCATGTACATTGGGCAATTTACAATATAAATATATTTGCATGCCACTCAAGTACTGTATGCATGTATTAATGATGTACACCACAAACTGTCTATTACTGATTCCATGCATGCGATAGAGTTTCCCCCCCCCCCCCCCCCCATATCAAAAATGTGCACACCTAGCATACTACCAATGAATGTGCCGTATTTTTCGTATAATCGAGCTGTTACTTTTCCTTATAAAAGGGCAGACACTGTAGTTGCCAAAGAATATGCCTTATTTTCCATGTAATCGAGCTGATAGAATTTGGGGAACTGTATAATACTTCCTATATAATTAGTTTATATTTGTAGATTTCCACTAACTGTCCATTACTGATTGCTGAAACTTTTGAGCTTACACAAGTTGCCGCTAATTCTAAATGAATGTCCGTACATGTATAATCAAGCTCTTAGTTTTGTAAAACGGGCGGGCAATGAATATGCCTAGTTTTCCGTACATCGAGCATATATATTATTATAATTATTACTAGACTTAGCCCGTGAAAAATCACGGAGCTGATTGTATATGATTTGAAGACAATGTTTTTTTAACATACAGTAATCTACCATGGTACCACCTTTTGTAATATACGGTTACTACGCAACCTATATTAAATAGCCCGCGCGCGCAATGAAATACTTCCCGTCTGTACGATATGAACACTGGTCAATTGCCATTGGTCGCTAAGTAGCCTTACCCCGTGAAAAATCACGGAAGTGTTTAAAATACAGTAATCTACCATCTGTTGTAATATACGGTTACTACGCAACCTTATTAATAGCCCGCGCGCGCACATGTACATGTACTACTTCCGGTCTGTACGATAAGAATGAACACAGGTCAATTGCCATGGTCGTTGCTATGTACTTTTGTGTGGGAGTGGTCGTTTCTATTGGTTGCTAGGTACGCGTTGCTAGTTATGTTCAAAACCACAAGTGTAGAAGCTAGGCGGAGTTTATAAATAGGTTGTTACGCGGACGTACGGACGTATGGACCCACGATGTAGTGTTGGAAGGAATTTGAAGAGTTTAACTACTTACTATATTAAGTTTGTGTAGCCTCCTCCTCCTCCTCCTCCTCCTCCTCCTCCTCCTCCTCCTCCTCCTCCTCCTCCTCCTCCTCCTCCTCCTCCTCCTCCTCCTCCTCCTCCTCCTCCTCCTCCTCCTCCTCCTCCTCCTCCTCCTCCTCCTCCTCCTCCTCCTCCTCCTCCTCCTCCTCCTCCTCCTCCTCCTCCTCCTCCTCCTCCTCCTCCTCCTCCTCCTCCTCCTCCTCCTCCTCCTCCTCCTCCTCCTCCTCCTCCTCCTCCTCCTCCTCCTCCTCCTCCTCCTCCTCCTCCTCCTCCTCCTCCTCCTCCTCCTCCTCCTCCTCCTCCTCCTCCTCCTCCTCCTCCTCCTCCTCCTCCTCCTCCTCCTCCTCCTCCTCCTCCTCCTCCTCCTCCTCCTCCTCCTCCTCCTCCTCCTCCTCCTCCTCCTCCTCCTCCTCCTCCTCCTCCTCCTCCTCCTCCTCCTCCTCCTCCTCCTCCTCCTCCTCCTCCTCCTCCTCCTCCTCCTCCTCCTCCTCCTCCTCCTCCTCCTCCTCCTCCTCCTCCTCCTCCTCCTCCTCCTCCTCCTCCTCCTCCTCCTCCTCCTCCTCCTCCTCCTCCTCCTCCTCCTCCTCCTCCTCCTCCTCCTCCTCCTCCTCCTCCTCCTCCTCCTCCTCCTCCTCCTCCTCCTCCTCCTCCTCCTCCTCCTCCTCCTCCTCCTCCTCCTCCTCCTCCTCCTCCTCCTCCTCCTCCTCCTCCTCCTCCTCCTCCTCCTCCTCCTCCTCCTCCTCCTCCTCCTCCTCCTCCTCCTCCTCCTCCTCCTCCTCCTCCTCCTCCTCCTCCTCCTCCTCCTCCTCCTCCTCCTCCTCCTCCTCCTCCTCCTCCTCCTCCTCCTCCTCCTCCTCCTCCTCCTCCTCCTCCTCCTCCTCCTCCTCCTCCTCCTCCTCCTCCTCCTCCTCCTCCTCCTCCTCCTCCTCCTCCTCCTCCTCCTCCTCCTCCTCCTCCTCCTCCTCCTCCTCCTCCTCCTCCTCCTCCTCCTCCTCCTCCTCCTCCTCCTCCTCCTCCTCCTCCTCCTCCTCCTCCTCCTCCTCCTCCTCCTCCTCCTCCTCCTCCTCCTCCTCCTCCTCCTCCTCCTCCTCCTCCTCCTCCTCCTCCTCCTCCTCCTCCTCCTCCTCCTCCTCCTCCTCCTCCTCCTCCTCCTCCTCCTCCTCCTCCTCCTCCTCCTCCTCCTCCTCCTCCTCCTCCTCCTCCTCCTCCTCCTCCTCCTCCTCCTCCTCCTCCTCCTCCTCCTCCTCCTCCTCCTCCTCCTCCTCCTCCTCCTCCTCCTCCTCCTCCTCCTCCTCCTCCTCCTCCTCCTCCTCCTCCTCCTCCTCCTCCTCCTCCTCCTCCTCCTCCTCCTCCTCCTCCTCCTCCTCCTCCTCCTCCTCCTCCTCCTCCTCCTCCTCCTCCTCCTCCTCCTCCTCCTCCTCCTCCTCCTCCTCCTCCTCCTCCTCCTCCTCCTCCTCCTCCTCCTCCTCCTCCTCCTCCTCCTCCTCCTCCTCCTCCTCCTCCTCCTCCTCCTCCTCCTCCTCCTCCTCCTCCTCCTCCTCCTCCTCCTCCTCCTCCTCCTCCTCCTCCTCCTCCTCCTCCTCCTCCTCCTCCTCCTCCTCCTCCTCCTCCTCCTCCTCCTCCTCCTCCTCCTCCTCCTCCTCCTCCTCCTCCTCCTCCTCCTCCTCCTCCTCCTCCTCCTCCTCCTCCTCCTCCTCCTCCTCCTCCTCCTCCTCCTCCTCCTCCTCCTCCTCCTCCTCCTCCTCCTCCTCCTCCTCCTCCTCCTCCTCCTCCTCCTCCTCCTCCTCCTCCTCCTCCTCCTCCTCCTCCTCCTCCTCCTCCTCCTCCTCCTCCTCCTCCTCCTCCTCCTCCTCCTCCTCCTCCTCCTCCTCCTCCTCCTCCTCCTCCTCCTCCTCCTCCTCCTCCTCCTCCTCCTCCTCCTCCTCCTCCTCCTCCTCCTCCTCCTCCTCCTCCTCCTCCTCCTCCTCCTCCTCCTCCTCCTCATTTTAGTGTTTAGTGGTAAAAGTAGGAGAACTAGGGTGTGCATGTACTTTACATGAAAAGAACCATCTTGATACATGTGTATAGGTGGCTATTGGATGCAGGCCATGCATACAACTGATTTATTTTAAAGAAAGCATTTTCTATGATAGCTGCAATCCTTGGTGAATGTTTTGTTTCAGAGAGGTCAATATTTTTGACAGTTGGTTAGACAAATCCTTGCCAAGTAGAAAAAAGAGCAAATTACTTCTATCTATTTTATAGCACCACTCAGCTAACTCAGCTAAGCCTTAAATTCCATTCAGAGAGGTTGAAATGATTATGCAGTCTTTTTCATGCCCACAAGCACACACATTTTAGCTTGCACAAATGTATGCCTTGAAGGACAAGTACGACATGCGCTAGGCTAGGATGAATCATATCCATATGTACAAGTATCTGTTGATCTAGCATGTATGCAAGTGCCAACTGAGAAGTGACAGATGAATGCAATTTGGATGGATGATGATAAATGGCTCTGCACTTAATGCAGCAACCAGTCTGATACATGAAGCATGCATGGTTTTTGTGATATTGATAATTTTAGGCACGCATGCTTTTCATCGCAATGCGATCCTTGTAAATCTAGCAATAAGCTGCTTTGTATGTAACATAAATACCCCCACAATAAGCATATATCTTGACTTGTGTACTATTCTGATTAGATTTTACGGAGAATATGCATCTTCCATTCTCAGCGGGATTAATTGATAACCAATTCGCACGCATGCAGGCATAAGCATGTGACAATGAAATACATGTAAGGCATGCACGTACATGTATGTATCGAACCAATTTCATTATTCAGTACAGTTATTGAATATAATAGTTACATATATACTATACTAAAAAAAACCCCACATACATGTACGTAGGACGTCCTATCCTAGGTACCAATGTAACCTGTTTTTCTTTTTGTACTGGTGCCCATGGTAGGTCATTTATTCGTAGGCATAGATGTCCCCTGTGGACATATATATGCATGTCTAGGCATAATTGTCTGCCTAGGAACGAATGTCCGGGGGACAGCGGTGCTTGGGACAACCATGCCTACGACCAGGTTTCACAGGATAATATTAGGAACCTTTTGGTTTGCAATGCCACCTGCTCTGGCACCTATGCTCCATCTCACCTGGCACAGCCGGTTCACTATGGCAGCAGGTGCTGTCGCCAGTCAGGCAGATGACCAGAAAAAGGTATATCTGGAGGGACACCCAGGCATATGTTTCACCCCTATTACCTATGAAACATCAGGTGTAGTTGGCCCTCTTTCCCTGATCTTCCTGAAGGAGCTAGGTCACAGGCTCTCAGCCACAACTGTTGACACAAAAAATTACAGCTACCTGCTCCAACGTCTTTCAGTGGCTATACAAAGTGGCAATGCTGCCTCCATAATAGGAACACTTTTTCCCCTTCCAGTACTGACTTTTAGGGGGGGGGGAGGGGTGTGAATGGGTTTTTCAGTGCGTTATTACATGTACATTTTGTGTCTATATATGGGACAGTGTCCAGCAAAATCGGGCTTGTGAGGTTATAATTTTATCACTGTAAAAATTGCATGTTACACTAATCAACACATCTTTGCAACGCTACAACCTATTCCTTTAAACATTTGTACACTTGTTCTCACATCATCTATCTATGTGGAAATCGATTTTGGGGCTCTAATCCTTTTCCACGCTAACCCAATGGGTTAGAATTCAACATTTCTCCATGTACGAGTGTGGAAAACGCTTCAAATTTGGGTTGTATTTAGAGGAGTCCTATAGCTATTGATTTGTCCTGTTCGTTTAATTTCTTTATCATCTAGTACGGAGATACAGTTGAACAAACTACGTGCATGTTTTCCCACTTGATTCGCGCCAATGATTTTTGCAAATTGCGTCTGTATGGGGAGGCGGTGATTATATCTTTGGCGCGGAAAAACCTGCATGTAGTTTGCTCAACTCTATCTCTGTAACGGATGATACAAGAATTAACGAACAGGACAATTTAATAGCTACAGGACTCCTATATGTACACTCCGAATTTGACGCCTTTTCAACATTCGTACATGGCGAGATGGGAAATTCTAACCTGTTGGATTAGCGATCATTGCACTGACGGCATAGAAAATAATTAGAGTTCTAAAATGGAAATGAACATAGGGAAATGATGTGTAACATGTGTGCAAAATATGAAAGGAAAAGGTTCTACCATTGTGAAGATTTTTGGGTTAGTGTTTGGTGTGTCTATACATATGTATAAATCTAGACCCTTAAAATGAAGTTATTTTGAAATGTTGGCTGAGTGTTCTATTTAGCTGCAGCTGGCTGTTAATTGTAGGGGAGGAGTGCATGGGTTAGTTGAGCCACTTTTTAGGTTTAGGTTTATACTGCCTTTGAGGTTTGGTATTAAAAATGATAGTCTGATGTAAAGGGGCATCACTTGGATACATGTCGTAGAAATGTTAGAGACTGGGTAAGTTGTGCCATTTGAGATCCCTTGATTTTTAATAATGATGCTCCTTAATATCAGACTATTAACGTCTACTTAATACCAAACCCCAGAGGCAGTAAAAACCTAATCCTAATCAACTAACCGATTCCTCCCCTACAGTATATAATTTACGAGCATCCAAACCCCATGTTACATGCAGGCACGCCAGTCATTGGCCTTCAATGTGAGGAGCAGGAATTCATCACACTTCCCAGTGGTTCATTTGGCTGCGGTATGAATTATTTTACTCCGCCTCCCTACGCTTTCAACGTCTACTGTGTGAATTGCAGTATTACTTTCGACGTACAGTGGGCCAACCATGTCGGAGTTGACTTGGATCTTCGAGTGACACGTGACAGTAACCAAAGCATTGCATATGTGAGTGGTATAATGCATTCATTTATTGATTATACATTAGGGGAAGATTTATATTCACATGCAGTGCCATTCATATACATGTAACAAACTTTAAGAAGGGATCCATGCACCTGGATAGGATTGATGTCGCCTTTGCCCTCGACAAATTCAGGTTGAGCCTGCCATACAGCTCAGATAGCACAGCTTACACAGCATTAAGAAAAAACGCAATTATTGATTTCACAACGGAGTTTTTAATCAATTATTGAATCAACACATGATTTCACAGTAAAATCAAGTGCACTTGATTTGCGATTGATATTACTGTGAAATCAATTGTGAATCAATAATTGATTTGACGAGTTTTTTTGCTGTGTGACTTTCCACCCCCTTCTCCACCCCCGATATTATGGCAAGACGGGTAGTAAGCATTGATTGGCTTCCTTTCTGCATGCACCATACTCTTCGACTAGTGGTATACTACTCTCATTAGGAATGCAATGCAGCTGGATATATAAAGCACAATAATTTGATGAATATTGTAATTGGTTTTATAATGTTATAGAAATTCTTTACGCCTGAATCGATCGATGTAGCTTAATTATATACATCAACTGAGTAAGACGCAATCTGCACCATATCCAGAAATGGCCCGTACATACACGGTCATCCTGTTGTTTTTATCCACATTGAATTTCAAACATGTTTTATTATATACTCTAAATATTGATTGGAATATTATATAATATGCGAAATAAGCACCTATTTACTAAAATCAAGACACGTAAGTTAATCTCAACTACATACGCATTAATGTATTTAAAATATGAAGCAACTGAGATACTATAAATATCATCTGTAGTATTACATGCACAAATATTAGGGCACACAAATAAACACAAACCTTAAGCATTCCTGCCTGCTGAGCAAGACAAATCAATGGCATCCCGGGTGGAAATAATCGCGATAATATCGCGATAGTTGGCGATTATGGCGATTAATCGCCGGACAGAAATGACGTAAACGTGTCAAGTCAATTGTCATGACAACCATTCTATGACGATATGATATCCAATTACATGTATTTGGACGATAGTAAATTTGTTATTTTAGGAATATTAATAAAATAGGCCTGGATTATCCCCTAATATTAAAGATGGAGCTGGTCGGAGAGGGAACTCAATATAGGCCTACTAAATCCGGTTCTCCGTATACTTGGTAGCCGGTATAGCCACTACAATGTAACAGTTACTATTATACGAGGGAGCGGACGTAGCCGTAGCACATATCGATGGTGACTCGGTTCGCGCTACAAATGTAGACATTCTCTGTATGCAAGCGATAAACGAGCAGGCATATTGTGTCGATCTATATGTTTATGTGATGTGTATCATGTGTCACAGCGAAGACGCTATCCGCATACGGTGCTCCAACTATGTCTCTACTAGTAAGCCGGTGCTTGAGCTGGTGCGCTACCTGCATGAAGGCAAACACTGTTTCAGACCGCGAAAGCAGAGGAGCGATCACGATTTTAAAATGGGGTAAGATATAGTAATACTGTCACGTGGGCTATTGCATAGGCCTACACACATGCACGAAGCACATTTCCACATTCACCTCACATTGGTCTACTTACATTTACTACTTTTCTTACAATTTGTACGTTTTTACCTACATGTACATGTAGTGAAACGGTGTGTGTATGTACGGAAGACTGGGACAATGGAGAAGTACTGGGGTGGTGAGTTTGATCATTTACTTGTACATGTATGTTGTCTACCAGGCAGCAGCCAAACCTGCTTGTCCAAAACAGCACCCTGAATGTGACTATTGGAAATCTCGAGATACATGTGTAACACTACAAATGTATTTCCTGTCCTCATCTTCATTCTGTAAGTCACCCAGATGCCCAGGGTACAGTGTTCGTATATGTAGGTGGGTGGGGTGTACAATTCGGACATTATGCTGATGTGATATGCATTGTAGGAGAGTACCGAAAAGGGAATCCATACTTATTATGATGCCTTGATACATGTACTTCAATCCATGCCACCCTTCTCCCTGGTAACACTTCTGATCCATACCCACCACCCTTTTCCACCCCTTTCCCTACACACACCAACCTTCTCCTCAACTCAATCCTTCCACACTGCAAGGGAAGGGGAAGTGGGGGGGGGGGGGGGGATATTAGTGGAAGGGTATGGGCACGCATAAGTCATTGAACATTTCTGTTAATAATCTGCACTGCATGAAAGTGGAGACCCTCACCATGATCCCCCATCAGTCCAGCTTGTCTGAGTGGTTTGTACTGGTCCAATGACCTCTCCTTACTTGGGGTTGCCTTTTGCTAATCAATAGATCAGTGTGTGTGTTTTTGTGCATGTGTGTGTATGTGTTATTAATAATGTCTAATGTCCTGGGCTTGCTCTGAGGTGCAAGTATGTACATCGCAAGGTACGCAAAACAGAGTTTTTTTTGCATCCTAGAGAAGTTCGACTGCTTTGCCACATTGCATAAGACCTTATCTGTTTGGGCAAAAGGCCTAAGACCTTTCACTGCTCTTACAGCAACTCGCCACAGTGGAGGTACACTATACGGCATACATGGATATTTTAACTTATGTACTGGAAGTTTCTCGTACCTCCACTATGTTGAGTTGCTGTAAGAGCAGCAAAAGGTATTAGGCCTTCAAAGCTTCGGGGTGTTATACAATGTGGTAAAGCAGTCAAACTTCACTAGGATGCAAAAAAAAAACTCTGCTTTGCGTACCTTGCGATGTACATACATGCACCTCAGAGCAAGCCCAGGACATTAGACATTAATGTGTACACTTCCCACACACAACACCCTTCACCCACAAAGCACCCTTCACACACGATGACACTGGATGCCATTTCATTTGTGTGTGTGTGTGTGTGTGTGTGTGTGTGTGTGTGTGTGTGTGTGTGTGTGTGTGTGTGTGTGTGTGTGTGTGTGTGTTGCCCATGCCATCCATCGATGTTGTATTATTGGCATATGTGCCATTTCATTTATCCTCTCCTTCCCACTTAATAGATCATTATCCAATATGCCCTTTTCAATGGGCACACTGACTTTCCCAGTATCAGACTTCAGCCAGCCATTTTGAGGCAAACTTGGTAACCAGTATATCAGTTCAGATTTAGGTGGGTGGGATGATACCCTTTCTCCACACACAGCGCCTAACTTCCCACACAAAGCATCCTTCCCACACACATGTGTATGTGGTGTGTGTGTGACATGTGTGACACTGGATGTCTGTGTATGCCCTTTCATTTACTGCTCTATTCCTTGCTTCCCCTCAATAGGCTCCAATCTGACCTTCTGGTGGATGCTTCAGCTACGATGTGCTCATTGACATTACAAGCTATATATAAACATTTGTGAAAATCAGTAGTTTGATCTTATTGCCTTTTTGTGAATATTATTTTTTAGGCATCACATTTATATTGAACAAGGTTGTCTAATGTTTTTGAATCATCATAATAAAAAGGCTCTCAGCGAATGCATATAAGTTTCATTATGACGGAGGCACATGTGCACTGGTGAAACATAAGTTTTTGTAGTGTGGCTACCAGCCATATGCTGGATCACCTGCATGTGTGTGTGTGTGTGTGTGTGTGTGTGTGTGTGTGTGTGTGTGTACATGTGCCCTACATAGTAAGCCCCTATACCCACTGGCCATCTAAGTATGTTTATCTAAACGTACATAGGTGTAAATACATATAGTAGAGATGAGGGTACAACCCAACTGACTTAAAATTTTTATCAGCTGACTTACCCTACTCAGGAACATGGATAGAACAGTTTTTGGTGTTTAGGTACCAAGGCACTTAATTGGTAAATATATTCAGACACCAGGAGAACAGTTAGGCATGGTTTACTGTAACAGTATGTCGTAAGGGAAGGCCTACGAGGTCCCCAGACCTTACTTGAGACCCCTTTATACTATACTGTAACAGAAGCCAAGCTTCTCCCAATGCCATACCCACTTGATAACTATGCTCATACACCAGGATAACAGTTTGGCATGGTTTATTATAATAGTCATGTCATAAGGGATGTGTCAAATAGGCCTACAAGGTGACCTTGCTTGAGACTCCTATATACCACCACACTATAATAGAAGCCAAGCATACCCACTTGGCAACTACATGTAAATTCATACACCAGGAAAACACGTACAGTTTGGCATAACAGTAAATGCAAGTGGTAATACCACACTAAATAACTCAAAAGTCATGCAGTTGTATAAACGTAGGAATTATTGTTTTGAGTTAATTTAGATGCTATCACCTGTCGATCGTGTGCATGTGAGAAATATTTTTAAAAATCGGTCTCATCAGTTTAATATCAGTTGATACGCTGGTACACGTTATAATGCCGGCGCTCTAATGCAAACCATGCAACTAGCGCTTGGATCTCTTCGTTAAGACGCTGTCGTTGACATGGACGCTGTCAAGCGGCCGCGGAAAACTGTTGACGCTTTATTATAAAGTAAGTACTTGGGAGTGAAACTAAGTGTTAGACAATCCTATTGTCCACGCGGATTGTGCAGAAGAGTGTTTTTTGCGACACTGCCATTGAGGGATTCATAATTGATAATTCTTATTAAAGCCCTTGAAGGAAGACATGTGCATGGTGTGTATGATAACTTGCTTTTGTAACAAATTACTGCAGACTCCTTGTCACTCACCCATATGCACACCGCCTGCACACACCAATCCAACTGTACATACACTCCTTGTCGTCTTCACACTCCTCTTGTACACACCAATGTACACCCACCTTCCACATTGCAATCCCCTCACAGCATGACTACCCCATGCACATCCACCCACTGCACACACTCCCTTATCACAGTGACACACACACATCTAATTTACACACCCCTAAGGGAGTTAGGGTTAGGGAGGGAGTGATGTGTGCTGCGTGAATATGAGGCTAAGGAGGAAGATATAAGGGTGTAGGGAGAGGGTGATGTGTGTATACAATTGTAACGAGGTAAGGTGAAGGTGGAGAGAGTTGAGAGAGGGGAAAGGCCCAAGTGTACCCATATTTTGCACTACCATGTCAAACTTCTTCCTTACTTTACATGCTGCTAGCAGCCCCCAACAGGTTGCCAAATTCAAATGATCAATCTTTAATTTTGCATTGTTGGAACAATATGACCTCAAACTGGTGTGCCACTTCTTTGTCATAGGGGGCAAAGACAAACTATGAAGCCATACTGTATAAACTGTTTACATGATGATCAGCTAACTGTTATCTTTGTAGAGCACCAACTTTTCAGAGTTTTGTCAGTGTTGCATCATCCCTTGGATGTGTTAGGGTCAACAGATGTCTGCAAGTCACTGATGTGCAATGTTAAAATGTCTGGTGTGTTGAGATAGTGATACAAACTGCTGGGACCATGCGAGTGGAGAAATGTCCTTGTGAGAATGGTCTGTTTTTGTGACATACCCCGCAAGAAGTCACCAGGATATTTCTCCACTCCCAAGGTCCCAGCAATTTGTTCCACTATCCCAACACACCAGACATTTTAACATTGCACATCAGTGACTTGCAGACATCTGTTGACCCTGACACATCCAAGGGATGATGCAACACAGCAACTAAGTTGTCATATTACACACCAAGATAACAAGCAGCTGATGTAAACAGTTTATACAGTATGGCTTCGTGGTTTGTTAGAAATGCCCAACTTGATTCAGGGATTTTATTGCCACACCACTTTCTCATACTATGAAGTTGATGCATACAAATGGTGGGACAGCAAACTCAGCTACTTAATAACTGCATGTTATTGATACTAAAATTTTTGAGTAGATTACAAGGATGCAACAGCTGTAGTTTGTACAAAAGAGGAAGCACAGTACAAAAAATACAAAAGGTCTACCACTTTGAGAGGTCATATTGTCCTGACAGTGCATGATTATTTGAATTATGGCAACCTGTTGGGGCCTGCTAGAGTGTACATGTACATGTATGTAAAGTTAGGAAGACATTTGACATGGTATTGTCGAAATGTTGGTTGGGCCAGATTGTCCCAAAGGAGAGATGAAGATGCAAATATGTGCGTGGGTGAGGGATTGAGACAAGGTATACAAGTTAACCCTATGCTTGTGCACTGACCTACAGGGACTGCTGTTTTCAACGTCATACTAAACACCTGGGTTCAGCTTGTTATAACTATCACTGTCAGCACATACCAGGAAAAAAATGGCCTGTTTTTATCATACTGTTACAGTGTACATGTAGGTGAGTGGATGTGTACTTAGTAAAGATACATGTATGTATACGTAGAGAAGATATGTGTGTACTTGTATGTGAATAGGTATGTACTTGTAGAGATGTGTGTACCTAGTGAAGACATGTGTACTTAGTGAAGGGGTGTGTAGGTGCTAACAACGCTCAGGGAAATCCACCATTTTAGAGTCTTTGGGGGTGGGAGGGGGAAGGGAATTGCATGAATTGTTGCAGCAGTGA
The DNA here is from genome assembly GCA_949361645.1 of Spongilla lacustris. Lineage (NCBI taxonomy): Eukaryota > Metazoa > Porifera > Demospongiae > Spongillida > Spongillidae > Spongilla > Spongilla lacustris. The sequence goes on along the minus strand of OX442418.1, from coordinate 10,070,114 downwards.
AGTTTTTTTTTGACAGATGTCAAAAAATCTAGGAAGTTGTGGGGTTAATGTACTCTGCCACTAAGAGGGTCTATGGGTGTGCCCAGTGAGTGAGAAGTTGTGGGGTTAATGACTGCTGCTACGAGGGCCGATGGGTGTGGTTTTGTGAGGGTGTATGGGTGTGGTCGATGAGTGAGGAGTGTGGAGTGTAGCAGGTTAGATGTTTGCAGCTGGTATGGTCTTGTTAACAAGGTGTGTACATGTACATGAGTTGTGTTGAAGCCCATATATGGAAGGGCATATTTTGAACTGCTTCTCCACATTTATGGCCACTCCTGCTTAGAATGTGAATGTGTTAGTGCCTCTAAATGCCTTTTTAAAAATTCCTACATGGTTTATCCCTCCCCTTCTCCCAATTGATACATTGTCCCCAAACAGCTTCCACCTTCCTTTTGAATGATTTAATATAGCCCTCCTCCTGCTACATGTAGTCATACATGTATTTGATTTGCGGTGCTGGATTGTGTAGTGATGGTGTAGGGAGATGGAGGGTGTGTGTGTGTAGTGGTGAGATGGAGGGTGTGTGTGTGTAGTGGTGAGATGGAGGGTGTGTGTGTGTGTAGTGGTGAGATGGAGGGTGTGTGTGTGTAGTGGTGAGATGGAGGGTGTGTGTGTAGTGGTGAGATGGAGGGTGTGTGTGTGTAGTGGTGAGATGGAGGGTATGTGTGTGTAGTGGTGAGATGGAGGGGGTGTGTGTGTAGTGGTGAGATGGAGGGTGTGTGTGTAGTGGTGAGATGGAGGGTGTGTGGTGAGATGGAGGGTGTGTGTGTGTAGTGGTGAGATGGAGGGTGTGTGTGTGTAGTGGTGAGATGGAGGGTGTGTGTGTAGTGGTGAGATGGAGGGTGTGTGTGTGTAGTGGTGAGATGGAGGGTGTGTGTGTGTAGTGGTGAGATGGAGGGTGTGTGTGTAGAGATGTACATATAAGCATTTGATTTCATATTAAAATTAACCATTCATAACTAAGCAACATGCAGTGGTTTACAATGACTCTTCGATCGTCACAGTAAGACGGATATATATATGGCACTGGTATGCTATAGTACGGTGGCCTGGTGGTTCGAAGTGTTGTTACGTCTCCTACTTACTATACGTAGTTTCTAGTGAGCAATTTATTAGTTCGAGAAGCGCTATATTAACTTTGATTTTTTCCTTCCAAATATACGTGTACATTCAACTTGCTCGAAGTGAGTACAGATTGTGAGTCACTCGCGAGTTGCTTGTGAGTTGACCACGAGCAGGTGTGAACTTGTGAGTGGACGGCACAGTAGTTCTAAGGCACATCCCTCCTTCGCAAGTGCTGTGTGCATCATGGTGTGCTGTTCACTGTTGTATATGGCTGCCATGGTAGCCGTGGTTACTGGAAAACATCAATGGAACTGGCGGATCTTAGGGGCTCAGTGAATATCAACCTTTTGACATTGCCCTTTCAAGTAGTATCATGTTAAATGCTGGTCTGATGTGTGATGGAGCCATACTGGGGAAGGGGACCATCCTCTGAGCAGCAGGGGACCAAAGTAGGGGACCATCCTCTGAGCAGCAGGGGACCATCCTCTGAGCAGCAGGGGACCATCCTCTGAGCAGCAGGGGACCATCCTCTGAGCAGCAGGGGACCATCCTCTGAGCAGCAGGGGACCATCCTCTGAGCAGCAGGGGACCATCCTCTGAGCAGCAGGGGACCATCCTCTGAGCAGCAGGGGAGCATCCTCTGAGCAGCAGGGGACCATCCTCTGAGCAGCAGGGGACCATCCTCTGAGCAGCAGGGGACCATCCTCTGAGCAGCAGGGGACCATCCTCTGAGCAGCAGGGGACCATCCTCTGAGCAGCAGGGGACCATCCTCTGAGCAGCAGGGGACCACAGTAGGGACCATCCTTCGAGTGGCAGGGGACCATCCTCTGAGGGCAGTTCACAGTGCCAGGTGCTACTATTCATCCTAAACTCCTAATACGTATACGTCTGTGTGCATGTGCCAGTGGTGGATGTCGACTGTAGTGTGTGTGTGTGTGTGTGTGTGTGTGTGTGTGTGTGTGTGTGTGTGTGTGTGTGTGTGTGTGTGTGTGTGTGTGTGCATGTGTGCGTGCGTGCATGTGTGTGTTGTCACCCAATATTACAATTGGTTGTTATTCATTTTGGCAGATTGGAGCTGATCACCAGGGTAGGGAGGAAGGAAGGATAAAGATTTCACAATCTCACTCAAGCTAAAACTGCAATCAATTTGTCAGTATTCAAGAACAGATTTTGCTGTGCAATCTTGTAATTGTGCTTAAAAAGATGAGATCAATTTTGTTTGTACCTCAGTGACATGGCAACACTACTAAATAAGATATCAACAAGCGGTATATAAGATACATGTAGCATAAGACATTAAGATGTGGTTTGGGCATTAAAAAAAACCCTTTCCCTACTACACAGCTTAAAATTTTCATAATGTATCAGTAGTGATGGGAAAAACATAACGTAGCAGTGATGATATATTGAGTATATCATCACTGCTACGCTATATTTTGTCCCATCACTGCTGATACATTATGAAATTTTTAAGCTGTGTAGTCCATAATATACCTTAGCATATATATGTACACGTACATATACATGTGGTGTTTTGTAGGATGGCAATGTTGATGGACATGAAACTTGTGGGCATATAACTTCAGCTAAGGGGGAGGGGTCTTTTATAATATTACTTGACTATACCCATGCCTTAGACAATATTTTACAGTCATCAGGGTCACAGGTAGAATAGGATGGCAATGTTGATGGATCGTGTCACTACAACAACATGTAGGGGGCATATCATTGCAGCTAGGGGGAGGGGTGAACATCAATAAATATCTACATCACTTCAGGTAAATATAAGCTATGAAGGATATATTATCACTGAGAGATATCACTTCATGAAAATATAATTATATTATATATAAATAATATTATATAATATTATAATTATATGTACATGTAAGTATCTGTTAAAAACTTTGAAATCAAATATACTCATTACTCAGCCAGATTTGATTTTGTCCAGGTATTGTATTAAGAAAATGTGGCTGTCCACATTAAACTTAATAAGATATGTATATGCATGTATTATATTGTATTTGGAGTGCATGCTTTTAAAAATGTATATATTCGTTCATGGTCATGTAATGTTTGCAGTGGGGGAGGGCACGTCTAGTGTTTCTTACTTGTACTGCAGTGGTAATATCATGCATAGCATAGCTCCCAAACACTGTATTGTCCGAGCATGGATTGTCGCTGGATAAAGGCTAAAATGTTAGAGTTGCTGTCACATTCCAGAACCAGAATGAGATCTTCCTAATGAATGTGCTCATGCACCCATTATTTCCATGTACATGTATGGCTTGCTGTGTACTATGTTTCTACTTTGACCAGCTGTAAGATCATTTGATACCATATGATCTCATGCTTAAGATATAATGATCTACACATGCACATGAGGTACACATACTCTGGGTGTGTGTGTGTGTTTGTTGATATATGATTTCATTTCAACCTCTGCTTGGAAATGCATTAATATAGTAATTGCAAAATCACAGTACTGTTCATTAATAATCTGTGCACAAAGTCCAATTTGGTGCTCAGATGGAGGAGAGTCCTGAGTCAAATGCCCAGCTGCCTTTCAAGGTCTCTTTGGAGCAGCACATTTCGTGGTGAGAAGCTGCTCAGCATTGTTTCTTAAATCCAGGGTGTGTAGAAACTCAGACAGTACTACATGTACATAATATGAAGAAAAAAAAAGGTGAATTTTTTTCCCATGTTAAATACGATCAGATCTACACTTTGGACGGTGAACAGGAAACTGTTCACCGTCCTGTCCACTTTCATCTTCAGATATGTACTAAATAGAAAGTGGTTGTTAGCTCTTGTTAAAAAGCTCTATTGTTTCCTTGTCCCAGGCTGTTGTTCTAGCACATGTGCGCTATAGGACCTTGCCAGTGGACACCAGGCCCTATTTTAGACCCCTCCAATATAGGGCCTGGGCACACACACATGCACTGTAATATGTGACACCATACACATGCACACATACACATGCACACACAGCTTACGAGCTATACACACAGCACATACAAGCATACCAGACACCTCACACATGCACACAACTCACAGGGACACAAGCACACATACACATTCACACACACAAACATGTAGCCAACAATGACAAGGCTTGCATATATAGACATTCTGACAAACGTGAAGACATGGCCCCGGCCCCGCTAACACCACATGCATGGATCTGTGCTATTACAGCTGTAATGTATTAGGTGCATTGTAGGTCAAAACTGTATTATGGTGTGCACACATACACAACACAGAAACAGAACACAAATTCATTCATCCCAGCTAAATGCAATACCTACACCGGTATAGAGTTGCAATGGACACTTACATGTATACAAGTAGATCATAGTCTTTTTGAGTTCCGTTTCATAGAAGAGTGAACATCATTTGTCCTACGCAAGCACACATTATTTATTGCCAATATTGGCATTCTGCCTTTTTATATTCGGTGTTCCATTAGCACTGGTTCGAAGATAAGCATTTAGCTATAGCCTATAGAACAAGACACGCTGCAGCTGCATGCACCCAGAAGCAAAGAACAACGTATTGATACCTGTACACAAACCACACGTATTACAACAGCTAGTTGAGTACATGTCGCGCGCGCGCACATGCACACACTAGTCTAACGCACTTATCGATCGAGCTTACTCCTAGCTCAAGTTACGACTGCACTGTGCTACATGAATCTCGTGATTTGTGATACGCCCTCCTGGGGGCGAGGCATTAATGACATACGGTATTATACGCCATCTTTACAGAACAGTGCTAGGGTTTAGCGCGATTTGTCGGCGATTATCGCGATAATCGCCGCGATTAAAAATATCGCGATATTATCGCGATTTTTTCCACCCGGGATGGTCAAGTGGAGAGCATGCACCTCTATCGTATGACAATCTTGAGCCACGAAGGCACATGCATGCATGACTACAGAACGTAGCAACGAAAACCTCGAAGCCTATTAGGGGTTAGGTTGTACGGCTGATCGTGCATGCTTTTCTGCAATAAGTGACAAAAGCCTCTACTTATAAAAAGTTTTGGCAACAGTAAAAAAACACCAAGGGCAATGTAGTGAAACTTCCAAGTAGTACTAATGAATTCTGGTCCTGTTCGACACGACGACGGCAACATTGGGTCTATGTTTGTACTGTAGATGCACGCATGCATGCAATGTAGACACGCATTATTTTCGAAAGCACGCATGTTTATTTATCCTATAGACCATCGCATCCGGATCAAACGCAAAAATCCCGTACATCGTGAACTACGTGGGGTACGGCTACGAACCGAAGGTGGCCATCTTGGTTACTGCTACTACCAATTATATTCCAGAAGCAGTTGCCAATGTCAGCTTTACGCAGATATTTTGTAAGTGCAATGAATGCAAATGCAGCTTCAATATGGATAAATTGTATGCATGTATAGTTTGAATACTGTTTGTCCCTAAAACTAGTAAAAGTGCATTGCGTTATCGTGATGTAATCGTATGGAGTAACAACAATGAAATGGATCTGTTATGCGCAAAGCATGGATTTGCAATCCATTGGTTGTCCTGTGCAAACACTGGATCCATGGTTTGTGGTACAAACCATATGGATTGGATCAGGACAATTCTGGAATTGTTCGTGTGCAAAGCATGGATCAGGGCAATCCTGGGATTGCTTGTGCGGATAGCACGGATGTGCAATATGTATGTTATAGCAATGGGTAACGAATGTATCTCTGATATAAGTACATGATATAAAATAACATGCGTTTGAAGTACACATAAAAGGCCTATATGGTGTACAAATACAATTGTTTTCGATAGATGAGTCACCAAGCACAGTGAACTGCGCCATGGTTCCGCAGAACTCTTGAAAATGTGGTCAGGTTCATCACGTCTTGTGAGCAGTCCTTCGTGTCTCCCATTGCACTTTTGCTTGGCAGCGAGCCTTCGCTACTGCTCCCAAATATGAAATACATTTCCCCTGAGATATCGCTTTTCCTTACCATCACCATGCAGTATCTGCTGATATATATTATATCAAAATTTTAATTAGTTGCACTGCAGACCGCGGAAGACATTCAAGGAATGCTGCATGAAATCTTGTACATACACATGTATAACTGTGATGTCTATATGAAACAATTTCCACTGTAACAGCTTTTAAAAATAACATATGTTATACATATACATGACCTCGTTGACACTGTCATAATTTTTTTTTCCATATACACTACTTTCCTAACAGGGCTAGCATGGTATTTTTTTTTTTTTATTGACGATAATACGTAGCAAACGAATAGAACACAAATCAGGCCCGTAGCGAGACCCCCCGTTCTATGTTTGAGTTCCGCCCCCTGTAGCAATTACATCAATCGATCCGCTATTAATAATGCCCACCACTCAACTTACCGTCTTGAAAAGCCGAAATAGGTAGACCGACAGGTTATCTCAACTTATTTGTGCGTACGCGCAACGTACGGCTTAACCTTTGCCAAGCTCTGGATACGAGTTGATTGGGTTAAAAAAATAAAAGGGCAATCTCGAGTTTGCGCAAACTAAACCATGGATCCAGGGTTTGCGCTGGACAATCCCTACATGTAGCTGGATTGCGCAAATGGTGGCAGTAAGAGCTTACTAGCACTAAATAAGTTGAACTTTATGATAAAAAAGAAAACGAAAACAAATCTTTAAAATTGTAAAACTGATAAGGATATACATGTATAGCTAAGTGCATTTCTTTAGAGGCTTTCCCTTTTATCAGCGTGAGAAGTTTTGTGTACCTATTACGAGACAGGTTGTCTGGTTCTGCATGGTCTAAAGGTGATCTTAACTGTATATAGGCGTCCAACTCAATGAATATACCTAAAATTCATCAGTAAACTATATAGCTAGTGTGTTATCCAGTGCCTTTAGACCATGCACAACCTGCCAACCTGTTTCATGCAAGTTGTGTTATTATTAGACTTAGGGCATAAAACTGCATGTGCAAGGGGATAAATATTATTGTGATCATTGCAACTCTCTGCCAGAGTTATTGAACTGTCTAGCATCCTGGAAGTGAGGGTGTACAATTGATTCTGATCACAATTACAGGCACTCTAAGATATTCAGTTCCTTTCAGCAAGAAGTTCCCCCCCCCCCCCACACACACACAGAATTATTTGAGCTGTATAATTAGGATGCTCTCATGCATGAAATCCCGCCATGTGGCAACGGTGAAACATAGTGACCAATGTGCATATGTGTGGGATTTAATTTACATTACAACGTTTATTTCAGCATGCACGCAGCGTATATATATATAATATATTATTATATTAATTATAATTATAATTATGATACGTTATAAGATACTATATGTATATATTATAATTATTATATTATATTATAATTATAATTATTATTATAATATAATATTATAATTATAATTATAATTATTATATATAATTATAATAATATAATAATTATAATAATAATATATAATTATAATTATATATATGGTTGTTGACACCGGCATAGCCCTAAGGTGTTGAATGGACAAGATATACATGTATAAAGTTTTTTTCTTTAAAAGGTTTATTTTATGTGAATTTTGCACGTGTAATGCCTTAATAAAATAAAACCACGTGCATACATAGTATACTAAAAACCAGATGCATATGCTTTTACAGACTAAGCGGCAGTATTGTCCCTGCCAACTTTTAATTGCACATGCTATATAACATTTAACATATTACATGATTGTAGGTTTGGATTGTTAGAACCATACACGCGTGTACGATATATTAACTACATGCATGCATGCACATACATTTCAGACTACAGCAGTGGGCTCTATGCACAACTGATCCCTCCTGTGGAACCCAAGATTTCGATTGGAGAAGAGGCGGTATTTCAATGCAAGTATAGCTCTAATGATGACTTAGCAGCTGCCGTCGTCAATCTTCTCTTGGCCAACGGAACAAGCTACACTGCTATTTGCAATTCCTCTTCATGCTCAGGCGATAGCGAGCTGGTACTCAGCAATACATTACAGATAGACGCAGCTGCTCGCATACATGTTGCCACACTGACCTTATCCATCCTGTCTGTGGTGTTTAATAACTCTCAGGTGACGTGCTCCCTTTGGTATTCGGATGCCATCCAGTGGAGCAACGCAACCAATTTAATTATTTCACCTAACTATGATGCACATGTGATACCGGTTTTGAATACCCCTTCTCCTTTGAATGCACAATATCCACTAGCTTTGGTCGGAGGATTAGTATCCGGAATTCTAGTAATCCTCATCGGCGCCATTATTCTTGTGATTGTTCTGGCGTGTCTGAAGCGAAATAAGCCACACATTCATGGAACAGGTGATGATTGTAATACTTCAAACCCTCAGCACCATGCCAAAGAGAAATGGTATCGCATCTACTGAATGGCATTCATCAAGTACAAGCATCGACGCGCTAAACATGTCGAACTCCAACGCAATCTTGCTAAATTCAGGAATGACACCTTCCACATCTACTACCACCTCGCTTCTTGACTTAAATCGCAAGGTGAAAAGCATGTCGGATATCGAGACGAGTCGAAAGGTGAAGGAAGACAATGTACGCGTATATATAAGCTACTCGAATGAAAAATCGAGTTGGGTCAGTGGGTATCTCAAACCGCTCATTCAGAACCTGATCCTTGGTAGCGAGGTGACCGTACACAATGACGACATGATCGCGGGCCACCCGATCTCCGAGGAGAGGATGAGGCTGATACTGAAGGCCGATAAGGTGTTGATTGTGTGCTCCCCGGGGTACGAACATTCCCCGTGGTGCCAGTATGAGCTCCTTCATTCTGTCTCCAAAGACCCTGGTCTAATGGACGGAAGGATCATTTCCATTTTGTGCGATAGCTGCAATACCGTTCCACCCATAATCAGTGGGGTGGTGTCCATACGAGATGACGACTCCATGTTTGAAAGCAAGCTACAGCAATGCTTTGACAAAAACGCATGTGTATAACTTAGCATTAGTTTATTCATTGTGGCCATAGTTTAGATGCAATTGATATAATAAGCCGCGCTGCGATATCCTCACTCTTGGTTAGAATGTTTATTTTTTGTATCTTTTTATATGCCACGAACAGTATTCAATACATTCTGCTGATTGCGTACCACTTATAGATTAGTGTTTTATGAAGTTTGTGCATAACATTGAGTCAGGAGAATGTTAACATTGCATGGGGCAACAAAAAAAAAAAAAAAATGCTATTGCGATATAAATACGGTGTTGGAGGCATGATATGGATGTCCGCCTGGAAGTCCCCCCCCCCCCCCCCCCCCCCCTCCCCCCCGGACATTGGTGCCTAGGAATGAATGTCCCTTCTAGGAATTATTGTCCCCCATTTTTTCCTGGGCGTTTATGCGGTAATATGCCCCACCCCCCCCTCCCCCCCCCGAATACTTTGTCCGCGTTTGCAATACTGACAAGTCCAATGAAACATGTAGCCTTCAAATCCTAGTTAACCCGCGCGTGTTGTATTACACAGACAGTCAGTTTACGAGGTACATTTATGGCTAGACGTGGAACATGATAGCGTTTCAACACTAATTGGATTTCTAAGTGTTCGTTTATACAATGGTACAAACCCACCGTTATTGCAAGGAACTACACACCCAGGCAATTCCAAAAATGTATCAAATATGAACTAGCGCACATCAATGTATCATATATGGGAACATATATGATACACATATGTCATCTGGAACATATATTTAGTAATATATATGTACCAAATATTGCAGCGCATATATGGAGCACATATGAGCCACATATACGTTACAAATGTAACATATGGAACAAATATGTGAAACATATGACGCCCATATTGGCACTAACAAAATGGCGCCAGTATACGATTCCACTATTATAATATAAACCTGTTAATAGGCTATGAGGTTCACCGGGCTCTAGTTTCGCGATCGGCTATAGAGACATACTTGCACTGATGCGTGTACATAAGTCGTCTAAATATCTTTAAGTGTCTGCTATAAATGCACCCACGATTCACACTCAAATCACGTGATCTTCTTTGACGTCATGAATAATAGTGCAACAGGTACATGTACCAGTGTACAGACTGTTACGTTCCACTGAGGCCGTAGCGTTTTATGCCCGCTAGCTGTGTATTCTTTACGTTTGGCTCTATATAAGGAGCTTAAAAAGTCGGGCGCGAAAGATGATTTCGCAGTGGGGGGGGGGGGGGGGGGGGGGGGGGCCGGGGGGGCTATCTTTGACTTCTATGTCTTTGGACTTTGGCTGTTAGTGTATACAAAGGTCTTTCAATATGAACCTGCCTGTGCGGGAGTGGGCGTATCTGTTACACTGGATGTTTTTATTCATGGGATATAAGCTCAAGCATTTCGTTTATTATTAATAACGGAGCCCAATGCATGTCCAGTATTTTATGTTGCAATTGATACAAATTATGCCCCACAGGTGTTGATAGATATTGCAGAATTTGCAATGTTCAATTTGAATATCCGTCAGAACTTCGTCGTCATCAACTATCCAGCAGCCACAGAGAGTTTGCTACAGCTCTTGAGTCTCATGAGACAAATGAGGTACATGATGCCCGGTGCAAGTACAATATAAATATCCACACTATTTCACCTATGCAGTTTAATATAGACGGAGCAGACTATGATGTCAATTTAGATTCCATGTGCCCTGAAGTGCCCTGCCCTGAAGTACCAACTGCAGAGGAGTCAGCATGTGAAAGCATTGCATCAGGGGGTTCTGACTCAGAATCAGATATTCAGTCTGAATCTGAATGTGAAGACTCTACCGTGGCAATGACAAGTAAGTTAAAACTTGCTGCTGGAAATTATATAGTTAAATCTTCTTGTATTCAGGTGTATTGCAGCATCTGGAAAGTGGTACAGATCGTGATACAGAACCATTTCCTTCTGAACGGTTTGCACTTCTATATGCATTTCTTCACAGTACTCGTCCTCCAGTATGTTGTGCTTTGGAAGTGATGAATCGACAGTAATTGGATTTGCATTTATACCGTTAGGGGGAAAGAAATGTGAAGTTTATTTGCCACATTTTCAAAATGGACAATCCTTCATCACCATCTATGTATCAGTTAAAGAAATTTAACTTGCCTGGCTATACAGCACCATCACTGGTATGCCGTGTAATTATTTTATCACACAATTATAGATCTTATACAGACTGCCAACATTCCATTTAGATGCATACTGAGGCTGGAGAACCCTTTTATCTAAATGGGCCCATTGATGTTGTGCGGCGTTGTTTTAGAAATCCTGATATCAGCAGCTCTATACAAAGGTTGCCAGTATCACACACGGATGTTGTATCGTAAGTCGTATTTCCGATCTTTTAGTTTCGATGAAATACTTTACAAGTGTATAATTCATAGTGAGATGTGGGAGGCTGATAAATGGAACAAGGAGGCAGTCTATCAAGCTGTTACAATTCAGTACAAGGGCGAGGTCATATATGTCAATGACTTCATCGAATTTCATAATGATTACCTTGGATCTGAACCAGTGGTAGCTAAAGTACAGCGATATTGCATTGATGTAAGCTCATCTAATACATGACATTGTACATTTGTATACATTTAAATTTAATTCTAGGCACATGATAAGGAGATTCGTGTGTCAGTTCTCCCCCTGTACAATATGTGGCAGTATTCCAAGCTGTTTCCCAGTGCATCACTTACTTTAACAGCAGAAGATGATACTCTTTTCCTTGGTGATGAAGTCACTATAAAGGAACATCAGATTGTCAGAGTACTGCCTGTGCCCAATGCTGTTGCAATTCTGGTACAGAGATCTTATATCTGGTATCAGATGGATTCAGAGGTTCATCTTCATAGCATTACATGTAATACAGTGATTTACTATTATCCTTTTCTGCAAATAGGAAACAAAATGCTTCACCTCTCCACATCCCATAAAGGAGAAAGCCAAAGGAATGGCTGTGGTTGTTGCTCCATTATTGCTGTACTCTGATGATCTCAGTGGAAACCGCAGCAAGCAATGGAATCTGTTTGATGTATGGTGCTTGCTTTTGGCTGGTCTTCCAAAAAAGCTAAACCATCAACTCCGTCACATTCATCTGTTGTGTGCATCTAATACCGCAACAGCTGTTGACATGATGAGTGCTGTTGTCAAAGATCTTTGCACGCTGGAAAAGGGAGTGGAGATGTTTGATGCCAAGTCCAACCAGAATGTATTTGTTATTGCTCCAGTGCTTGCGATACTCTGTGACAATCCCAGAGCATCACAAATTCTTGGCCACATGACTGGAGGACCAATAATGTTCTGCAGAGTGTGTAAGGTATGTACAGTCATTTAATTCCAACCTGCTATACTGTTCATTCAACCTTATAGGCCAATGTAAATGACTCACCTGATGTGATAGGGATTATGCGAAGTAAGGAGGCAAGCATCTCTGAATTTCAGAAAATTGCTTCGGCACGCGGGGAACGACGAACTGAGCTGAAGACTGCATCTGGGCTGTGTGATCAGCAAACAGTAATATTAGAGCTATCGATTGATGCTTTTCGGTAAGTTTGCAATGTATAATATATAATTTTTATCTCTTTTTAAAAATATACAGGTGTATTCCTCTTGAGGCATTGCACACACTTTTGCTGGGACCACTCAAATACTTTGTTCGCACCCTTCTGGGTAAATTGAAGAGCAAAGACAAACTGAGGCTTCAGGCTTTTATGGAGGCCTTCAATTATTCTGGATTTCATGTGAAGCCTAGGGCAAAGCGAATATGCCGATATTCGGGTTCCCTGGTTGGCAGAGATCTGAAAGCTTTTGCTCAGATGTCACTGTTCGCTCTCCAACCATATTTAACAATCAGAGAGATGGAGATGTGGACAACACTGATTAATGTAAGGCTGTTAAACGATGAACTTAAATTGATCACTGTTTTCTGCTTTTAAAGGTGTTTAGGATTGTTTATTGCGACGTGGTGAGGCAAAGTTGCATAAGTGATTACGAAGTGGCTTGCAATGCCTTTGTACAAGCTGTAAAAACACACGACCCATCTCTTTTGAGGAAGTACAAAATTCACCTTCTGCTTCACCTACCTCAATGTCTTCGTGATTATGGCCCACCATCAAGTTACAATACTGAGAGGTACGAATTTTTAAAGCTATCCACTTATCCATAAATAACCTGTACAGGTGCGAGGCATTCAATTCTCTAGTAAGAGAGAGGAACATTCACTCTCACCGCCATTCACCAAGCCACGATATAGCAGTTGGTTTTGCTGTACGTGAACAGTTTGAACACATAGTATCTGGTGGACTCTATGGACCAAATAATGACAGGTATATTATTCCCAACCATTGCTATAATATTTAGCCTAGTTGCACTGTTTTACATGCAGGTGTAGCAGTGATATACTGAGGCTGTTTAAATCACCTGAAGTGCAACAATTTATGTATGGTGGTGAAAAGCAATCAAAACCAAACTTTAGCATAAAGAAGGTATGTATATTGATGAAATAATAAATGGTTTAACAACACTTTTTTCTTTTGTACACATATGTACACTAACCAGACAAGTACAACGTTATCCAGTATTAAGATACAAAGAGTGGATGGATTAATTGGCACAGTTGACTCTATACTTAAAGGAGAAGAGTGTCAACTTATGGGAGTGGCTCCTTTAAGGCTGGACTGTATGGTCTACTGCAGCAACTCATGTGCAGGCAGAAGAGGGGATGAGAAAGTGAAAGTACAAGATTATGTCACATTTATGTATGATGGCAAGGTGAATTAAGCCACTTATTTTACTTGATAAGTGTATTAATTAATTATTCTTTCAACATTTTAGGAAATGCATGGAATTTTTATGGCTACTTTTGTGACAGAAAGCAACCCACAGTGGTACTGTATTCTCAACACATTTGAACTGCTGGGTGTTCAAAACAGTCTGAACTGTCTTCTGATGTTGTTGACGAATGATCTAGTGATTGTGCCATCCTCATCTGTAGAGAATTCTATCTCAATCTGCCATGAGTGTGGGCCTACGTGCACATATAAGGAACATGGCAATGGAAAAATAACATATGTGCATGATTGGACAAATAATATGTATGCCTTTAACATATTCTGTATGAGTAATAGCTAGTATGTTATATATGTAGATGTGTATTCATTGTTAGGCATCCCAATCATTCTTCTATGTTAACATGCTCGTTTTTCCATGTACATGTATTATAAAATCACTTCATAGCTTGAAATCATTTGTATGTTGAAAGAAATTGAATTGTGAATGATAAAATGTCCAACAATCTAAAATGATAGGTGAAATCAGACTGCAAGATTGTAATGTAGGCATGTAGGCAGTGGTCAGCTCATTGATCATCATCCCAGCACTTAATTGCCAGCTATGCGATCTTGATTTTGGATCTCAAGACCATCAGAAATGCGAAGCTGACTGGCACCTGCGGGGATATGGCTATCCTCCTCCATAATTGACATCCAGTCAATATCTCTGTCATCACATAGCCACTCTTTAAACTTCTCATATAAATTGGCAGTATCACCTCCATGTCTGATGAAATTACGCTGAAATTTTAATAAAAGAAAAGAAAAAACCCCCAAAGATTCAGATTCTGCATGATCTATACATGAGATTACTTACAAGAATTGCAATATGTTTAGTATATTGCAACTTCACATCTTTGGGTGCCTTCATTGATTTGATTATTCTCTCAGCCAGTTCTTCGGCTGGGAGAAACTTGAATAGAGCATATGGCTTTTTTCCAATGACCTATTTGTAATATTACATTTCATGCGGCATGTGTAGCATAATTAACTGTTGACCTTTCTCCTTTCTTCAGCTCTAAACTTGGAGAAGCTGGCTCTCCCATAAGTCATGGCACACTGGTGTTTTGTTATATCTTTGTCTTCGTTTTTTAAAACGCCTCTCACAATGGCCTATTAATTCATTTTATAAATGTATTACATTGCAACTATAATAATATTTTATAGTACTTACCTGCAGCTGTTCTTCAGATATGTCACGTTTAAGTGACATACAGAAGGCTTTAGCTAGTTCGAGCTTCAAAGGTGCCTATACGAAAAGATATGTTATAAATTCGTCAATCGTGGGTCAATAAGTTACCTCATACATACTCCCTGCAATACGAAACGTTTCCTGTGCCATTTTGGTCAACAGCTTATGCATTTCCTGAACAGTAGCATTTAGATGAACTACTTGTTTTTCTACTGCTTCTATCCTGTGTGTCACTGCCCCCGAACTTTCTTCATTACGAGAGTCTGCGGCGACACTACCGGTACTACTAGAGGTACCTGTAATACCACTCGTATAGACAGACGGGATACGCGCGGTGGACCTAAGGATGCATCTTAAGATTAACGCATATTTCGAGGACATATTACAAACATACCAGTGATACAAGCAGATCGCGCTGATGGTTGTATTAAATCGATTGGTTGCGGCGAAGCCATGGATACTGCAGATGTCCTGTTTGTTCCAATTACACGTCGCGAAACACGTGCATTTTAAAAAATTCATTGTGATGGTGTTGACATGGATGCTCTTAGTGCCCGGTAAGTGGATAAACGATCGTCTTTTTTTAGGTGAGTCAAACCAGATGAGTTCTGATGAAGAGAGAAAAGCGGAAGACGACGAACGATAGACTAGCCTGGTATGTTCATACCCCGGTACTAGTAATCGATCGTCTTTTTTAGATTAGTCTAACCAGATGAATTATGATTAGTGGAAGAAAAGCGGAAGACGAAGATATTGAACTAACTAGCCCGGTACGTAGATAATCAATGTCTTTTTTTGGCGGGTAGAACGATTATGAAGACATTGAATTTGAACTGACTTCATCCATGCAAGGCAATGGTTTTTAACAGACAGTGCCTACATGATCCATCTGTTCGTAAGTTGCCGAAATTGTCGTGCGGTTGTCTTCTCTCTCTCCCCCCCCCCCCCTCCCCCCTAAAAATGTGCAACTATGAGCAAAAGTCGTAAGGTTAGTTAGTTGCTATATCCACGTATATGATCCGGATGTGGATGTTTCTCTTCTCTAGCTGTCCGAGCCGTGTTCAGTTTATGACTGTAAGTCCTACTTATACGGTGTATGTAAAAAAAAAACAACAAAGTTTTTATTTATACATAGCACGCAGTCTGGAACACCGAACCACCAGTCTTTGTGGAGCTGCTCCAGATATCTCTTTGCTTTGCATTTGCTGCTGTACATGTACTAGGGAAAAAAATGTTTTTAAAAATTTCTTGTCAATTATAAAACACGAGGCCAAGGATAGGGGAAGGTGGGTCCGTACAGTGCTCCCTCGATTATACGGAAAAGTAGCACCTCGATTATACGGAAAATAAAGCACAATCATTGGGTGTTAGGAAAACTATCCGTGTACTTAGTGGTAAGATATGTAAACCGGTTTATATATCTTACCACTAAGTACACGGATAGTTTTCCTAACACCCAATGATTGTGCTTTACTTTCCGTATAATCGAGGTGCTACTTTTCCGTATAATCGAGGGAGCACTGTACCGCCATACTGGGAACCACATATTTGTGCCATATATGAGAACATTATTGTGCGGCGAATGGATTTCACATATTTGATACGTGTCTGCTTGCTAAGATCGATGTTCCAAATATGAGGGAATTGTTTTGATACATATATGGGCACATATTTGATACAAAATAAACTTTCCTGGGTGTGTATAGGGCGTGATAACCACACCTATAAGGTCACCAAACAAACGGGCGGCTGAATTGTAGTGCTTGTTACGGTTGTTTTTCGGTGTAGATAAACGATATGGTGACGTATAACACGAGTGAAGGCGAGCTCGTCGAGTCACTGAATCAGTCGGCGGATGAGTTCGAACTGTACGAATACGACGATCGATATTCAAGCTCGATACATTGGACGAGGATGGAGAGATTGAGAAAAGTAGCGATGGCGGTCGTACCACTGACGTTAGTGGTTGTATTAGTGATAGGGAGTGAGCAGCCCCTGAATTACCAAAAGAGCCACCAGCCCCATCCCCACATAGCCAGGGGCTAATGGGGCTAGGCCCTTCACTACAAGTTCGCTCAGCAGCCCTGGGGCCAAAGAGGCCATCCCCACACAGCAGAACCACAAGCCCCCTCACTGCAAGTGCACACTATATACCTTTGGAACCATTATGCCTCATGCTGCAATTTAAATTAATGGCCTCACATTCCAAATAGTGGAGCCATCAAGTGGAATTAACAGGCCCCATAATTCCAGCAAGGGAGCCACCAGCTAACCTGGCCAATGGAGCTAACATCCACAATGCCAGTGGAGACACCAGCCCTCTCGCAGATAGATCATCAGACACCCACACTGCCAGCAGGGATGTGGCCCCCACAATAATGCCAGTAGAGATGCCAGCCCTCAGGCTGCAAATGGAATCAGCATCCCAAACAATTTTAGGGGAGCTATGAACTACAGGTACCAACAACACGTGATGACCTCATCACAGAACAAGTGGAACTTTAAGCCCCACACTGCCAGCAAGGGAGCACCAGCTGTCACACAACCAGAGTGTCAATGTGGCCCCCACTTAATGCCAGTGGAGAAGGCAGCCCTCACACTGGAAATGGAGTCAGTAGCCCCAACAATTTCAGGGGACATGTGCATGTACGCACATGTACCAATGGAATAAGTCCACTTGCTGTGAGGGCTAAACGTTCCACTGGTTCCATTGGTAGTGTTTGAAGGGGGCATGTGTGATTCCATTGGTACATGTGTATACGTGCACATGTCGCCTGAAATTGCTGCATGGGGCTACTGACTCAATTTACAGTGTGAGGGCTGCCTTCTCCACTGGCATTAAGTGGGGGCCACATTGACACTCTGGTTGTGTGACAGCTGGTGCTCCCTTGCTGGCAGTGTGGGGGTCAGGTTTTGCAGTATTGAGTTCACTTGCAGTATGGGGGTTAATGTTTGGTTCCAAAGGTAGTGTGTGATTGCAGTGAGGCGGAGTGGTAGTTCTATGGCCCCCATTGGCTCATGGACAGCTGACGCAACTTGCAGTGAAGGACACGTAGTGAGCAGAGGGGGGCTGAGGGGGGGGGGGGGGAGGGCTGGCACCAGTGTGTGGTGGGCCTGTTAAGTCCACTTGCATTGAGGTTCAACTTGTAGTGACGGCATGTGTTCTTGGTACATGTTCCCTGACTAATGAAGAGGGTTGGTGGTTGTACTGTCCCATTGGCTGATTGGCCCCTCTTTCATTGTACATGTAGGACAGGTAGTAGCGGGAAGGGGGGGGGGGGGGGGGGGCTGTGGGGACTGCTACGTATTAACTATGAGGGCTTAAAGTTCCACTTGTTCTGTTGTAGTGTTTGAAGAGGGCATGTGTGGTTTTCTTTTCCCCCTCAAGTACATTTACATGTACCCCTGAAATTTTTGGGGTTGCTGAATCCACTTGCAGTGCGAGGGCTGGTTTCTCCACTGGCATTATTCTGGGGGCTCGATTAACCACTGGTTGTGTGGCAGCTGGTACTTCCTTGCTGGGCTCCATCGGTGAGAGGGCTCCACTCATGTGGCCTGCCGTCTGGACTTGCAGTGTGTACTGGTAGAGGGTCTAGTGGCTCTATTTGAAGTGAGCAGAGAGGGGCTGGTGGTTGTACTTTGTGGGGTTGGCCCTATTGGCCCTTGTTTGTGTGGGGGCTGCTGACTCAACTTGGGGTGGCATCTTCACTGACTTTGTGGAGGCTACCCCATTGGCCCTGGGTAGCTGAGGGTGTTCTGTAAGAATGGTTCCATGGGCTGCTGGCTGCAGTGTGAGGCTTTATTTATTAAGTTCAGTTGCAGTGTAGACTTTACAGGTTCCACTGGTATTGTTCATGAGCTTGCGGTGAGGGGGCTGGTGGTTCTACTGTGTGGGGGATCCCAGTTGACTCAACTTGTATTGAAAGAAAGATAGTGAAGATAGTGGGGGGGGGGGGGGGGGGGGGGGGTTGGTCCCAATGTGTGGAGCCTGTTAAGACCACTTGCGGAGTGAGGGTTAATGATTGATCTGGTAGTGAGGTCATCACGTGTTGTTGGTACATGTAGTTCATTGCTCCCCTGAAATTGTTGGGGATGCTGATTCCATTTGCAGCCTGAGGGCTGGCATCTCCATTGGCATTATTGTGCGGGCCACATTTCTGCTAGCAGTGTGGGGGTATGATAGCTCTATTTGTGAGAAGACTGGTAGCTCCAATGTTTGAGCAGAGGTTCCATTGGCTTGCAATGAGGAAGGCTGGTAGTTGTACTGTGTGGTGATGGTCCCATTAGCCCCCTTGTTCAGTGAAAGACAGGTTGTGGGGGCTGCTAAGTAATAAGTCCACTTATTGTGAGGGCTAAAAGTTCCACTGCATGGTTCCATTGGTGGGACATGTGTTATTCCTTAGCAGCCTCCACAGCGCCCACCCTCACCCCCCCACTACCTGTCCTTCACTGAAAGAGGGGGCTAATGGGACCATCACCACACAGTACAACTACCAGCCTTCCTCATTGCAAGTCAATGGAACCATTAACTCCCAAGCTGCAATTGAACTTAGTAACCTCACACTGCAAGTCCAGTCAAAAGCGCTGCACAACCAGTGGAGCCACCAGCCCTTCCACATGTAGTGTTATCAAACCGTTCACTGCCAGCCGTCAATGGAGCCCCCATAATAATGCCCATACTCTACAAATGGTTCCCCTTCATGTGTGGGTTACACTGGTAGTGAGGAGGCTGGTGACTTTGCTGACAGTGTGGGGTCTGCTAACTTCACTTGGGAAGGTGTGATGCATAATATTGTTGCCTTTATGGACTGTGCCTACGTGTGCAATTTACATGCAGTTGTATATTCCACATGTTACTTTTATGACATTTAAAATGGTACTTATTGCTCCATGTACATAAAGCACTAGTTTCCAGCAAGAGGGTACATGTACATTTTAGATGTACAACTCAAACCTTCTTGTATGCCTTGCTTGCCTATATAAACCAACTACCACCCTAAATCAGTACTGATAGGGCAGGTAATGATTTCACCCACCAATAACAAGGCTTCACTTCACCTCAGATAAAATTGTGTGCACAGAAAACAGGTATACAGTGGCTCCAATAGGGACTGGTAATTTACACATAGTGTGGGGGCTAGTAGCTCCACTGGTAGATGATGGCTTGTCTAAAACTGTCGGGGTGCCAAGTCCATATGCAGTTTGGGGGGGGGGGGGGGGGGCTCTGGACCGTTGATTGTAAAGGACAGGAGCTGGCCCCAGTGCTAATATAAGTCCAATTGCAGTGAGGGCTAATGGTTCCACTGGTTCCATGTGTTGTGTTAGGAGCAGGGAATGTGTGGGTCCATTGGTACATGTAGTTCAGAGGGCTGGCATTATTGTGGGGTGACGCCTGGTTATGTGGCAGCTGATGGCTGACTGGACTTGCAGTGTGCCTAGTGGCTCCATTTGAAGTGAGCAGAGAGGGGCTGGTGGTTGTACTGTGCGGAGCTGGCCCTACAGGCTCCTGTTTGTGTGGAGGCTGCTGACTCAACTTGGGTACTGGCTTTGTGGAGGCTACCCCATCGGCTCTGGAATGGTTCCATAAGTTGTGCATGGGCATGGACATGTGAGGCTATTAAGTTCAGTTGTAGGGAACACTTTACAGGTTCCACTGGTATTGTTCACGAGCTTGAGGTGAGGGGGCTGGTGGTGGCCCCTCAAATGCTGACTCAACTTATATGCAGCAATAGAAAGGTAGCGGGGGCCCTGCTAGGTCCACTTGTGGAGTGAGGATTAATGGCTCATCTGGTAGTGAGGGCATGTGTTATCGATACATGTAGTTAGTGGCTCCCCTAAAATTGGTGGGGATGCCGACTCCATTTGCTGTGTGATGGCTGGCATCTCCACTGGCATTATTGTGGGGGCCACATTTCTGCTAGCAGTGTGGGGGTATGATAACTCTATTTGTGAGAAGGCTGGTAGCTCCAATGTTTGAGCAGAGGTTCCATTGGCTTGCAATGAGGAAGGCTGGTAGTTGTACTGTGTGGGGATGGTCCCATTAACCCCCTCTTTCAGTAAAGGACAGGTAGTGGGGGGGGGGGGGGGGTGGGCGCTGTGGAGGCTGCTAAGGAATAAGTCCACTTGCTGTGAGGGCTAAACATTCCACTGGTAGTGTTTGAAGGAGGCATGTGTGATTCCATTGGTACATGCACATGTCCACTGAAATTGTTGCATGGGGCTACTGACTCCATTTACAGTGTGAGGGCTGCCTTCTCCACTGGCATTAAGTGGGGGCCACATTGACACTCTGGTTGTATGACAGCTGGTGCTCCCTTGCTGGCAGTGTGGGGGTCAGGTTTTGCAGTATTGAGTTCACTTGCAGTATGGGGGTTAATGGTTGGTTCCAAAGGTAGTGTGTGATTACAGTGAGGCGGAGTGGTAGTTCTATGGCTCCCATTGGCTCATGGACAGCTGACGCAACTTGCAGTGAAGGACACGTAGTGAGCAGAGGGGGGCTGAGGGGGGGGGGGGGGAGGGCTGGCACCAGTGTGTGGTGGGTCTGTTAAGTCCACTTGCATTGAGGTTCAACTGGTTGTGACGGCATGTGTTCATGGTATATGTCCCCTGACCAATGAAGAGGGTTGGTGGTTGTACTGTCCCATTGGCTGATTGGCCCCTCTTTCATTGTTAGTAGGGGGGAGGGCTGTGGGGACTGCTACATATTAACTATGAGGGCTTAAAGTTCCACTTGTTCTGTTGTAGTGCTTGAAGAGGGCATGTGTAGTTTTCTTTTCCCCCTCAAGTACATTTACATGTACCCCTGAAATTTTTGGGGTTGCTGAATCCACTTGCAGTGCGAGGGCTGGTTTCTCCACTGGCATTATTCTGGGGGCTCGATTAACCACTGGTTGTGTGGCAGCTGGTACTTCCTTGCTGGGCTCGATCCATCGGTGAGAGGGCTCCACTCATGTGGCCTGCTGTCTGGACTTGCAGTGTGTACTGGTAGAGGGTCTAGTGGCTCTATTTGAAGTGAGCAGAGAGGGGCTGGTAGTTGTACTGTGTGGGGCTGGCCCTATTGGCCCTTGTTTGTGTGGGGGCTGCTACTCAACTTGGGGTGGCATCTTCACTGACTTTGTGGAGGCTACCCCATTGGCCCTGGGTAGCTGAGGGTGTTCTGTAAGAATGGTTCCATGGGCTGCTGGCTGCAGTGTGAGGCTTTATTTATTAAGTTCAGTTGCAGTGTAGACTTTACAGGTTCCACTGGTATTGTTCATGAGCTTGGGGTGAGGGGGCTGGTGGTTCTACTGTGTGGGGGATCCCAGTTGACTCAACCTGTATTGAAAGAAAGATAGTGGGGGGGGGTTGGTCCCAATGTGTGGAGCCTGTTAAGACCACTTGTGGAGTGAGGGTTAATGATTGATCTGGTAGTGAGGTCATCACGTGTTGTTGGTACATGTAGTTCATTGCTCCCCTGAAATTGTTGGGGATGCTGATTCCATTTGCAGCCTGAGGGCTGGCATCTCCACTGGCATTATTGTGGGGGCCACATCCCTGCTGGCAGTGTGGGTGTCTGATGATCTATCTGCGAGAGGGCTGGTGTCTCCACTGGCATTGTGGATGTTAGCTCCATTGGCCAGGTTAGCTGGTGGCTCCCTTGCTGGAAGTATGGGGCCTGTTAATTCCACTTGATGGCTCCACTATTTGGAATGTGAGGCCATTAATTTAAATTGCAGCATGAGGCATAATGGTTCCAAAGGTATATAGTGTGCACTTGCAGTGAGGGGGCTTGTGGTTCTGCTGTGTGGGGATGGCCTCTTTGGCCCCAGGGCTGCTGAGCGAACTTGTAGTGAAGGGCCTAGCCCCATTAGCCCCTGGCTATGTGGGGGTGGGGCTGGTGGCTCTTTTGGTAATTCAGGGGCTGCTCACTCCCTATCACTAATACAACCACCAACGTCAGTGGTACGACCGCCATCGCTACTTTTCTCAATCTCTCCATCCTCGTCCAATGTATCGAGCTTGAATATCGATCGTCGTATTCGTATAGTTCGAACTCATCCGCCGACTGATTCAGTGACTCGACGAGCTCGCCTTCACTCGTGTTATACGTCACCATATCGTTTATCTACACCGAAAAACAACCGTAACAAGCACTACAATTCAGCCGCCCGTTTGTTTGGTGACCTTATAGGTGTGGTTATCACGCCCTATAGGAATAGTTGAATATTCATGCACTCCGGCGAATGGAAACTGTTCCGTGTACATATAAAGGCGCGATTCGAGCGGGAAACGTGTACTTACTTTGCACAGCTGTTTCTCCGTAACGGTTTGTATGAAAATTAACGAACAGAACAAATCAATAGGTATAGGACCTCTCTACCTACAAACCGAATTTGAAGCGATTTGATTACTCCTACCTAAAGTTATGTCGGGTTTGAACCCGGTGTGGTATCGGACGTTGCAATCCTGGCACGGAGTAAGTGCAAGACCCCAAAATATATTTTAGCATAGAGAAATGGTGTAGTATGAAGTGCTGAAAATAGAAAGTCAATAGTGCAAACCCTTTTGAAGATATAGCGCTTTGAATTGGATGCTATATATATAAAATTCACAAGCATCAAAATCTCATAGAACGTTCCATATATAATTATATATATAAATTATTATAATTATAATATATACCGGTATATATATATATGGGACAGTTTCCGACAAAATGGCCCTTCGTATATATATATAAAATGTTATAAAAATGCTTCTCATTTGAATTGCTATATCTTCCGAACGGTTAACACTATCAACTTCCTATTTTCAACACTTTGTACTACACCATTTCTCTATGGCAAAATACTTTTTGGGGTCTTGCACTTGCTCCGTGCCAGTATTGCAACGTCCGATACCCCTGTGGGTTCAAACCTGCCATAACTTTCTGTAGGAGTAATCAAATCGCTTCAAATTCGGTTTGTAGGTAGAGAGGTCGTATACCTATCGATTTGTTCTGTTCGTTAATTTTTATGTCATCCGTTACGGAGATACAGCGGCGCAAAGTTGGTACAAGTTTCCCGCTCGAATCGCGCCGTTGTACGTGCGTGACCCGCTTCCATGCACCAAATACATGAATATGCAACTACTTCCTGTGGGCTGACACTTCGATAACTTATAGCCACACCTACTCTGCGCTGGATACGTGAATCCATCTCCCGGTCGGACTCACATGCAGTTGTTATACTATTCGATCCCTATTTCGTTATCTTCTGCGTACATAAACTTTATGGCGACGTCGACTGAAGACAAGATCATAAGAGTTTCAATCGGCGGACGTGAAGTTCGAGCGGTGCGAATACGACGATCGTGAGAAAGGTTACTAGATCTATGCTAGTACAGTGACGACGGTAATATCCATGGTCCCCGTTGTGGGATCAAATCCATGGTCCATTTACATGTACATCCTGTACTTGTGTAGTTTGGGGTCAAATCCATGGTCCCATTTACACCCTGTACTTGTGTCTGTTTAGGGTCAAATGTATGGTCCCATTTACACACTGTAGGTGTATCAATTGTGGGGTCAAATCCATGGTCCTGTACTTGTGTCTGTTGTGGGGTCAAATGCATGATCCCATTTACACCCTGTACTTGAGTCTGTTTAGGGTCAAATCTATGATCCCATTTACACCAGCACTTGTGTCTGTTGTGGGGTCAAATCTATGGTCCCATTTACACCCTGTACTTGTGTCTATTGTGGGGTCAAATCCATGATCCCATGTACACCCTGTACTTGAGTATGCTCCATGGTTCCATTTACACCCTGTACTTGTGCCTGTTGTGGGGTCAAATCCATGGTCCCATTTACACCCTGTACTTGTGTCTATTGTGGGGTCAAATCCATGATCCATGGTTCCATTAACACCCTGTACTTGTGTCTGTTTTGGGGTCAAATCCATGGTCCCATTTACTCCCTGTACGTGTGATCAAATCCATGGTCCCATTTACACCCAGCCTATACTTGTGATCAAATCCATGGTCCCATTTACACCCTGTATTTGTATCTGTTTAGGGTCAATTCATTGGTCCCATTTACATCCTGTACCTTTGTCTGTTGCGGGGTCAAATCCATGGTCCCATTTACACCTTGTACTTGTGATCAAATCCATGGTCCCATTTACACCCTGTATTCGTGTGTGTAGTGGGGTCAAATCCATGGTTCCATTTACACCCTATAATTGGTCTGTTGTGAGATCTAATTCATGGTCGCATTTACACCCTGTACTTGTGTCTGTTGTGGGGTCAAACTCATGCTCCCATTTACACCTAGAACTTGTGTCTGTTGTGGGTTCAAATCCATGGTCCGATTTACACCCTGTACTTGTGATCAAATCCATGGTCCCATTTACACACTGTACTTGTGTAAGTTGTGAGATCTAATCCATGGTCCCATTTAACCCTGTACTTGTGTCTGTTGTGGGGTCAAATGCATGGTCCCATTAACACCCTGTACTTTAGTCTGTTTTAGGGTCAGATCTATGGTCCCATTTACACTCTAAACGTGTGTATGTTTTGGGGTCAAATCATTGGTCCCATTTACACCCTGTACTTGTTGTGTCTATTGTGGGATATACATGGCGTATGTGTCTGTTGTGGGATCAAATCCATGGTCCCATTTACATCCTGTACTAGTGTCTATTGTGGGATCAAATCCATGATTCCATTTGCTTTACACCCTGTACTTGAGTATGCTGTGGGGTCAAATCCATGGTTCCATTTACACCCTGTACTTGTGTCTGTTGTGGGGTCAAATCCATGGTCCCATTTACACCCTGTAGTTGAGTCTGTTTAGGGTGAAGTGTATGGTCCCATTTATACCTGTACTTGTGTATGTTGTGGGGTCAAATCCATGATCCCATTTACACCCTGTACTTGTGTATGTTGTGGGGTCAAATCCATCATTTACACCGTGTACTTGTGTCTATTATGGGGTCAAACTCATGCTCCCATTTACACCCTGTACTTGAGTCTGTTGTAAGATCAAATCCATGGTCCGATTTACAACCTGTACTTGTGTCTGTTATGCAGTCAAACTCATGCTCCCATTTGCACTGCGTACTTTTGTCTGCTTTAGGGTCAAATCTATGGTCCCATTTACACCCTGTACTTCTGTCTGTTGTGGGGTCAAATCCATGGTCCCATTTACACCCTGTAGTTGTGTCTATTGTGGGGTCAAATCCATGATCCATGGTTCCATTTACACCCTGTACTTGTGTCTGTTTTGGGGTCAAATCAATGGTCCGATTTACTCCCTGTACTTGTGATCAAATCCATGGTCCCATTTACACCCAGCCTGTTACTTGTGATCAAATCCATGGTCCATTTACACCCTGTATTTGTGTCTGTTTTGAGGTCAAATGCATGGTCCCATTTACACCCTTGTACTTTTGTCTGTTGTGGGGTCAAACTCATGCTCCATGGTTCCATTTACACCCTGTACATGTGTACTTGTGTCTGTTGTGGGGTCAAACCCATGGTCCTATTTACATCATGTACTAGTGTCTATTGTGGGATCAAATCCATGATTCCATTTGCTTAACACCCTGTACTTGAGAATGCTGTGGGGTCAAATCCATGGTTCCATTTGCTTTACACCCTGTACTTGAGTATGCTGTGGGGTCAAATCCATGGTTCCATTTACACCCTGTACTTGTGTCTGTTGTAGGGTGTGTAACCGGTTATCAGGTTATTCGGGTTATTCGGATATTCGCAAAAACCTATCCGCTCGAATAGTGATTTAGCATTACTCGGAAAAATCGATTATTGGATTTGTTCTATTCGAAATAACCGGTTTGTGAATCTCCATTCGGAGGTACTTAGGTATTCGTCGTCCGCATCGACAATTCGCTCATTATTCGAATACATTTTTATGACGATATCCGGATACGCGTTTACGATATTACATGTACGACAATAATTACTTCTAATTTAAAGTTATAACGTCACTGCTGTTACTATAAATATATACGTGGGGACGAGATCAAATACGGGCAGTAATTCGAACTACATGTAGCCAAACGAGATCTCCCTCTTCCACGTGTCATGGCGACGGATAGCTCCAGCTACAAATCAAAGTCAGTTCGCTTAGTGTATTTTGAACCAGCTGGCTTCTTGCATCAATCTCTCTGAGCTGATGTTGCCGCGATCGTACTAAGGCCTACTTAGTTACTAGTATTTTCAAAACTCGCGATGGTAAAATGGAGGCTGCATGGCTGGTAGTGCGTAAACGTCATCTGTGGTTCTATTCTGTTGGCATCAAGTGCGATGTGTACATCTGTAGACTGTAGGTACTGGTAAAGCTCAGCGTGGCCACGCTAACTTAGGTCGGGACACGCCCAACTAGGTATGTGGTTAGGCCAAGCGATTTAGGCCTATGTAGGTAGCTGTGGTTGTGTGCTGAGTGCATCTGGTGTGATGTGGGTAGCTGTGGATGCATGCTGAGGGTACTGATCTGGTGTAATGTGGATAGTTGTAGTAGGGCATCTGGTGTGATGGGGGAAGCTATGGTTGTGTGTCTCATGAGGGTATCTGGTGTGATGGGGGTAGGTGTGTTTGTGTGCTGAGAGCATCTGGTGTGATGGGGATAGGTGTGTTTGTGTGCTGAGGGTATCTGGTGTGATGTGGGTAGCTGTAGGAGGGTCTCTGGTGTGATGTGTACATTTAGGTGGCTCAATGAGCAGAAAACCTGAATAACCTAGGTATTCGGCTGGCAAATTGTCAAAACCTATTCGGAAAAATCGATTTTCTTTTTTCAAGTATTCGGAAAAATCGATTTTCAGATCCAGAAAAACCTGAAAAATCGATTAGTGTTTTAAAAGTATTCGGAAAAATCGATTTTCATTATTCAGGGGAGGTTACACACCCTAGTCTGTTGTGGGGTCAAATCCATGGTCCCATTTACACCCTGTAGTTCAGTCTGTTTAGGGTCAAATGTATGGTCCCATTTACTCCCTGTACTTGTGTATGTTGTGGGGTCAAATCCATGGTCCCATTTACACCGTGTACTTGTGTCTATTATGGGGTCAAACTCATGCTCCCATTTACACCCTGTACTTGAGTCTGTTTTAAGATCAAATCCATGGTCCGATTTACAACCTGTACTTGTGTCTGTTATGCGGTCAAACTCATGCTCCCATTTGCACCCAGGTACTTTTGTCTGCTTTAGGGTCAAATCTGTGGTCCCATTTACACCCTGTACTTCTGTCTGTTGTGGGGTCAAATCCATGGTCCCATTTACACCCTGTACTTGTGTCTATTGTGGGGTCAAATCCATGATCCATGGTTCCATTTACACCCTGTACTTGTGTCTGTTTTGGGGTCAAATCCATGGTCCGATTTACTCCCTGTACTTGTGATCAAATCCATGGTCCCATTTACACCCAGCCTGTTACTTGTGATCAAATCCATGGTCCGATTTACAACCTGTACTTGTGTCTGTTATGCGGTCAAACTCATGCTCCCATTTGCACCCAGGTACTTTTGTCTGCTTTAGGGTCAAATCTGTGGTCCCATTTACACCCTGTACTTCTGTCTGTTGTGGGGTCAAATCCATGGTCCCATTTACACCCTGTACTTGTGTCTATTGTGGGGTCAAATCCATGATCCATGGTTCCATTTACACCCTGTACTTGTGTCTGTTTTGGGGTCAAATCCATGGTCCGATTTACTCCCTGTACTTGTGATCAAATCCATGGTCCCATTTACACCCAGCCTGTTACTTGTGATCAAATCCATGGTCCGATTTACAACCTGTACTTGTGTCTGTTATGCGGTCAAACTCATGCTCCCATTTGCACCTAGGTACTTTTTTCTGCTTTAGGGTCAAATCTGTGGTCCCATTTACACCCTGTACTTCTGTCTGTTGTGGGGTCAAATCCATGGTCCCATTTACACCCTGTACTTGTGTCTATTGTGGGGTCAAATCCATGATCCATGGTTCCATTTACACCCTGTACTTGTGTCTGTTTTGGGGTCAAATCCATGGTCCGATTTACTCCCTGTACTTGTGATCAAATCCATGGTCCCATTTACACCCAGCCTGTTACTTATGATCAAATCCATGGTCCCATTTACACCCAGCCTGTTACTTGTGATCAAATCCATGGTCCCATTTACACCCAGCCTGTTACTTGTGATCAAATCCATGGTTCCATTTACACCCTGTACTTCTGTCTGTTGTGGGGTCAAATGCATGGTCCCATTTACACCCTTGTACTTTTGTCTGTTGTGGGGTCAAACTCATGCTCCATGGTTCCATTTACACCCTGTACTTGTGTCTGTTTTGGGGTCAAATCCATGGTCCGATTTACTCCCTGTACTTGTGATCAAATCCATGGTCCCATTTACATCCAGCCTGTACTTGTGATCAAATCCATGGTCTCATTTACACCCTGTATTTGTGTATGTTGTGGGGTCAAATCCATGGTCCCATTTACACCCTGTACTTGTGTCTATTATGGGGTCAAACTCATGCTCCCATTTACACCCTGTACTTGAGTCTGTTTTAAGATCAAATCCATGGTCCGATTTACAACCTGTACTTGTGTCTGTTATGCGGTCAAACTCATGCTCCCATTTGCACCCAGGTACTTTTGTCTGCTTTAGGGTCAAATCTGTGGTCCCATTTACACCCTGTACTTCTGTCTGTTGTGGGGTCAAATCCATGGTCCTATTTACACCCTGTACTTGTGTCTATTGTGGGGTCAAATCCATGATCCATGGTTCCATTTACACCCTGTACTTGTGTCTGTTTTGGGGTCAAATCCATGGTCCGATTTACTCCCTGTATGTGTGATCAAATCCATGGTTCCATTTACACCCAGCCTATACTTGTGATCAAATCCATGGTCCCATTTACACCCTGTATTTGTGTATGTTGTGGGGTCAAATGCATGGTCCCATTTACACCCTGTACTTTTGTCTGTTGTGGGGTCAAACTCATGCTCCATGGTTCCATTTACACCCTGTACTTGTGTCTGTTTTGGGGTCAAATCCATGGTCCGATTTACTCCCTGTACTTGTGATCAAATCCATGGTCCCATTTACATCCAGCCTGTACTTGTGATCAAATCCATGGTCTCATTTACACCCTGTATTTGTGTATGTTGTGGGGTCAAATCCATGGTCCCATTTACACCCTGTACTTGTGTCTATTATGGGGTCAAACTCATGCTCCCATTTACACCCTGTACTTGAGTCTGTTTTAAGATCAAATCCATGGTCCGATTTACAACCTGTACTTGTGTCTGTTATGCGGTCAAACTCATGCTCCCATTTGCACCCAGGTACTTTTGTCTGCTTTAGGGTCAAATCTGTGGTCCCATTTACACCCTGTACTTCTGTCTGTTGTGGGGTCAAATCCATGGTCCTATTTACACCCTTTACTTGTGTCGATTGTGGGGTCAAATCCATGATCCATGGTTCCATTTACACCCTGTACTTGTGTCTGTTTTGGGGTCAAATCCATGGTCCGATTTACTCCCTGTATGTGTGATCAAATCCATGGTTCCATTTACACCCAGCCTATACTTGTGATCAAATCCATGGTCCCATTTACACCCTGTATTTGTGTATGTTGTGGGGTCAAATGCATGGTCCCATTTACACCCTGTACTTTTGTCTGTTGTGGGGTCAATCCATGGTCCGATTTACTCCCTGTTCTTGTGATCAAATCCATGGTCCCATTTACACCCAGCCTGTACTTGTGATCAAATCCATGGTCTCATTTACACCCTGTATTTGTGTATGTTGTGGGGTCAAATGCATGGTCCCATTTACACCCTGTACTTCTGTCTGTTGTGGGGTCAAATCCATGGTCCCATTTACACCCTGTACTTGTGTCTATTGTGGGGTCAAATCCATGATCCATGGTTCCATTTACACCCTGTACTTGTGTCTGTTTTGAGGTCAAATCCATGGTCCGATTTACTCCCTGTACGTGTGATCAAATCCATGGTCCCATTCACACCCAGCCTGTACTTGTGATCAAATCCATAGTCCCATTTACACCCTGTATTTGTGTCTGTTTTGGGGTCAAATGCATGATCCCATTTACACCCTTGTACTTTTGTCTGTTGTGGGGTCAAATTCATGCTCCATGGTTCCATTTACACCCTGTACTTGTGTCTGTTTTGGGGTCAAATGCATGGTCCCATTAACACCCTTGTACTTTTGTCTGTTGTGGGGTCAAATTCATGCTCCATGGTTCCATTTACACCCTGTACTTGTGTCTGTTTTGGGGTCAAATCCATGGTCCGATTTACTTCTGGAATTGTGATCAAATCCATGGTCCCATTTACACCCAGCCTGTACTTGTGATCAAATCCATGGTCCCATTTACTCCCTGTATTTGTGTCTGTTTTGGGGTCAAATGCATGGTCTCATTAACACCCTTGTACTTTTGTCTGTTGTGGGGTTAAACTCATG
Organism: Spongilla lacustris; assembly: GCA_949361645.1. Lineage (NCBI taxonomy): Eukaryota > Metazoa > Porifera > Demospongiae > Spongillida > Spongillidae > Spongilla > Spongilla lacustris. The sequence continues at coordinate 10,038,503 of OX442418.1, read as the reverse complement.
CTCCCATTTACACCTGTACTTTTGTCTGTTGTGGGGTCAATCCATGGTCTGATTTACACCCTGTACTTGTGATCAAATCCATGGTCCCATCCTGTAATTGTGTACTCGTGTCTGTTGTGGGGTCAAACTCATGCTCCCATTTACACTTGTACACCCTGTACTTTTGGCTGTTGTGGGGTCAAATCCATGGTCTGATTTACACCCTGTACATGTAATCAAATATATGGTCCCATTTACACCCTGTACTTGTGTCTGTTGTGGGTCAAATCCATGGTCTGATTTACACCCTGTACTTTTGTCTCTTGTGGGGTGAAATCCTTGGTGCGATTTACACCCTGTACTTGTGTTCAAATCCATGATCCCATTTACACCTGTACTTGTGATCATATCCATGGTCCCATTTACACTCTGTATGTGTGTCTGTTGTGCGGTCAATTCATTGGTCCCATTTATACCCTGTTATGGCCCTGCGTCCAATCCGGTCAGCTCCCTCACTTCATGCGGACAGAATCATTAATGCAAGTTAACTTAATAGCCCCACACTACATGTCCAGTTAGCACCAGTGCATCAGTGGAGCAATTGCAGATGGAGTTATCAGACTGCCAGCAAGGGAGCAACCAGGTACTAAAAAATCCTACAGGGTCATTGGGGGCTCTCTCATTAATGATTCACACATGCCGCATTCGCCACCATGGCCCTATCTCCCACTACCTATCCTCCTTTACTGCAAGTTGTATCCGAGGCCCAGGCCACCCCTTACTCTATAGCACTCACAGTCCCCACACAACCAGCCTACCCACCCACCCACCCACCCACCCACCCACCCCTAAACACCCCTCGTACATATGGTGTAATCAGACTGCCAACAGAAGAGCTGCCAGCCGCCACATTACCAGGGTTGAATGGGGTGGTCGTCACAAAACTAGACCCCAGCATGTGAAGTGGAACCTTGAAATGGAGCCGGCCCCAAACACTGGGGCAAGCCACAAAGGCCCCCTATCCTAGCCCCACACAGTACTAACACCAGCTCCTCACTGCAAATGCAAATGAAGCCACTACCTGTGAAACCATTAACCCCACACTACAAGAGGACTTACTGTTAGGGGAACCATCAACTACAAGTGGAGTTACCAGCTCGCATTGGACAAATGGAATACCACCACTGAAGCAGCCTCCATTTGTAGAGTGTACATACGTGCCTACGTTTGTCTCTTCAGATCTGAACTACTGTACGTAGACATGTACATGTACAGAGTAAATTTTATCTGGTGTGGATGCTGTTAGTGGTGAAATAGTTATCTGCCCTATCGGTACTGATTGCGGTGGGTCTGCACCCGTGGTTGGTTTATATAGACAACAGAGGGCGTTTTGCTCTTACTGCTACTGGGAACTACTGTACGCGAGTAGCAAAACATGTAAGTGCCATTTTGAATGTCACATAAATTGCATGCACAGTCACAGCTACAATGTGGCACGATGAAGACATCAGAATTCATTACCACACAAGTGGAGCTAGCAGACCCTACAAATGTAATGGATCCATCAACTACGTACTTGCGTATACCTAGCCCTAGGCTGTTGTATATCTGCTAAAATGTATGTGCCAGTGTATATAGTGGCCGTGGGGCACAGGTGAAACTGGGTTACACTGGTAATGTCTAGATCTGTTGACATCTCTGACAGTGTAGGGTCTGCTAACTTCACTTGTGTGGTCATGAATTCTGATGTCTTCATCGTGCCACATTGTAGCTGTGACTGTGCGTGCAATTTATGTGACATTCAAAATGGCACTTCCGTGTTTTGCTACTCGCGATCGTACAGTGCTTAGGCAAAGCAAGGCGCCTTGGTTGTCTATATAAATCAACCACGGGTGCAGACCCACCGCAATCAGTACCGATAGGGCAGCTGGTAACTATTTCACCACTAATAGCAGATAAAATTTACTCCGTACATGCACAAACATGTACATGTCTACAGTAGTTCAGATCTACAACACAAAATGTGAGAAGTGAAAAACGTAGGCACGTATGTACACTCTACAAATGGAGGCTGCTTCAGTGGTGGTATTCCAATTTGTCCAATGCAGCGAGCTGGTAACTCCACTTGTAGTTGATGGTTCCCCTACCATTAAGTCCTCTTGTAGTGTGGGGGTTAATGGTTTCACAGGTAGTGGCTTCTATTGCATTTGCAGTGATGAGCTGGTGTTAGTACTGTGTGGGGCTAGGATAGGGGGCCTTTGTGGCTGGCCCCAGTGTTTGGGGCTGGCTCCAGTTCAAGGTTCCACTCCACGTGCTGAGGTCTACTTTTGTGACGACCCCATTCAATCCTGGTAATGTGGCAGCTGGCAGCTCCCTTGTTGGCAGTCTGATTACACCATATGTAAGAGGGGTGTTTAGGGGTGGGTGGGTAGGTGGGAGGGCTGGTTGTGTGGAGACTGAGAGTGCTATTGAGTAGGGGATGGCCTGGGCCTCGGATAGTAAAGGATACAAATTGCAGTAAAGGAGGATAGGTAGTGGGAGATAGGGCCATGGGGGCGAATGGGGTGGGGGGGGGGGGGGGGGGGGGGGGCGCCGATTCCTATCGCAGTGTGAGAACTGCATTATTGTGGGGGCCCCCAATGACCCTGTAGGATTTTGTAGTACCTGGTTCCTCCCTTGCTGGCAGTTTGATAACTCCTTCTGCATGTGCCCCATGCACTGGTTCTAACTGGACATGTAGTGTGGGGCTATTAAGGTAACTTGCATTAATACATGGTTCTGTCCACTTGCAGTGAGGGAGCGGACCTGGTTAGACCCAGGGCCATTACAGGGTATAAATGGGACCAATGAATTGACCGCACAACAGACACACATACAGAGTATAAATGGGAGCATGAATTAGACCCCACAACAGACAAAAGTACAGGGTGTAAATGGGACCAATGAACTGACCCTAAACAGACTCAAGTACAGGGTGTAAATGGGACCATAGATTTGACCCTAAAACTGATTTAAGTACAGGGTGTAAATGGAACCATGGATTCGACCCCAAAACAGACAAAAGTATAGGGTGTAAATGGGACCATGCATTTGACCCCACAACAGACACAAGTACACGGTGTAAATGGGACCATTGGATTTCATCACAAGTACAGGGTGTAAAGCAGACCATGGATTTGACCCCACAACAGACATACGTACAGAGTGTAAATGGGACCATGCATTTGACCCCACAACAGACACAAATACCGGGTGTAAATGGGACCATGGATTTGATCACAAGTACAGGGTGTAAATGGGACCATGGATTTGATCACAAGTACAGGGTGTAAATCGGACCATGGATTTGATCACAAGTACAGGGTGTAAATGAGACCATGGATTTGATCACAAGTACAGGGAGTACATCGGACCGTGGATTTGACCCCACAACAGACAAAAGTACAGGGTGTAAATGGGACCAATGAATTGACCCTAAACAGACTCAAGTACAGGGTGTAAATGGAACCATAGATTTGACCCTAAAACAGATTTAAGTACAGGGTGTAAATGGAACCATGGATTTGACCCCACAGCATACACAAGTACAGGGTGTAAATGGGACCATGGATTTGATCACAAGTACAGGGTGTAAAGCAGACCATGGATTTGACCCCACAACAGACACAAGTACAGGGTTAAATGGGACCATGGATTAGATCTCACAACAGACACAAGTACAGGGTGTAAATGGGACCAAGGATTTGATCACATATACAGGGTGTAAATCGGACCATGGATGATTTGATCACAAGTACAGGGTGTAAATGAGACCATGGATTTGATCACAAGTACAAGGTGTAAAGCAGACCATGGATTTGATCACAAGTACAAGGTGTAAAGCAGACCATGGATTTGATCACAAGTACAAGGTGTAAAGCAGACCATGGATATGACCCCACAACAGACACAAGAACAGGGTGTAAATGGAACCATGGATTTGACCCCACAGCATACTCAAGTACAGGGTGTAAATGGGATCATGGATTTGACCCCACAATAGACACAAGTACAGGGTGCAAATGGGACCATGGATTTGACCTCCCAACAGACACAAGTACAGTGTGTAAATTTGATCCCACAACAGACACAAATATCCCACAATAGACACAAGCACAGGGTGTAAATGGAACCAATGATTTGACCCCAAAACATACACAAGTTTAGGGTGTAAATGGGACCATGGATCTGACCCTAAAACAGACACAAGTACAGGGTATAAATGGAACCGTGGATTTGACCCCACAGCATACTCAAGTACAGGGTGTAAAGCAAATGGAATCATGGATTTGACCCCACAATAGACACTAGTACAGGATGTAAATAGGACCATGGATTTGACCCCACAACAAACACAAGTACAGGGTGTAAATGGGACCATGGATTTGATCCCACAACAGACACATACACCATGTATATCCCACAATAGACACAACAAGTACAGGGTGTAAATGGGACCAATGATTTGACCCCAAAACATACACACGTTTAGAGTGTAAATGGGACCATAGATCTGACCCTAAAACAGACTAAAGTACAGGGTGTTAATGGGACCATGCATTTGACCCCACAACAGACACAAGTACAGGGTTAAATGGGACCATGGATTAGATCTCACAACAGACACAAGTACAGTGTGTAAATGGGACCATGGATTTGATCACAAGTACAGGGTGTAAATTGGACCATGGATTTGATCACAAGTACAGGGTGTAAATCGGACCATGGATTTGAACCCACAACAGACACAAGTACTAGGTGTAAATGGGAGCATGAGTTTGACCCCACAACAGACACAAGTACAGGGTGTAAATGGAACCATGGATTTGACCCCACAGCATACTCAAGTACAGGGTGTAAAGCAAATGGAATCATGGATTTGATCCCACAATAGACACTAGTACAGGATGTAAATGGGACCATGGATTTGATCCCACAACAGACACATACACCATGTATATCCCACGATAGACACAACAAGTACAGGGTGTAAATGGGACCAATGATTTGACCCCAAAACATACACACATTTAGAGTGTAAATGGGACCATAGATCTGACCCTAAAACAGACTAAAGTACAGGGTGTTAATGGGACCATGCATTTGACCCCACAACAGACACAAGTACAGGGTTAAATGGGACCATGGATTAGATCTCACAACTTACACAAGTACAGTGTGTAAATGGGACCATGGATTTGATCACAAGTACAGGGTGTAAATCAGACCATGGATTTGAACCCACAACAGACACAAGTTCTAGGTGTAAATGGGAGCATGAGTTTGACCCCACAACAGACACAAGTACAGGGTGTAAATGCGACCATGAATTAGATCTCACAACAGACCAATTATAGGGTGTAAATGGAACCATGGATTTGACCCCACTACATACACGAATACAGGGTGTAAATGGGACCATGGATTTGATCACAAGTACAAGGTGTAAATGGGACCATGGATTTGACCCCGCAACAGACAAAGGTACAGGATGTAAATGGGACCAATGAATTGACCCTAAACAGATACAAATACAGGGTGTAAATGGGACCATGGATTTGATCACAAGTATAGGCTGGGTGTAAATGGGACCATGGATTTGATCACACGTACAGGGAGTAAATGGGACCATGGATTTGACCCCAAAACAGACACAAGTACAGGGTGTTAATGGAACCATGGATCATGGATTTGACCCCACAATAGACACAAGTACAGGGTGTAAATGGGACCATGGATTTGACCCCACAACAGGCACAAGTACAGGGTGTAAATGGAACCATGGAGCATACTCAAGTACAGGGTGTACATGGGATCATGGATTTGACCCCACAATAGACACAAGTACAGGGTGTAAATGGGACCATAGATTTGACCCCACAACAGACACAAGTGCTGGTGTAAATGGGATCATAGATTTGACCCTAAACAGACTCAAGTACAGGGTGTAAATGGGATCATGCATTTGACCCCACAACAGACACAAGTACAGGACCATGGATTTGACCCCACAATTGATACACCTACAGTGTGTAAATGGGACCATACATTTGACCCTAAACAGACACAAGTACAGGGTGTAAATGGGACCATGGATTTGACCCCAAACTACACAAGTACAGGATGTACATGTAAATGGACCATGGATTTGATCCCACAACGGGGACCATGGATATTACCGTCGTCACTGTACTAGCATAGATCTAGTAACCTTTCTCACGATCGTCGTATTCGCACCGCTCGAACTTCACGTCCGCCAATTGAAACTCTTATGATCTTGTCTTCAGTCGACGTCGCCATAAAGTTTATGTACGCAGAAGATAACGAAATAGGGATCGAATAGTATAACAACTGCATGTGAGTCCGACCGGGAGATGGATTCACGTATCCAGCGCAGAGTAGGTGTGGCTATAAGTTATCGAAGTGTCAGCCCACAGGAAGTAGTTGCATATTCATGTATTTGGTGCATGGAAGCGGGTCACGCACGTACAACGGCGCGATTCGAGCGGGAAACTTGTAGCAACTTTGCGCCGCTGTATCTCCGTAACGGATGACATAAAAATTAACGAACAGAACAAATCGATAGGTATACGACCTCTCTACCTACAAACCGAATTTGAAGCGATTTGATTACTCCTACAGAAAGTTATGGCAGGTTTGAACCCACAGGGGTATCGGACGTTGCAATACTGGCACGGAGCAAGTGCAAGACCCCAAAAAGTATTTTGCCATAGAGAAATGGTGTAGTACAAAGTGTTGAAAATAGGAAGTTGATAGTGTTAACCGTTCGGAAGATATAGCAATTCAAAAGAGAAGCATTTTTATAACATTTTATATATATATACGAAGGGCCATTTTGTCGGAAACTGTCCCATATAATTATAATTATAATTATATGGGACAGTTTCCGAGAAAATGGCCCTTCGTTTATTATAATAAAATGTTATAAAATTGCTTTGCATTTGAATCGTAATAACTTTCGAACGTTGAAGGCTATCGACTTCCTATTTTCAACATCTCATACCACACCATTTCTCTACAGTAAAATACATTTTGGAGTCTTGCAATTGCTCCGTGCAAGTATTGCAACGACTGATACCCCATCAGGTTTAAACCCGACATAACTTTCTGTAGGAGTTATGAAATCGCTTCAAATTCTGTATGTAGGTAGAGAGGTCCTATACCTATCGATTTGTTCTGTTCGTTAATTTTTATGTTATCCGTTACGGAGATACAGTTGAGCAAACTACGTGCACGTTTTCCCGCTTGATTCGCGCCAATGTTATAATCCCCGCCTCCCCATACATTGAGCGGAACGCAACTTGCTCAAATCATTGGCGCGAATCGAGCGCGAAAATGTGCACGAAGTTTGTTCAACTGAATCTCCGTAATGCATAGCATAAAATTCAACGAACTGAACAAATCGATAGGTATAGGACCTCTCTACCTACAAACCGAATTTGAAGCGATTTCATAACTCCTACAGAAAGTTATGTTGGGTTTGAACCCGGTGGGGTATCGGACGTTGCAATACTGGCACGGAGCAAGTGCAAGACTCCAAAATGTATATTACCGTAGAGAAATGGTGTGGTATGTGGTGTTGAAAATAGAAAGTCGATAGCCTTAACCGTTCGGAAGTTTTTACCATTCAAATGCAAAGCAATTTTATAAGATTTTATAATAATAAACGAAGGGCCATTTTCTCGGAAACTGTCCCATATATATATATAATTGGGACAGTTTCCACGAAAATGGCCCTTCGCTTATATATATAAAATGTTATAAAAATGCTTCTCTTTTGAATCGCTATATCTTCCGAACGGTTGAAGCTATCAACTTCTTATTTTTAACACTTTATACTACACCATTTCTCTATGGTAAAATACATTTTGGGGTCTTGTACTTCCTCCGTGCCAGTATTGCAACGTCCGATACCCCTGTGGGTTCAAACCTGCCATAACTTTCTGTAGGAGTAATCAAATCGCTTCAAATTCGGTTTGTAGGTAGAGAGGTCGTATACCTATCGATTTGTTCTGTTCGTTAATTTTTATGTCATCCGTTACGGAGATACAGCGGCGCAAAGTTGCTACAAGTTTCCCGCTCGAATCGCGCCGTTGTACGTGCGTGACCCGCTTCCATGCACCAAATACATGAATATGCAACTACTTCCTGTGGGCTGACACTTGGATAACTTAGAGCCACACCTACTCTGCGCTGGATACGTGAATCCATCTCCCGGTCGGACTCACATGCAGTTGTTATACTATTCGATCCCTATTTCGTTATCTTCTGCGTACATAAACTTTATGGCGCCGTCAACTGAAGACAAGGTCATAAGAGTTTCAATCGGCGGACGTGAAGTTCGAGCGGTGCGAATACGACGATCGTGAGAAAGGTTACTAGATTTATGCTAGTACAGTGACGACGGTGGTCCCATTTACACCCTGCACTTGTGTCTGTTGTGGGATCAAATCCATGGTCCATTTACATCCTCTGTTGTGGGATCAAATCCATGATCCATTTACATCGTATCCTGGGTTGTGGGATCAAATCCATGGTCCATTTACATCCTCTGTTGTGGGATCAAATCCATGGTCCATTTATATGTACAACCTGTACTTGGGGTCAAATCCATGGTCCCATTTACACCCTGTACTTGTGTCTGTTTAGGGTCAAATGCATGGTCCCATTTACACACTGTAGGTGTTTCTATTGTGGGGTCAAATCCATGGTCCTGTACTTGTGTCTGTTGTGGGGTCAAATGCATGATCACATTTACACACTGTACTTGAGTCTGTTTAGGCTCAAATCTATGGTCCCATTTACACCCTGTACTTGTGTCAATTGTGGGGTCAAATCCATGCTCCCATTTACACCCTGTACTTGAGTATGCTGTGGGGTCAAATCCATGGTTCCTTTTACACCCTGTACTTGTGTCTGTTGTGGGGTCAAATCCATAGTCCCATTTACACCCTGTACTTGAGTCTGTTTTAGGGTCAAATCTATGGTTCCATTTACACCCTGTACTTGAGTCTGTTTAGCGTCAATTCATTGGTCCCATTTACACCCAGTACTTTTGTCTGTTGCGGAGTCAAATCCATGGTCCCATTTAGACCCTGTACCTGTGATCAAATCCATGGTCACATTTACACCCTGTACTTGTGTCTGTTGTGGGTTCAAATCCGTGGTCCGATTTACACTCTGTACTTGTGATCAAATCCATTGTCCGATTTACACCCTGTACTTGTGATCAAATCCATGGTCCGATTTACACCCTGTACGTGTGATCAAATCCTTGGTCCATTTACACACTGTACTTGTGTCTGTTGTGAGATCTAATCCATGCTCCCATTTAACCCTGTACTTCTGTCTGTTGTGGGGTCAAATGCATGGTCCCATTTACACCCTGTACTTGTGTCTATTGTGGGGTCAAATCCATGGTCCCATTTACACCCTGTACTTGAGTATGCTGTGGGGTCAAATCCATGGTTCCTTTTACACCCTGTACTTGTGTCTGTTGTGGGGTCAAACTCATACTCCCATTTAGACCTGTACTTTTGTCTGTTGTGGGGTCAAATCCATGGTCTGATTTACACCCTGTACTTGTGATGAAATCCATGGTCCCATTTACACCCTGTACTTGTTGTGTCTATTGTGGGATATACATGTTGTATGTGTCTGTTGCGGAGTCAAATCCATGGTCCCATTTACACCCTGTACCTGTGATCAAATCCATGGTCACATTTACACCCTGTACTTGTGTCTTTTGTGGGTTCAAATCTGTGGTCCGATTTACACCCTGTACTTGTGATCAAATCCATGGTTCGATTTACACCCTGTACTTGTGATCAAATCCATGGTCCGATTTACACCCTGTACGTGTGATCAAATCCTTGGTCCCATTTACACACTGTACTTGTGTCTGTTGTGAGATCTAATCCATGCTCCCATTTAACCCTGTACTTCTGTCTGTTGTGGGGTCAAATGCATGGTCCCATTTACACCCTGTACTTGTGTCTATTATGGGGTCAAACTCATACTCCCATTTAGACCTGTACTTTTGTCTGTTGTGGGGTCAAATCCATGGTCTGGTTTACACCCTGTACTTGTGATGAAATCCATGGTCCCATTTACACCCTGTACTTGTGTCTGTTGTGGGGTAAATCCATGATCCCATTTACACCCTGTACTTGAGTATGCTGTGGGGTCAAATCCATGGTCTCATTTACACCCTGTACTTGTGATGAAATCCATGGTCCCATTTACACCCTTTACTTTGTCTGTTGTGGGTCAAACTCATGCTCCCATTTACACCCTGTACTTGAGTCTGTTTTAGGGTCAAACCTATGGTCCCATTTACACCCTGTACTTGAGTCTGTTTTAGGGTCAAACCTATGGTCCCATTTACACCCTGTACTTGAGTTTATTTAGGGTCAATTCATTGGTCCCATTTACACCCTGTACTTTTGATCAAATCCATGGTCCCATTTGCACTCTGTATTTGTGTCTGTTGTGGGGTAAATTCATTGGTCCCATTTACACCCTGTACTTGTGTCTGTTGTGGGTCAAACTCATGCTCCCATTTACACCCTGTACTTGAGTCTGTTTTAAGATCAAATCCATGGTCCCATTTACACCCTGTACTTGTTTATGCTGTGGGGTCAAATCCATGGTTCCATTTACACCCTGTACTTAAATATGTTTTAGGGTCAAAACTATGGTCCCATTTACACCCTTTACGTGTGTCTGTTGTGGGGTCAAATTCATGGTCCCTTTTACACCTTGTTCTTGTGTCTGTTGTGGGGTCAGAACCATGGTTCCATTTACATCCTGTACTTGTGATCAAATCCATGGTCTCATTTACACACTGTACTTGTGATCAAATTCATGGTCCGATTTACACCTTGTACTTGTGATCAAATCCATGGTCCCATTTATACCCAGTCTGTACTTATGATCAAATCCATGGTCCCATTTACACCCTGTATTTGTGTATGTTGTGGGGTCAAATGCTTGGTCCCATTTACACCCTTGTACTTTTGTCTGTTGTGGGGTCAAACTCATGCTCGCATTTACACCTGTACTTTTGTCTGTTGTGGGGTTAATCCATGGTCTGATTTACACCTTGTACTTGTGATCAAATCCATGGTCCCATCCTGTACTTGAGTACTCGTGTCTGTTGTGGGGTCAAACTCATGCTCCATTTACACCTTGTACTTTTGTCTGTTCTGGGGTCAAATCCATGGTCTGATTTACACCCTGTACTTGTAATCAAATATATGGTCCCATTTACACCCTGTACTTGTGTCTGTTGTGGGTCAAATCCATGGTCTGATTTACACCCCTTTTACTTGTGATCAAATCCATGGTCCCATTTACACCCTGTACTTTTGTCTGTTGTGGGGTCAAATCCTTGGTGCGATTTACACCCTGTACTTGTGTTCAAATCCATGATCCCATTTACACCCTGTGCTTGTGTCTGTTGTGGGGCCAAATGAATGATCCCCGCATTTACACTCTGTATGTGTGTCATTGGTCCCATTTACACCCTGTATTGGCCGAGGGTCGAATCAGGTCAGCTCCCTCACTTGATGCGGACAGAACCATTAATGCAAGTTAACTTAATAGCCCCACACTACATGTCCAGTTAGCACCAGTAGACTGCCAGCAAGGGAGCAACCAGGTACTAAAAAATCCTACAGGGTCATTGGGGGCTCCCACATTAATGCAGCTCTCACACTGGGCATGCCGCATTCGCCACCATGTCCCTATCTCCCACTACCTATCCTCCTCTACTGCAAGTTGTATCCGAGGCCCAGGCCATTCCTTACTCTATAGCACTCTCAGTCTCCACACAACCAGCCCTCCCACCCACCCACCCACCCACCCACCCATAAACACCCCTCTTACATATGGTGTAATCAGACTGCCAACAGGCCGGAGTGCTGCCAGCTGCCACATTACCAGGATTGAATGGGGTCATCACAAAAGTAGACCCCAGCATGTGGAGTGGAACATTGAACTGGAGCCGGCCCCAAACACTGGGGCCAGCCACAATGGCCCCCCTATCCTAGCCTCACACAGTACTAACACCAGCTCCTCACTGCAAATGCAAATGAAGCTACTACCTGTGAAACCATTAACCCCCACACTACAAGAGGACTTAATGGTAGGGGAACCATCAACTACAAGTGGAGCTACCAGCTTACAATGGACAAATGGAACCACCATGGACTGAAGCAGCCTCCATTTGTAGAGTGTACATACATGCCTACGTTTGTCTTTTCTCACATTTTGTGTTGTAGATCTGAACTACTGTAGACATGTACTTGTACATGTACAGAGTAAATTTTATCTGGTGTGGATGCATTTAGTGGTGAATATAGTTACCTGCCCTATCGGTACTGATTGCGGTGGGTCTGCACCCGTGGTTGGTTTATATGGACAACAGAGGGCGTTTTGCCCTACTGGGAACTACTGTACTGTACGAGTACGTAAGTGCCGTTTTGAATGTCACATAAATTGCATGCACAGTCACAGCTACAATGTACAATGTGGCACGATGAAGACATCAGAATTCACTACCACACAAGTGGAGTTAGCCATCAACTACGTACTTGCGTATACCTATAGCTAGCCCTAGGCTGTTGTATATCTGCTAAAATGTATGTGCTAGTGTATATAGCGGCCGTGGGGCACAGGTGAAACTGGGTTACACTGGTAATGTCTAGATCTGTTGACATCTCTGACAGTGTAGGGTCTGCTAACTTCACTTGAGTGGTCATGAATTCTGATGTCTTCATCGTGCCACATTGTAGCTGTGACTGTGCGTGCAATTTATGTGACATTCAAAACGGCACGTAGATCTACGTGTTTTGCTACTTGCGTGCAGTAGTTCCCAGTAGGGCAAAACGCCCTCTGTTGTCTATATAAACCAACCACGGGTGCAGACCCACCGCAATCAGTACCGATAGGGCAGGTAACCATATTCACCACTAAATGCATCCACACTGATAAAATTTTACTCTGTACAAGTACATGTCTACAGTAGTTCAGATCTACAACACAAAATGTGTGAAGAGACAAACGTAGGCACGTATGTACACTCTACAAATGGAGGCTGCTTCAGTGGTGGTATTCCATTTGTCCAATGCGAGCTGGTAGCTCCACTTGTAGTTGATGGTTCCCCTACCATTAAGTCCTCTTGTAGTGTGGGGGTTAATGGTTTCACAGGTAGTGGCTTCATATGCATTTGCAGTGAGGAGCTGGTGTTAGTACTGTGTGGGGCTAGGATACGGGGCCATTGTGGCTGGCCCCAGTGTTTGGGGCCGGCTCCAGTTCAATGTTCCACTCCACATGCTGGGGTCTACTTTTGTGATGACCCCATTCAATCCTGGTAATGTGGCAGCTGGCAGCTCTCCGGCCTGTTGGCAGTCTGATTACACCATATGTACGAGGGGTGTTTAGGGGTGGGTGGGTGGGAGGGCTGGTTGTGTGGAGACTGAGAGTGCTATTGAGTAGGGGATGGCCTGGGCCTCAGATACAACTTGCAGTAAAGAATACAAATTGCAGTAAAGGAGGATAGGTAGTGGGAAATAGGGCCATGGGGGCTTAACGACACATACATAAGGTGTAAGGAGATGACTCTTAACCACACAGACGTAAGGTGTACAGGTGACCCCTTAACGACACATACATAAGGTGTACAGAGATGACTCTTAACCACACAGACGTACGGTGTACAGGTGACCCCTTAACGACACATACATAAGGTATACAGAGATGACTCTTAACCACACAGATGTAAGGTGCACAGGTGACTCTTTAACGACACATACAGAGATGACTCTTAACCACACAGACGTACGGTGTACAGGTGACCCCTTAACGACACATACATAAAATATACAGAGATGACTCTTAACCACACAGATGTAAGGTGTACAGGTGACCCCTTAACGACACATGCATAAGGTGTACAGAGATGTCTCGTAACGACAGAGACGTACGGTGTACAGGCGACCCCCTAACGACACATACATAACGTATACAGAGATGACTCTTAACGACAGAGACATACGGTGTACAGGTGACCCCTTAACAACACATACATAAGGTATACCAAGATGACTCTTAACCACACAGATGTAAGGTGTACAGGTGACCCCTTAACGACACATACATAAGGTGTACAGAGATGTCTCTTAACGACAGAGACGTACGGTGTACAGGTGACCCCTTAACGACACATACATAAGGTATACAGAGATGACTCTTAACCACACAGATGTAAGGTGTACAGGTGACCCCTTAACGACATATACATAAGGTGTACAGAGATGACTCTTAACCACACAGATGTAAGGTGCACAGGTGACTCTTTAACGACACATACAGAGATGAATCTTAACCACACAGACGTACGGTGTACAGGTGACCCCTTAACGACACATACATAAGGTGTACAGAGATGACTCTTAACCACACAGACGTACGGTGTACAGGTGACCCCTTAATGACACATACATAAGGCGTACAGAGATGACTCTTAACCACACAGACGTAAGGTGTACAGGTGACCCCCTAACGACACATACATAAGGTATATAGAGATGACTCTTAACCACACAGATGTAAGGTGTACAGGTGACCCCTTAACGACACATACATAAGGTGTACAGAGATGACTCTTAACCACACAGATGTAAGGTGCACAGGTGACTCTTTAACGACACATACAGAGATGAATCTTAACCACACAGACGTACGGTGTACAGGTGACCCCTTAACGACACATACATAAGGTGTACAGAGATGACTCTTAACCACACAGACGTACGGTGTACAGGTGACCCCTTAATGACACATACATAAGGCGTACAGAGATGACTCTTAACCACACAGACGTAAGGTGTACAGGTGACCCCCTAACGACACATACATAAGGTATATAGAGATGACTCTTAACCACACAGATGTAAGGTGTACAGGTGACCCCTTAACGACACATACATAAGGTGTACAGAGATGTCTCTTGACGACAGAGACGTACGGTGTACAGGCGACCCCCTAACGACACATACATAACGTATACAGAGATGACTCTTAACGACAGAGACGTACGGTGTACAGGTGACCCCTTAACAGCACATACATAAGGTATACCGAGATGACTCTTAACCACACAGATGTAAGGTGTACAGGTGACCCCTTAACGACACATACATAAGGTGTACAGAGATGTCTCTTAACCACACAGATGTAAGGTGTACAGGTGACCCCTTAACGACATATACATAAGGTGTACAGAGATGACTCTTAACCACACAGATGTAAGGTGCACAGGTGACTCTTTAACGACACATACAGAGATGAATCTTAACCACACAAACGTAAGGTGTACAGGTGACCCCTTAACGACACATACATAAGGTATACCAAGATGACTCTTAACCACACAGATGTAAGGTGTACAGGTGACCCCTTAACGACACATACATAAGGTGTACAGAGATGTCTCTTAACGACAGAGACGTACGGTGTACAGGTGACCCCTTAACGACACATACATAAGGTATACAGAGATGACTCTTAACGACAGAGACGTACAGTGTACAGGTGACCCCTTAACGACACATACATAAGGTATACAGAGATGACTCTTAACCACACAGATGTAAGGTGTACAGGTGACCCCTTAACGACATATACATAAGGTGTACAGAGATGACTCTTAACCACACAGATGTAAGGTGCACAGGTGACTCTTTAACGACACATACAGAGATGAATCTTAACCACACAGACGTACGGTGTACAGGTGACCCCTTAACGACACATACATAAGGTGTACAGAGATGACTCTTAACCACACAGACGTACGGTGTACAGGTGACCCCTTAATGACACATACATAAGGCGTACAGAGATGACTCTTAACCACACAGACGTAAGGTGTACAGGTGACCCCCTAACGACACATACATAAGGTATATAGAGATGACTCTTAACCACACAGATGTAAGGTGTACAGGTGACCCCTTAACGACACATACATAAGGTGTACAGAGATGACTCTTAACCACACAGATGTAAGGTGCACAGGTGACTCTTTAACGACACATACAGAGATGAATCTTAACCACACAGACGTACGGTGTACAGGTGACCCCTTAATGACACATACATAAGGCGTACAGAGATGACTCTTAACCACACAGACGTAAGGTGTACAGGTGACCCCCTAACGACACATACATAAGGTATATAGAGATGACTCTTAACCACACAGATGTAAGGTGTACAGGTGACCCCTTAACGACACATACATAAGGTGTACAGAGATGACTCTTAACCACACAGATGTAAGGTGCACAGGTGACTCTTTAACG
This sequence comes from Spongilla lacustris, assembly GCA_949361645.1. NCBI lineage: Eukaryota > Metazoa > Porifera > Demospongiae > Spongillida > Spongillidae > Spongilla > Spongilla lacustris. Next base: position 10,022,094 of record OX442418.1, on the reverse strand, counting down.
ACACATACAGAGATGAATCTTAACCACACAGACGTACGGTGTACAGGTGACCCCTTAACGACACATACATAAGGTGTACAGAGATGACTCTTAACCACACAGACGTACGGTGTACAGGTGACCCCTTAATGACACATACATAAGGCGTACAGAGATGACTCTTAACCACACAGATGTAAGGTGTACAGGTGACCCCCTAACGACACACACATAAGGTATATAGAGATGACTCTTAACCACACAGATGTAAGGTGTACAGGTGACCCCTTAACGACACATACATAAGGTATACAGAGATGTCTCTTAACGACAGAGACGTACGGTGTACAGGCGACCCCCTAATGGCACATACATAACGTATACAGAGATGACTCTTAACGACAGAGACGTATGGTGTACAGGTGACCCCTTAACAGCACATACATAAGGTATACCGAGATGACTCTTAACCACACAGATGTAAGGTGTACAGGTGACCCCTTAACGACACATACATAAGGTGTACAGAGATGACTCTTAACCACACAGATGTAAGGTGCACAGGTGACTCTTTAACGACACATACAGAGATGAATCTTAACCACACAGACGTACGGTGTACAGGTGACCCCTTAACGACACATACATAAGGTGTACAGAGATGACTCTTAACCACACAGACGTACGGTGTACAGGTGACCCCTTAATGACACATACATAAGGCGTACAGAGATGACTCTTAACCACACAGATGTAAGGTGTACAGGTGACCCCCTAACGACACATACATAAGGTATATAGAGATGACTCTTAACCACACAGATGTAAGGTGTACAGGTGACCCCTTAACGACACATACATAAGGTGTACAGAGATGTCTCTTAACGACAGAGACGTACGGTGTACAGGCGACCCCCTAACGACACATACATAACGTATACAGAGATGACTCTTAACGACAGAGACGTATGGTGTACAGGTGACCCCTTAACAGCACATACATAAGGTATACCGAGATGACTCTTAACCACACAGATGTAAGGTGTACAGGTGACCCCCTAACGACACATACATAAGGTATATAGAGATGACTCTTAACCACACAGATGTAAGGTGTACAGGTGACCCCTTAACGACACATACATAAGGTGTACAGAGATGACTCTTAACCACACAGATGTAAGGTGCACAGGTGACTCTTTAACGACACATACAGAGATGAATCTTAACCACACAGACGTACGGTGTACAGGTGACCCCTTAACGACACATACATAAGGTGTACAGAGATGACTCTTAACCACACAGACGTACGGTGTACAGGTGACCCCTTAATGACACATACATAAGGCGTACAGAGATGACTCTTAACCACACAGACGTAAGGTGTACAGGTGACCCCCTAACGACACATACATAAGGTATATAGAGATGACTCTTAACCACACAGATGTAAGGTGTACAGGTGACCCCTTAACGACACATACATAAGGTGTACAGATGTCTCTTAACGACAGAGACGTACGGTGTACAGGCGACCCCCTAACGACACATACATAACGTATACAGAGATGACTCTTAACGACAGAGACGTACGGTGTACAGGTGACCCCTTAACAGCACATACATAAGGTATACCGAGATGACTCTTAACCACACAGACGTAAGGTGTACAGGTGACCCCCTAACGACACATACATAAGGTATATAGAGATGACTCTTAACCACACAGATGTAAGGTGTACAGGTGACCCCTTAACGACACATACATAAGGTGTACAGATGTCTCTTAACGACAGAGACGTACGGTGTACAGGCGACCCCCTAACGACACATACATAACGTATACAGAGATGACTCTTAACGACAGAGACGTACGGTGTACAGGTGACCCCTTAACAGCACATACATAAGGTATACCGAGATGACTCTTAACCACACAGATGTAAGGTGTACAGGTGACCCCTTAACGACACATACATAAGGTGTACAGAGATGTCTCTTAACCACACAGATGTAAGGTGTACAGGTGACCCCTTAACGACATATACATAAGGTGTACAGAGATGACTCTTAACCACACAGATGTAAGGTGCACAGGTGACTCTTTAACGACACATACAGAGATGAATCTTAACCACACAAACGTAAGGTGTACAGGTGACCCCTTAACGACACATACATAAGGTATACCAAGATGACTCTTAACCACACAGATGTAAGGTGTACAGGTGACCCCTTAACGACACATACATAAGGTGTACAGAGATGTCTCTTAACGACAGAGACGTACGGTGTACAGGTGACCCCTTAACGACACATACATAAGGTATACAGAGATGACTCTTAACGACAGAGACGTACAGTGTACAGGTGACCCCTTAACGACACATACATAAGGTATACAGAGATGACTCTTAACCACACAGATGTAAGGTGTACAGGTGACCCCTTAACGACATATACATAAGGTGTACAGAGATGACTCTTAACCACACAGATGTAAGGTGCACAGGTGACTCTTTAACGACACATACAGAGATGAATCTTAACCACACAGACGTACGGTGTACAGGTGACCCCTTAACGACACATACATAAGGTGTACAGAGATGACTCTTAACCACACAGACGTACGGTGTACAGGTGACCCCTTAATGACACATACATAAGGCGTACAGAGATGACTCTTAACCACACAGACGTAAGGTGTACAGGTGACCCCCTAACGACACATACATAAGGTATATAGAGATGACTCTTAACCACACAGATGTAAGGTGTACAGGTGACCCCTTAACGACACATACATAAGGTGTACAGAGATGTCTCTTAACGACAGAGACGTACGGTGTACAGGCGACCCCCTAACGACACATACATAACGTATACAGAGATGACTCTTAACGACAGAGACGTATGGTGTACAGGTGACCCCTTAACAGCACATACATAAGGTATACCGAGATGACTCTTAACCACACAGATGTAAGGTGTACAGGTGACCCCCTAACGACACATACATAAGGTATATAGAGATGACTCTTAACCACACAGATGTAAGGTGTACAGGTGACCCCTTAACGACACATACATAAGGTGTACAGAGATGACTCTTAACCACACAGATGTAAGGTGCACAGGTGACTCTTTAACGACACATACAGAGATGAATCTTAACCACACAGACGTACGGTGTACAGGTGACCCCTTAACGACACATACATAAGGTGTACAGAGATGACTCTTAACCACACAGACGTACGGTGTACAGGTGACCCCTTAATGACACATACATAAGGCGTACAGAGATGACTCTTAACCACACAGACGTAAGGTGTACAGGTGACCCCCTAACGACACATACATAAGGTATATAGAGATGACTCTTAACCACACAGATGTAAGGTGTACAGGTGACCCCTTAACGACACATACATAAGGTGTACAGATGTCTCTTAACGACAGAGACGTACGGTGTACAGGCGACCCCCTAACGACACATACATAACGTATACAGAGATGACTCTTAACGACAGAGACGTACGGTGTACAGGTGACCCCTTAACAGCACATACATAAGGTATACCGAGATGACTCTTAACCACACAGACGTAAGGTGTACAGGTGACCCCCTAACGACACATACATAAGGTATATAGAGATGACTCTTAACCACACAGATGTAAGGTGTACAGGTGACCCCTTAACGACACATACATAAGGTGTACAGATGTCTCTTAACGACAGAGACGTACGGTGTACAGGCGACCCCCTAACGACACATACATAACGTATACAGAGATGACTCTTAACGACAGAGACGTACGGTGTACAGGTGACCCCTTAACAGCACATACATAAGGTATACCGAGATGACTCTTAACCACACAGATGTAAGGTGTACAGGTGACCCCTTAACGACACATACATAAGGTGTACAGAGATGTCTCTTAACCACACAGATGTAAGGTGTACAGGTGACCCCTTAACGACATATACATAAGGTGTACAGAGATGACTCTTAACCACACAGATGTAAGGTGCACAGGTGACTCTTTAACGACACATACAGAGATGAATCTTAACCACACAAACGTAAGGTGTACAGGTGACCCCTTAACGACACATACATAAGGTGTACAGAGATGTCTCTTAACGACAGAGACGTACGGTGCACAGGCGACCCCTTAACGACACATACATAAGGTATACAGAGATGACTCTTAATGACAGAGACGTACGGTGTACAGGTGACCCCTTAACGACACATACATAAGGTATACAGAGATGACTCTTAACCACACAGATGTAAGGTGCACAGGTGACCCCTTAACGACACATACAGAGATGAATCTTAACCACACAGACGTAAGGTGTACAGGTGACCCCTTAACGACACATACATAAGGTCTACAGAGATGTCTCTTAATGACAGAGACGTACGGTGTACAGGTGACCCCTTAACGACACATACATAAGGTATACAGAGATGACTCTTAACCACACAGATGTAAGGTGCACAGGTGACCCCTTAACGACACATACAGAGATGAATCTTAACCACACAGACGTAAGGTGTACAGGTGACCCCTTAACGACACATACATAAGGTCTACAGAGATGTCTCTTAACGACAGAGACGTACGGTGTACAGGCGACCCCTTAACGACACATACATAAGGTATACAGAGATGACTCTTAACCACACAGATGTACGGTGTACAGGTGACCCCTTAATGATACATACGTAAGGTGTACAGAGATGACTCTTAACCACACAGACGTAAGGTGTACAGGTGACCCCTTAACGACACATACATAAGGTGTACAGAGATGACTCTTAACCACACAGACGTAAGGTGTACAGGTGACCCCTTAACGACACATACATAAGGTGTACAGAGATGACCCTTAATGACACAGATGTAAGGTGCACAGGTGACTCTTTAACGACACATACAGAGATGAATCTTAACCACACAGACGTACGGTGTACAGGTGACCCCTTAACGACACATACATAAGGTGTACAGAGATGACTCTTAACCACACAGACGTACGGTGTACAGGTGACCCCTTAATGACACATACATAAGGCGTACAGAGATGACTCTTAACCACACAGACGTAAGGTGTACAGGTGACCCCCTAACGACACATACATAAGGTATATAGAGATGACTCTTAACCACACAGATGTAAGGTGTACAGGTGACCCCTTAACGACACATACATAAGGTGTACAGATGTCTCTTAACGACAGAGACGTACGGTGTACAGGCGACCCCCTAACGACACATACATAACGTATACAGAGATGACTCTTAACGACAGAGACGTACGGTGTACAGGTGACCCCTTAACAGCACATACATAAGGTATACCGAGATGACTCTTAACCACACAGACGTAAGGTGTACAGGTGACCCCCTAACGACACATACATAAGGTATATAGAGATGACTCTTAACCACACAGATGTAAGGTGTACAGGTGACCCCTTAACGACACATACATAAGGTGTACAGATGTCTCTTAACGACAGAGACGTACGGTGTACAGGCGACCCCCTAACGACACATACATAACGTATACAGAGATGACTCTTAACGACAGAGACGTACGGTGTACAGGTGACCCCTTAACAGCACATACATAAGGTATACCGAGATGACTCTTAACCACACAGATGTAAGGTGTACAGGTGACCCCTTAACGACACATACATAAGGTGTACAGAGATGTCTCTTAACCACACAGATGTAAGGTGTACAGGTGACCCCTTAATGACATATACATAAGGTGTACAGAGATGACTCTTAACCACACAGATGTAAGGTGCACAGGTGACTCTTTAACGACACATACAGAGATGAATCTTAACCACACAAACGTAAGGTGTACAGGTGACCCCTTAACGACACATACATAAGGTGTACAGAGATGTCTCTTAACGACAGAGACGTACGGTGCACAGGCGACCCCTTAACGACACATACATAAGGTATACAGAGATGACTCTTAATGACAGAGACGTACGGTGTACAGGTGACCCCTTAACGACACATACATAAGGTATACAGAGATGACTCTTAACCACACAGATGTAAGGTGCACAGGTGACCCCTTAACGACACATACAGAGATGAATCTTAACCACACAGACGTAAGGTGTACAGGTGACCCCTTAACGACACATACATAAGGTCTACAGAGATGTCTCTTAACGACAGAGACGTACGGTGTACAGGTGACCCCTTAACGACACATACATAAGGTATACAGAGATGACTCTTAACCACACAGATGTAAGGTGCACAGGTGACCCCTTAACGACACATACAGAGATGAATCTTAACCACACAGACGTAAGGTGTACAGGTGACCCCTTAACGACACATACATAAGGTCTACAGAGATGTCTCTTAACGACAGAGACGTACGGTGTACAGGCGACCCCTTAACGACACATACATAAGGTATACAGAGATGACTCTTAACCACACAGATGTACGGTGTACAGGTGACCCCTTAATGATACATATGTAAGGTGTACAGAGATGACTCTTAACCACACAGACGTAAGGTGTACAGGTGACCCCTTAACGACACATACATAAGGTGTACAGAGATGACTCTTAACCACACAGACGTAAGGTGTACAGGTGACCCCTTAACGACACATACATAAGGTGTACAGAGATGACCCTTAATGACACAGAAGTATGATATATACTGCAGAGGTGACCTTAAATTACATAAAAAAGCATGAATTTCACAATATGGTTCATTTGTCATGAGCCATGGTCTCACTTGTTGTGAGTATACAGTGCGGATCCTTAGATACAAGTACATCTACAAGTAGTACATGCAGATCTCGGTCACCATCACAATCATCCAGTTCACCACATACCTCACATCATTCAACACGTGTGCATTCCTCTTCACTCAATCGCTCAAATCATACAACACGTTCCTATTCACCTGGATCACCCCGCCACTCAACTCATCCAATACGTTCTTCACCATGTCACTCTACTTAGCAAACACGTTCAAGTCATTCAACACATCCATCTTCATGTTTTTCCTCACCATGCTCATCATCCCATTCCTCATACTCATACTTGCATCATTCCTATCAGCCAGAGCCACTGCCTGTAATGGTGAGGCCACCAGTAGCTGCAATAGTCCAGTTTCCACCAAGGATTCAGCTCCAGTCACCATCACAGTCATGGTCCCAGGCACCATTACCATGGACAGCTGGACCTATGCCAGACACACTTGGGCAGGACAAGGACCATTCTGTTACCATTAATATGCGTACTAGAACTCTTTCAAAACATTTACATGTTCATGTGCTTGTACCCATGTGATCACTTCTTTGTTATGATAATCAAGCTTCGCTAAGGTGTAACTTCTTGTGTAAATGTAACGTTTGTCAGAATGTTACCTCAATAGATTGTGAGGACAAGCTGACAAACGAGTTCTTAAAAGAACTTTTGATTCAACATGATACACAGTTGCACTGTACATAGATTATCTGAGCAACAACCGACTTTTCTTCACGAGTGCACCAGAGCTACATGTACATGTATATCTGAGCAACAATCGACTGCAAACGACTTTTCTTCACAAGTGCACCAGAGCTACACGTACATGTATATCTGAGCAACAATCGACTTTTAACTTCACGGGTGCACCAGAGTTATCACTTTGCAACAACCAACGTTTCTTCACGAGTGCACCAGAGCTACATGTACATGTACATGTATATCTGAGCAACAATCGACTTCTTCATGGGTGCACCAAACATCTCTCTAGTAATCTGAGCAATAACTAACTTATATTTGCAGAGGTGCATGCATCATGTTCTGTGTCTATTCAGGCAACTAAATTGCTAAGGTAACTCACAACCTGAGAGCTTCTCTAGCTTTAAGTGCTCTTAATGCTGGTATTAGACCTCCATTGATGTCAAGGAGTATGAACGTCCAGTTGCTGTTGTTGAACATCAGTTGGATCTATCTCCAAGATGTCTGGGTTCCTTGGGTAATTGTAGGACTTGCCAGGTACATGTAGCTTTGGGTGAAGGAAAATGGCCTCACTTCTACAAATGAAATTGAAATGGTAATAATACCATGAAATGCATCTCACAATATGGATCATTTGTCATGAGCCATGGTCTCTCTTCTTGTGAGTATACAGTGCGGATGAGCTGCCGTACTTATTGCCACACACAAAACAGGAAAATGGCCTGTCAATTTCACATTTTTTCCTACGCCTGCGCTTGCAGGATGGATCCTGGCTTCCTACGTCAACACTGGCACTGTCCACCTTAGTGGCACCACTGTGTTCATCACCTGGAACAGCAGGCTGCTTGTGAGTCATCTTTTTGTGCAGGGACAGGGCCGAGCCACTGCCATACTTATTGCCACATACAGTGCACTGGTAGGCAAGGATCAGTTCAGACCTGGGTCTGCGTTTCCTCCTGCCAGAAACACAGCTATTGGCTTCGTCTTGCACTTCACTGTATGTGTCTTCTGCAGACTCATGACCCTCAACAGTACATGTAGGTGAGTGAGGAAAGGCAGTTGAAGGTCCAGGTTGGTCGTTTTCTGGTAGGGATGAAGCGTTGCCACATGGATAGGAAGAGGTGGCCTCTGAGTTTGGTGGAGGTTTTGGACATACTTTGTCCCTTTTTTTGGGGTCACGAACATATTCCCTCACCCTTTCGTACAGGTACAGTGACCGCATCAGGGACAAACCACTGGGGTTAATAACAGGTGGCATCGATTGGCTCTGATAAGCCTCCTGTATGTCCTTTATGGCCACTCCAGCCCTCAGCATGCTCATCTCGGTGGGGTTTGTGTCCGATGGTAACATTTCCATTTTCATGACACCAGGGTGTTCTCGGTCAAACTCAAATGTGTGGTAGCGGCCTAGGCCAGCCAAAGGAGTAAACCACTGGCCCAAGAAGGTGTTCCAGTCATAGTACTGCCAGTTCTGGTACAGCTGTGGCACACAAGTGACATTGTGGCCACAGTGTCGGACACAGTCAGCTAGGTCATCCATGTCATCTACATGGTCCTGCCGTCGGTAGTACTTCTTGAACAGGCCAAAGTAGGAATCGGGTCTGAACTTTGTGTGCCCAGGTAGCATGAAGTTCAGCTGTATGGCGTTATGTTGCCCAGTGATCACCCGCCAGGCCAGGTACCACATCATGGTGGTGTTCTTGTTCTGGCCCACACAGTTGTCGGCCTGAAGTGTTACACGCCTCTCTCCCAGTCCATGTAGGTGGAAGAATGGGTGCACCAGGCTGACCACCACCACAGCACCCTTGCCGGCCTGCTCAGCCTCGTCAATTAAGAAGAACACCTGGCGGCACAGCGGCTCACAACACACACCAAACACCTGGACCTTGCGAGGTGTCCTGAAATAAAAAGTGCCCCTTTGTTGTGAGCTGTAGGGCAGTGACACCTGCTGGCAGTAGTCAAAGGAGTACTGCATCTGCATGTCCAGGTGGGCGTGTGAGGTGAAGGGAGCCATCAGAGCCCTGGATTCCAAGTGACCCAGGATCTGGTCACGTTCCTTCTGTCCCTTACTTCCCCATTCCTTCTCAGCCTCCTCAATGTTTGCATTGTAGGCGTCACGGAATGCCTTGGCCTTAATGAGGTGTTGGTTGTATTTGTCATTTATTGTTTTGCGCTGCTCATCAGAAAGGCTGTGCCTCAAAGTGACCAACATCTGGTCACACTTGTCACACAGATCACTGCGTGCAGGTTGGATCTTGATGTTGAAGCAGTACCTGCGCCAGAGTCTAATAAATGACACGTACTTCACCACACGTGCAGCTGGAGGTGTAGGAGGAGCCGGAGGAACGTTGAGCAAGGTGTACTGCCGCTTCAGCCGAGTGGTCAATTTGTAAGGGCAAGGTTGCTGTGGTGCTGGTGTGGTCTTTGATAGGGATTCCATGGCCTTGCAATACTCGGCGTACACAGACTTTAGTGTTTTGCCACTCTCCAGAACGTAGTCTCTGATCGTCCCTTGCAATCGACCAGGGTCAGGGAGGGCATTTGTGGCAGCATAATTCTCAATAAATCTGACCGCCATCCTTTTGTCCTCGCGAGAGAGGGCATTGTGAGGAGCCCTGCCACAGTTGCCATGGGGATGGGGCTCAACATCAGAGTCAGAGCACACCTGCTGCTGCCAACGCTTCAATGTACGGTAACTTGTGCCAATGACGGCACAGAAAGCATCCCTGCAGACAGGACTGGACCAGTCAAGGCGATATTGGAATGTATTTCGAGAACCAGATTTGTTCCGAGTCACAGCAAGCATTCCATAAACAACTGCCTTTCTGGTTTTCTTGTCCAATCTGGATAATGTGAGTGCTCGTCTTTTGGGCAAGTCACCGTACTTCAATAAGCAGCCGTCTTTGCAGCACCCTCCTTTAGTGAGGTAGGCATTCAGCATGCGACGTGGACGACACTGTCCCCGTGCTATTCTAGCTGGTACACCACCTGGGCCCTTGCTGACATCATCACCATCGCCATCACAGTCGCTTCCGCTATCACCATCACAGTCGCTTCCATCACAGTCCTTATCGCTATCACTTCCACCATCATCACTTCCACCATCATCACTTTCACCATCACCGTCATCTCCGTCACTTTCACCATCATCGTTGATTCCATCTTCACAGACATCGCTATAAATGCCGTCGGAATCACCACTTCTATATTCACCGTCGCCATTGGCACCACCCTCCTCATCCACGTCCAAATTATCGTACCATTCGAACTCGTCCGCTGAATGATACACGACGAGCTCGTCGTCAGTTGTCGCCATATCGTTTAAATCTACACAGAAGATAACGAATAACAACTGTAAATACTACTTATACATTATCTCTGCTAATAGGCAAGACCGCTTTGTAGGTGTGGCTAGGTTAACAAAGTCCCAACCCACAGGAAATAGTTGAATATTCATGTACTTCGGTGAATGGAAACGGTTCGCGCACATACAACGGCGCGATTCGAGCGGGAAACTTGTACCAACTTTGCGCCGCTGTATCTCAGTAACGGATGACATAAAAATTAACGAACAGAACAAATCAATAGGTATAGGACCCCTCTACCTACAAACGGAATTTGAAGCGATTTTATTACTCCTACAGAAAGTTATGGCGGGTTTGAACCCGGTGGGGTATCGAACGTTGCAGTACTGATACGGAGCAAGTGCAAGACTCCAAAATGTATTTTACGATAGACAAATGCTATAGTATGAAGTGTTGAAAATAAGAAGTTGATACCTTTAACCGTTCGGAAGATATAGCGATTCAAACGAGAAGCATTTTTATAACATTTTATATATATAAACGAAGGGCCATTTTCGTGGAAACTGTCCCAATTATAATTATATATATATATAATTGGAACGTTCTATGAGATTTTGATGCTTGTGAATTTTATATATATAGCATCCAATTCAAAGCGCTATATCTTCAAAAGGGTTTGCACTATTGACTTCCTATTTCTAGCACTTCATACTACACCATTTCTCTATGCTAAAATATATTTTGGGGTCTTGCACTTACTCCGTGCCAGGATTGCAACGTCCGATACCACACCGGGTTCAAACCCGACATAACTTTAGGTAGGAGTAATCAAATCACTTCAAATTCGGTTTGTAGGTAGAGAGGTCCTATACCTATTGATTTGTTCTGTTCGTTAATTTTCATACAAACCGTTACGGAGAAACAGCTGTGCAAAGTAGGTACACGTTTCCCGCTCGAATCGCGCCTTTATATGTACACGGAACAGTTTCCATTCTCCGGAGCGCATGAATATTCAACTATTCCTATAGGGCGTAATAATCACACCTATAAGGTCACCAAACAAACGGGCGGCTGAATTGTAGTGCTTGTTACGGTTGTTTTTCGGTGTAGATAAACGATATAGTGACGTATAACACGAGTGAAGGCGAGTTCGTCGAGTTACTGAATCAGTCGGCGGATGAGTTCGAACTGTACGAATACGACAATCGATATTCAAGCTCGATACATTGGACGAGGAAGGAGAGATTGAGAAAAGTAGCGATGGCGGTCGTACCACTGACGTTGATGGTTGTATTAGTGATAGGGAGTGAGCAGCCCCTGAATTACCAAAAGAGCCACCAGCCCCACCCCCACATAGCCAGGGGCTAATGGGGCTAGGCCCTTCACTACAAGTTCGCTCAGCAGCCCTGGGGCCAAAGAGGACATCCGCACACAGCAGAACCACAAGCCCCCTCACTGCAAGTGCACACTATATACCTTTGGAACCATTAAGCCTCATGCTGCAATTTAAATTAATGGCCTCACATTCCAAATAGTGGAGCCATCAAGTGGAATTAACAGGCCCCATAATTCCAGCAAGGGAGCCACCAGCTAACCTGGCCAATGGAGCTAACATCCACAATGCCAGTGGAGACACCAGCCCTCTCGCAGATAGATCATCAGACACCCACACTGCCAGCAGGGATGTGGCCCCCACAATAATGCCAGTGGAGATGCCAGCCCTCAGGCTGCAAATGAAATCAGCAACCCCAACAATTTCAGGGGAGCTATGAACTACAGGTACCAACAACACGTGATGACCTCACTACCAGATCAATCATTAACCCTCACTCTGCAAGTGGTCTTAACAGGCTCCACACACTGGGACCAACCCCCCCCCCCCCCCCCCCCCCCCACTACCTTTCTTTCAATGCAAGTTGAGTCAGCTGGGATCCCCACACAGTAGAACCACCAGCCCCCTCACCCCAAGCTCATGAACAATACCAGTGGAACCTGTAAAGTCTACACTGCAACTGAACTTCATAAATAAAGCCTCACACTGCAGCCAGCAGCCCATGGAATCATTCTTACAGAACACCCTCAGCTACCCAGGGCCAATGGGGTAGCCTCCACAAAGTCAGTGAAGATGCCACCCCAAGTTGAGTCAGCAGCCCCCACACAAACAAGGGCCAATAGGGCCAGCCCCACACAGTACAACCACCAGCCCCTCTCTGCTCACTTCAAATAGAGCCACTAGACCCTCTACAAGTACACACTGCAAGTCCAGACGGCAGGCCACATCAGTGGAGCCCTCTCACCGATGGAGCCCAGCAAGGAAGTACCAGCTGCCACACAACCAGTGGTTAATCGAGCCCCCAGAATAATGCCAGTGGAGAAACCAGCCCTCGCACTGCAAGTGGATTCAGCAACCCCAAAAATTTTAGGGGTACATGTAAATGTACTTGAGGGGGAAAAGAAAACCACACATGCCCTCTTCAAACACTACAACAGAACAAGTGGAACTTTAAGCCCTCATAGTTAATACGTAGCAGTCCCCACAGCCCCCCCACCCCCCCCCCCCCCCCCCCCCCCCCGCTACTACCTGTCCTACATGTACAATGAAAGAGGGGCCAATCAGCCAATGGGACTGTACAACCACCAACCCTCTTCATTAGTCAGGGAACATGTACCAAGAACACATGCCGTCACTACCAGTTGAACCTCAATGCAAGTGGACTTAGCAGGCCCACCACACACTGGTGCCAGCCCTTGCCCTTCCTCCCCCCCCCCCCCCCCCCCCTCAGCCCCTCTCTGCTCACTACGTGTCCTTCACTGCAAGTTGCGTCAGCTGTCCATGAGCCAATGGGGGCCATAGAACTACCACTCCGCCTCACTGCAATCACACACTACCTTTGGAACCAACCATTAACCCCCATACTGCAAGTGAACTCAATACTGCAAAACCTGACCCCCACACTGCCAGCAAGGGAGCACCAGCTGTCACACAACCAGAGTGTCAATGTGGCCCCCACTTAATGCCAGTGGAGAAGGCAGCCCTCACACTGGAAATGGAGTCAGTAGCCCCAACAATTTCAGGGGACATGTGCATGTACGCACATGTACCAATGGAATAACACATGTCCCACCAATGGAACCATGCAGTGGAACTTTTAGCCCTCACAATAAGTGGACTTATTACTTAGCAGCCCCCACAACCTGACTTTCACTGAAAGAGGGGGCTAATGGGACCATCACCACACAGTACAACTACCAGCCTTCCTCATTGCAAGCCAATGGAACCTCTGCTCAAACATTGGAGCTACCAGTCTTCTCACAAATAGAGCTATCATACCCCCACACTGCTAGCAGAAATGTGGCCCGCACAATAATTCCAATGGAGATGCCAGCCCTCAGGCTGCAAATGGAATCAGCATCCCCAACAATTTCAGGGGAGCAATGAACTACATGTACCAACAACACGTGATGACCTCACTACCAGATCAATGATTAACCCTCACTCCGCAAGTGGTCTTAACAGGCTCCACACATTGGGACCAAACCGCCCCCCCCCCCCCCCCCCCCACGATCTTTCTTTCAATACAAGTTGAGTCAACTGGGATCCCTCACACAGTAGAACCACCAGCCCCCTCACCGCAAGCTCATGAACAATACCAGTGGAACCTGTAAAGTCTACACTGCAACTGAACTTCATAAATAAAGCCTCACACTGCAGTCAGCAGCCCATGGAACCATTCTTACAGAACACCCTCAGCTACCCAGGGCCAATGGGGTAGCCTCCACAAAGTCAGTGAAGATGCCACCCCAAGTTGAGTCAGCAGCCCCCACACAAACCAGGGCCAATAGGGCCAGCCCACACAGTACAACCACCAGCCCCTCTCTGCTCACTTCAAATAGAGCCACTAGACCCTCTACCAGTACACACTGCAAGTCCAGACGGCAGGCCACATCAGTGGAGCCCTCTCACCGATGGAGCCCAGCAAGGAAGTACCAGCTGCCACACAACCAGTGGTTAATCGAGCCCCCAGAATAATGCCAGTGGAGAAACCAGCCCTCGCACTGCAAGTGGATTCAAAAATTTCAGGGGTACATGTAAATGTACTTGAGGGGGAAAAGAAAACCACACATGCCCTCTTCAAACACTACAACAGAACAAGTGGAACTTTAAGCCCTCATAGTTAATACGTAGCAGTCCCCACAGCCCCCCCCCCCCCCCCCCCGCTACTACCTGTCCTACATGTACAATGAAAGAGGGGCCAATCAGCCAATGGGACAGTACAACCACCAACCCTCTTCATTAGTCAGGGAACATGTACCAAGAACACATGCCGTCACTACAAGTTGAACCTCAATGCAAGTGGACTTAACAGGCCCACCACACACTGGTGCCAGCCCTCGTCCCTCCTCCCCCCCCCCCCCCCCTCAGCCCCCCTCTGCTCACTACGTGTCCTTCACTGCAAGTTGCGTCAGCTGTCCATGAGCCAATGGGGGCCATAGAACTACCACTCCGCCTCACTGCAATCACACACTACCTTTGGAACCAACCATTAACCCCCATACTGCAAGTGAACTCAATACTGCAAAACCTGACCCCCACACTGCCAGCAAGGGAGCACCAGCTGCCACACAACCAGAGTGTCAATGTGGCCCCCACTTAATGCCAGTGGAGAAGGCAGCCCTCACACTGTAAATTGAGTCAGTAGCCCCATGCAGCAATTTCAGGCGACATGTGCACGTATACACATGTACCAATGGAATCACACATGCCCCCTTCAAACACTACCAATCGAACCAGTGGAACGTTTAGCCCTCACAGCAAGTGGACTTACTCCTTAGCAGCCTCCACAGCGCCCACCCCCACCCCCCCACTACCTGTCCTTCACTGAAAGAGGGGGCTAATGGGACCATCACCACACATTACAACTACCAGCCTTCCTCATTGCAAGTCAATTGAACTTAGTAACCTCACACTGCAAGTCCAGTCAAAAGCGCTGCACAACCAGTGGAGCCACCAGCCCTTCCACATATGGTGTTATGAAACCGTTCACTGCCAGCGGTCAATGGGGCCCCCATAATAATGCCCATACTCTACAAATGGTTCCCCTTCATGTGTGGGTTACACTGGTAGTGAGGAGGCTGGTGACTTTGCTGACAGTGTGGGGTCTGCTAACTTCACTTGGGAAGGTGTGATGCATAATATTGTTGCCTTTATGGACTGTGCCTACGTGTGCAATTTACATACAGTTGTACATGTATATTCCACATGTTACTTTTATGACATTTAAAATGGTACTTATTGCTCCATGTACATAAAGCACTAGTTTCCAGCAAGAGGGTACATGTACATTTTAGATGTACAACTCAAACCTTCTTGTATGCCTTGCTTGCTTATATAAACCAACTACCACCCAAAATCAGTACTGATAGGGCAGGTAATGATATTCACCCACCAATAACAAGGCTTCACTTCACCTCAGATAAAATTGTGTGCACAGAAAACAGGTATACAGTGGCTCCAATAGGGACTGGTAATTTACACATAGTGTGGGGGCTAGTAGCTCCACTGGTAGATGATGGCTTGCCAAAAAGTGTCGGGGTGCCAAGTCCATATGCAGTTTGGGGGGGGGGGGGGGGGCTCTGGACCGTTGATTGTAAAGGACAGGAGCTGGCCCCAGTGCTAATATAAGTCCAATTGCAGTTAGGGCTAATGGTTCCACTGGTTCCATGTGTTGTGTTAGGAGCAGGGAATGTGTGGGTCCATTGGTACATGTAGTTCAGAGGGCTGGCATGCCTGGTTATGTGGCAGCTGATGGCTGACTGGACTTGCAGTGTGCCTAGTGGCTCCATTTGAAGTGAGCAGAGAGGGGCTGGTGGTTGTACTGTGCGGAGCTGGCGCTACAGGCACCTGTTTGTGTGGAGGCTGCTGACTCAACTTGGGCACTGGCTTTGTGGAGGCTACCCCATCGGCTCTGGAATGGTTCCATAAGTTGTGCATGGGCATGGACATGTGAGGCTATTAAGTTCAGTTGTAGGGAACACTTTACAGGTTCCACTGGTATTGTTCACGAGCTTGAGGTGAGGGGGCTGGTGGTGGCCCCTCAAATGCTGACTCAACTTATATGCAGCAATAGAAAGGTAGCGGGGGCGTGGGCTGGCCTCAGTGCATGCGTGGTACCTGCTAGGTCCACTTGTGGAGTGAGGATTAATGGCTCATCTGGTAGTGAAGGCATGTGTTATCGATACATGTAGTTAGTGGCTCCCCTAAAATTGGTGGGGATGCCGACTCCATTTGCTGTGTGATGGCTGGCATCTCCACTGGCATTATTGTGGGGGCCACATTTCTGCTAGCAGTGTGGGGGTATGATAACTCTATTTGTGAGAAGGCTGGTAGCTCCAATGTTTGAGCAGAGGTTCCATTGGCTTGCAATGAGGAAGGCTGGTAGTTGTACTGTGTGGGGATGGTCCCATTAACCCCTCTTTCAGTAAAGGACAGGTAGTGGGGGGGGGGGGGGTTGGGCGCTGTGGAGGCTGCTAAGGAATAAGTCCACTTGCTGTGAGGGCTAAACGTTCCACTGGTAGTGTTTGAAGGAGGCATGTGTGATTCCATTGGTACGTGCACATGTCCACTGAAATTGTTGCATGGGGCTACTGACTCCATTTACAGTGTGAGGGCTGCCTTCTCCACTGGCATTAAGTGGGGGCCACATTGACACTCTGGTTGTATGACAGCTGGTGCTCCCTTGCTGGCAGTGTGGGGGTCAGGTTTTGCAGTATTGAGTTCACTTGCAGTATGGGGGTTAATGGTTGGTTCCAAAGGTAGTGTGTGATTACAGTGAGGCGGAGTGGTAGTTCTATGGCCCCCATTGGCTCATGGACAGCTGACGCAACTTGCAGTGAAGGACACGTAGTGAGCAGAGGGGGAGGAGGGGCGAGGGCTGGCACCAGTGTGTGGTGGGTCTGTTAAGTCCACTTGCATTGAGGTTCAACTGGTAGTGACGGCATGTGTTCATGGTATATGTCCCCTGACCAATGAAGAGGGTTGGTGGTTGTACTGTCCCATTGGCTGATTGGCCCCTCTTTCATTGTTAGTAGGGGGGACTGCTACATATTAACTATGAGGGCTTAAAGTTCCACTTGTTCTGTTGTAGTGTTTGAAGAGGGCATGTGTGGTTTTCTTTTTCCCCTCAAGTACATTTACATGTACCCCTGAAATTTTTGGGGTTGCTGAATCCACTTGCAGTGCGAGGGCTGGTTTCTCCACTGGCATTATTCTGGGGGCTCGATTAACTACTGATTGTGTGGCAGCTGGTACTTCCTTGCTGGGCTCCATTGGTGAGAGGACTCAACTGGTGTGGCTTGCTGTCTGGACTTGCAGTGTGTGTACTGGTAGAGGGTCTAGTGGCTCTATTTGAAGTGAGCAGAGAAGGGCTGGTGATTGTACTGTGTGGGGCTGGCCCTATTGGCCCTTGTTTGTGTGGGGGCTGCTGACTCAACTTGGGGTGGCATCTTCACTGACTTTGTGGAGGCTACCCCATTGGCCCTGGGTAGCTGAGGGTGTTCTGTAAGAATGGTTCCATGGGCTGCTGGGTGCAGTGTGAGGCTTTATTTATGAAGTTCAGTTGCAGTGTAGACTTTACAGGTTCCACTGGTATTGTTCATGAGCTTGCGGTGAGGGGGCTGGTGGTTCTACTGTGTGGGGGATCCCAGTTGACTCAACTTGTATTGAAAGAAAGATAGTGGGGGGGGGGGGGGGGGGGGGGTTGGTCCCAATGTGTGGAGCCTGTTAAGACCACTTGTGGAGTGAGGGTTAATGATTGATCTGGTAGTGAGGTCATCACGTGTTGTTGGTACATGTAGTTCATTGCTCCCCTGAAATTGTTGGGGATGCTGATTCCATTTGCAGCCTGAGGGCTGGCATCTCCATTGGCATTATTGTGCGGGCCACATTTCTGCTAGCCGTGTGGGGGTATGATAGCTCTATTTGTGGGAAGACTGGTAGCTCCAATGTTTGAGCAGAGGTTCCATTGGCTTGCAATGAGGAAGGCTGGTAGTTGTACTGTGTGGTGATGGTCCCATTAGCCCCCTCTTTCAGTGAAAGTCAGGTTGTGGGGGCTGCTAAGTAATAAGTCCACTTATTGTGAGGGCTAAAAGTTCCACTGCATGGTTCCATTGGTGGGACATGTGTTATTCCATTGGTACATGTGCGTACATGCACATGTCCCCTGAAATTGTTGGGGCTACTGACTCCATTTCCAGTGTGAGGGCTGCCTTCTCCACTGGCATTAAGTGGGGGCCACATTGACACTCTGGTTGTGTGACAGCTGGTGCTCCCTTGCTGGCAGTGTGGGGGTCAGGTTTTGCAGTATTCAGTTCACTTGCAGTATGGGGGTTAATGGTTGGTTCCAAAGGTAGTGTGTGATTGCAGTGAGGCGGAGTGGTAGTTCTATGGCCCCCATTGGCTCATGGGCAGCTGACGCAACTTGCAGTGAAGGACACGTAGTGAGCAGAGGGGGGCTGAGGGGGGGAGGAGGGGCGAGGGCTGGCACCAGTGTGTGGTGGGCCTGTTAAGTCCACTTGCATTGAGGTTCAACTTGTAGTGACGGCATGTGTTCTTGGTACATGTTCCCTGACTAATGAAGAGGGTTGGTGGTTGTACTGTCCCATTGGCTGATTGGCCCCTCTTTCATTGTACATGTAGGACAGGTAGTAGCGGGGGGGGGGGGGGTGGGGGTGGGGGGGGGGCTGTGGGGACTGCTACGTATTAACTATGAGGGCTTAAAGTTCCACTTGTTCTGTTGTAGTGTTTGAAGAGGGCATGTGTGGTTTTCTTTTCCCCCTCAAGTACATTTACATGTACCCCTGAAATTTTTGGGGTTGCTGAATCCACTTGCAGTGCGAGGGCTGGTTTCTCCACTGGCATTATTCTGGGGGCTCGATTAACCACTGGTTGTGTGGCAGCTGGTACTTCCTTGCTGGGCTCCATCGGTGAGAGGGCTCCACTGATGTGGCCTGCCGTCTGGACTTGCAGTGTGTACTGGTAGAGGGTCTAGTGGCTCTATTTGAAGTGAGCAGAGAGGGGCTGGTGGTTGTACTGTGTGGGGCTGGCCCTATTGGCCCTTGTTTGTGTGGGGGCTGCTGACTCAACTTGGGGTGGCATCTTCACTGACTTTGTGGAGGCTACCCCATTGGCCCTGGGTAGCTGAGGGTGTTCTGTAAGAATGGTTACATGGGCTGCTGGCTGCAGTGTGAGGCTTTATTTATGAAGTTCAGTTGCAGTGTAGACTTTACAGGTTCCACTGGTATTGTTCATGAGCTTGGGGTGAGGGGGCTGGTGGTTCTACTGTGTGGGGGATCCCAGTTGACTCAACTTGTATTGAAAGAAAGATAGTGGGGGGCGGGGGGGGGTTGGTCCCAATGTGTGGAGCCTGTTAAGACCACTTGCAGAGTGAGGGTTAATGATTGATCTGGTAGTGAGGTCATCACGTGTTGTTGGTACATGTAGTTCATTGCTCCCCTGAAATTGTTGGGAATGCTGATTCCATTTGCAGCCTGAGGGCTGGCATCTCCACTGGCATTATTGTGGGGGCCACATCCCTGCTGGCAGTGTGGGTGTCTGATGATCTATCTGCGAGAGGGCTGGTGTCTCCACTGGCATTGTGGATGTTAGCTCCATTGGCCAGGTTAGCTGGTGGCTCCCTTGCTGGAATTATTGGGCCTGTTAATTCCACTTGATGGCTCCACTATTTGGAATGTGAGGCCATTAATTTAAATTGCAGCATGAGGCTTAATGGTTCCAAAGGTATATAGTGTGCACTTGCAGTGAGGGGGCTTGTGGTTCTGCTGTGTGGGGATGGCCTCTTTGGCCCCAGGGCTGCTGAGCGAACTTGTAGTGAAGGGCCTAGCCCCATTAGCCCCTGGCTATGTGGGGGTGGGGCTGGTGGCTCTTTTGGTAATTCAGGGGCTGCTCACTCCCTATCACTAATACAACCACCAACGTCAGTGGTACGACCGCCATCGCTAATTTTCTCAATCTCTCCTTCCTCGTCCAATGTATCGAGCTTGAATATCGATCGTCGTATTCGTACAGTTCGAACTCATCCGCCGACTGATTCAGTGACTCGACGAGCTCGCCTTCACTCGTGTTATACGTCACCATATCGTTTATCTACACCGAAAAACAACCGTAACAAGCACTACAATTCAGCCGCCTGTTTGTTTGGTGACCTTATAGGTGTGGTTATTACTCCCTATAGGAATAGTTGAATATTCATGCGCTCCGGAGAATGGATAAAGGCGCGATTCGAGCGGGAAACGTGTACTTACTTTGCACAGCTGTTTCTCCGTAACGGTTTGTATGAAAATTAACGAACAGAACAAATCAATAGGTATAGGACCTCTCTACCTACAAACCGAATTTGAAGCGATTTGATTACTCCTATCTAAAGTTATGTCGGGTTTGAACCCGGTGTGGTATCGGACGTTGCAATCCTGGCACGGAGTAAGTGCGAGACCCCAAAATATATTTTAGCATAGAGAAATGGTGTAGTATAAAGTGCTGAAAATAGGAAGTCAATAGTGCAAACCCTTTTGAAGATATAGCGCTTTGAATCGGATGCTATATATATAAAATTCACAAGCATCAAAATCTCATAGAACGTTCCAATTATATATATATATGGGACAGTTCACGACAAAATGAGCCTTCGTATATATATATAAAATGTTATAAAATTCCCTTATGTTTGAATCGCTATAACTTCTGAACGGTAAAAGCTATCAACTTCCTATTTTCAACACTTTATACTACGCCATTTCTCTATTGTAAGATACATTTTGGAGTCTTGCACTTGCTCCGTGCTAGTATTGCAATGTTCGATACCCGACCGGGTTCACACCCGCCATAACTTTAGGTAGGAGTAATAAAATCGCTTCAAATTTGGTTTGTAGGTAGAGAGGTCCTATACCTATCGATTTGTTCTGTTCGTTAATTTTTATGTCATCCGTTACGGAGATACAGCGGCGCAAAGTTGGTACACGTTTCCCGCTCGAATCGCGCCGTTGTACGTGCGAGGCCCGCTTCCATTCATCAAAGCACATGAATATGAAACTCTTCCTGTGGGCCGAGACTTTGATAACTTATAGCCACACCCATACTGCGCTAGCTAGATCTGATGGGTAAGTATTTAATGTATCGTCCCTGTCACAGTTGTTATTCGTTATCTCCTATGTAGATAACGGATATGGCGACGTCCACTGAAGACAACACGCTCGCAAGAGTTTCAATCGGCGGACGAGTTCGAGCGGTACGGATACGACGATCGATATTCAAGATACATTCGACGAGGTGGGGAGATTGAGAACGGTAGTGACGGCGGTTATACTACTGACGATGGTGGTTGTAGGGAGTGAGCAGCCCCTAAATGACTAAGAGCCAGCAGCCCTAGTCTCGTACCCAGACCCTGATTCCCACAGCTGCGGATGGGCACCAGCCCCACCCCCACATATGCTTCACTGCATTGCAAGTCCAGACAGCAGCCCCGCATAACCAACAGCAGACGCCACCAACCCGCACTACCTATGGAACCACCTGCCCATATCAGACCCTACACACGAGCCACAAACTAACCAGTGGGGTCAGCCTCCACAATGGTATACCAGTGGAAACACTGCTATCCCTCTCGCTGCAAATGGAGTTGGCAGCCCCCACAATTTCAATCAAGGGAAGCCACACATCCCAATGGACTTACAGCAGAACCTAGCTGACTGTGTCCGGCAGTGTGGCCAGGATGTCACTTGTGTGTCACAGCTGTACCAGGACTGGAATGCCTTCTTGGGCCAGTGGTTTGGTCCTCTGGTTGGCCTAAGACACTACCGCACATTTGAGTTTGATCAAGACCACCCTGGTGTCATGAGGATGGAGACCTTGCCATCGGACACAAACCCCACTGAGATGAGCATGCTGAGGGCTGGAGTGGCCATAAAGGACATACAGGAGGCTTATCAGAGCCAAGTGATGCCACCTGTTATTACCCCAAGTGGATTGTCCCTGACGCGGTCACTGTACCTGTACGAGAAGGTGAGGGAATACGTTCGTGACCCCAAGAAAAGGGACAAGGTGTTGTCCAAAGCCTTCACAAAGCTTAGAGGCCAACTCTTCCTATATATCCATGCGGTAATGCTTCATCCCATGCAGTAGCAGAAAATGACAAACCAAGACCTTCCTCACTTACCTACAGTCTGCAGATGACACTCACAGTGAATTGCAAGGTGAAGGCAATAGCTGTGTTTCTGGCAGGAGGAAATGCAGACCCAGGTCTGAACTAATCCTTGCCTACCAATGCACTGTACATGTATGTCGCAACAAGTATGCCAGTAGCCAGGCCCTGTCCCTGCACAAAAAGAACACTCACAAGCAGCCTGCTGTTCCAGGTGGTGAACACGGATTCCAGTGTTGACAAAGGAAGCCAGGGTCCAGCCAAGCACAAGCCGCGAGGCGTACGCTAATATCTGAAATTGACAGGCCATTTTCCAGTTCGGTGTGTGGCAAGACGTACGGCACCCCAGCCGCACTGTATACTCACAACAAGACCAATAATGGTTCATGACAAATGAACCATATTGTGAGATGCATGCTTTGTATGTAGTTTAAGGTCACCTCTGCAGTGTACACCATACATCTGTGTCGTTAAGGGGTTAACTCTGTATACCATACATCTGTGTCATCAAGGGGTTACCTGTACACCATACATCTGTATTGTTAAGGGGTTTTTACCTCTGTACACTTTGTGTATGTGTTATTAAGGTATCACCTGTACACCATACATCTGTGTCATCAAGGGTTACCTGTACACCATACATCTGTGTTGTTAAGTTATAAACTCTGTATACCGTATGTATGTGTTGTTAAGGGGTCACCTGTACACTGTACATTTGTGTCATTAAGGGGTTACCTCTGTAAACCTTATGCATGTGTCATTAAGGGATTACCTCTGTACACCACACATCTGTGTCATCAAGGGGTTACCTGAACACCATACATCTGTGTCGTTAAGGGGTTACCTCTACATACCTTATGTATGTGTTGTTAAGGGGTTACCTCTTGTGTGTACCCCATACATCTGTTTCATCAAGGGGTTACCTGTACACCATACATCTGTGTCGTACCGAGACTGTATACCATATGTATGTGTTATTAAGGGGTTACCTGTACACCATACATCTGTGTCGTTAAGGGGTTAACTCTGTATACCTTATGTATGTGTTGTTAAGGGGTTACCTCTTGTGTGTACCCCCATACACCTGTTTCATCAAGGGGTTACCTGTACACCATACATCTGTGTCGTACCGAGACTGTATACCGTATGTATGTGTTATTAAGGGGTCACCTGTACTCCATACATCTGTGTCATCAAGGGGTTACCTGTACACCATACACCTGTGTCGTTAAGGTGTTACCTCTACACACCTTATGTATATGTATGGGTTGTTAGGGTATCACCTGTACAGTGCACAGAGTACACCATACATCTGTGTCATTAAGGGGTTAACTCTGTATACCTTATGTATGTGTTGTTAAGGGGTCACCTGTACACCATACATCTGTGTCGTTAAGGGGTTACCTCTGTACACCTTATGTATGTGTTGTTAAGGGGTCGACCACCTGTACACCATACATCTGTGTCATAAAGGGATTTTTACTTTTCACGTAGTGGTGATGTAATCCATCTGATGCTGTGAAAATCTAGGTCTGGGTACGAGACTAGTAACGACAGTGGTCCCATTTACACCCTGTACTTATGTCTGCTGTGGGATCAAATCCATGGTCCCATTTACATCCTGTACATGTATGTGTGTATTTTGGGGTCAAATCCATAGTCCCATTTACACACTGTAGGTGTATCTATTATCGGGTCAAATGCATGATCCCATTTACACCCTGTACTTGAGTCTGTTTTAGGGTCAAATCTAACATGGTTCCATTTACACCCTAAAGCTGTGTCTGTTGTGAGATCAAATCCATGCTCCCATTTACACCCTGCATGTACTTGTGCTCAAATCCATGGTCTCATTTACACTCTGTTCTTGTTTCTATTGTGGGATATTTGTGGGATCAAATTCATGGTCCGATTTACACCCTGTACATGTATGTCGCAACAAGTATGCCAGTAGCCAGGCCCTGTCCCTGCACAAAAAGAACACTCACAAGCAGCCTGCTGTTCCAGGTGGTGAACACGGATTCCAGTGTTGACAAAGGAAGCCAGGGTCCAGCCAAGCACAAGCCGCGAGGCGTACGCTAATATCTGAAATTGACAGGCCATTTTCCTGTTCGGTGTGTGGCAAGACGTACGGCACCCCAGCCGCACTGTATACTCACAACAAGACCAATAATGGTTCATGACAAAGGAACCATATTGTGAGATGCATGCTTTTTATGTAGTTTAAGGTCACCTCTGCAGTGTACACCATACATCTGTGTCGTTAAGGGGTTAACTCTGTATACCATACATCTGTGTCATCAAGGGGTTACCTGTACACCATACATCTGTATTGTTAAGGGGTTTTTACCTCTGTACACTTTGTGTATGTGTTATTAAGGTATCACCTGTACACCATACATCTGTGTCATCAAGGGGTTACCTGTACACTATACATCTGTGTCGTTAAGGTGTTACCTCTGTACACCTTATGTACATGTATGGGTTGTTAGAGTATCAGTGTATAGTGTACACCATACATCTGTGTCATTAAGGGGTTACCTCCGTATACCTTAAGTATGTGTCGTTAAGGGGTCACCTCTATACACCATATGTATGTGTTATTAAGGGGTTACCTCTGTACACCTTATGTATGTGTGATTAAGGGGTCATTTGTGTACCCTATACATCTGTTTCATCAAGGGGTTACCTGTACACCATACATCTGTGTCATTAACGGGTTAACTCTGTATACCTTATGTATGTGTTGTTAAGGGGTCACCTGTACACTGTACATCTGTCTCGTTAAGGGGTTACCTCTGTAAACCTTATGTATGTGTCGTTAAGGGGTTACCTGTACACCATACATCTGTTTCGTCAAGGGGTTACCTGTACACCATACATCTGTGTTGTTAAGGGGTTACCTCTGTATACTTTGTATATGTGTCGTTAATGAATGTGTCGTTAAGGGGTTACCTCTATACACCTTATGTATGTGTTGTTAAGGGGTTACCTCTTGTTGTACCCCCCCCCCCCCCCCCTCATCCCATACATATGTGTCATCAAGGGGTTACCTGTACACCATACATCTGTGTCGTTAAGGGGTTAACTCTGTATACCTTATGTATGTGTTGTTAAGGAGTTTAACCTCTTGTGTGTACCCCATTCTCATCTGTGAAATCAAGGGTTTACCTGTACACCATACATCTGTGTCGTTACGGGGATACCTCTGTACATCTTATGTATGTGTCATTAAGGGGTTACCTGTACACCATACATCTGTGTCGTTAAGGGATTTTTACTTTTCACGTAGTGGTGATGTAATCCATCCAATGCTGTGAAAATCTAGGTCTGGGTGCGAGACTAGTGACGATAGTGGTCCCATTTACACCCTGTACTTGTGTCTGCTGTGGGGTCAAATCCATGGTCCCATTTACATCCTGTATGTGTGTATTTTGGGGTCAAATCCATGGTCCCATTTACACCCTGTACTTGTGTCTGTTGTGGGGTCAAATCCATGATCCCATTTACACCCTGTACTTAAGTCTGTTTTAGGGTCAAATCCATGGTCCCATTTACACCCTAAACTTGTGTCTGTTGTGAGATCAAATCCATGCTCCCATTTACACCCTGTACTTGTGTCTGTTGTAGGGACTCAAATCCATGATCCCGTTTACACCCTGTACTTGTGATCAAATCCATGGTCCCATTTACACCCTGTTCTTATGTCTGTTGTGGGGTCAAATCCATGGTTCCATTTACACCCTGTACTTTTGTCTGTTGTGAGGTCAATTCATTGGTCCCATTTACACCCTGTACTTTTGTCTGTTGTGGGGTCATACTACCAACAGGCCAGAGAGCTGCCAGCTGCCACATTACCAGGGTTGAATGGGGTCGTCACAAAACTAGACCTCAGCATGTGGAGTGGAACCTTGAACTGGAGCCGACCTCAAACACTGGGGCCAGCCACAATGGCCTTCTATTCTAGCCCTACACAGCTCCTCACTGCAAATGCACATGAAGCCACTACATGTACCTATGAAAGCATTAACCCCCACACTACAAGAGGACTTACTGGTAGGGGAACCATCGTGGAGCTACCAGCTTGCATTGGACAAATGGGGATGCCACCACTGGAGCAGCCTCCATTTGTAGAGTGTACATGCGTATACGTTTTTCTCTTCACACATTTTTGTGTTGTAGATCTGAACTACTGTAGACATGTACATGAACATGTTTTGTGCATTCTGGTGTGAAGCCATGCTGCTAGTGGTGAATATAGTTACCTGCCCTATCGGTACTGATTGTGGTGGGTCTGCACCCGTGGTTGGTGTATATAGACAACCAAGGCTTGCAGAGGGCGTTTTGCCTACATGTACATGTACTGAGAACTAGTAGCAAAACATATTTAAGTGCCATTTTGAATGTCACATAAATTGCAAGCACAGTCACAGCTACAATGTGTCACGGTGAAGACGTCAGAATTCATGACCACACAGCACTGTCAGAGATGTCACCAGACATTACCAGTGTAACCCAGTTTCACCTGTGCCCCACGGCCACTATACACTACCCGCGCACATACATTTTGGCAGAAACACCAGCCTAGGGCTAGGTATAACGTAGTTGATGAATCCATTAAATTTGTAGGGTCTATTAACTCCACTTGTGTGGTCATGAATTCTGATGTCTTCATCGTGCCACATTGTAGCTGTGACTGTGCATGCAATTTATGTGACATTCAAAATGGTACTAGTACTTCCATATTTTGCTACTCGCGTAAAGTAAGGCCTTACAGTATGTAGTTCCCAGTAGGCAAAACGCCCTCTGCAAGCCTCGGTTGTCTATATACACCAACCACGGGTGCAGACCCACCGCAATCAGTACCGATAAGTATATTCACCCCTAACAGCATGGCTTCAAACCAGATAAAATTTACTCTGTACATGTACATGCACAAAACATGTACATGTCTACAGTAGACCTAGTTCAGATCTACATGTACAACACAAAATGTGTGAAGAGAAAAACGTAGGCATGTACACTCTACAAATGGAGGCTGCTCCAGTGGTGGTATCCCCATTTGTCCAATGCGAGCTGGTAGCTCCACGATGGTTCCGGTCCCCTATTAGTAAGTACTCTTGTAGTGTGGGGGTTAATGTTTCATAGGTAGTGGCTTCATTTGCATTTGCAGTGAGGAGCTGTGTGGGGCTATGATAGAGGGCCATTGTGGCTGGCCCCAGTATTTGGGGTCGGCTCCAGTTCAAGGTTCCACTCCACATACTGAGGTCTAGTTTTGTGACGACCCCATTCAACCCTGGTAATATGGCAGCTGGCAGCTCTCCGGCCTGTTGGTAGTACGATTACACCATATGTTAGAGGGGTGTTTAGGGGTGGGTGGGAGGGCTGGTCGTGTGGGGACTGAGAGTGCTATTGAGTAGGGGATGGCCTGGGCCTCTGATACAACTTGCAGTAGAGGAGGATAGGTAGTGGGAGATAGGGCCATGGGGGTGATTGGGGCATGTGTTAATCCAGTTCATGGCTCCCCTAATATAGTGGGGGGTGCCAATTCCTATCGCAGTGTGAGAGCTGCATTATTGTGGGGACCACCAATGACCCTGTAGGATTTTTTAGCACCTGATTGCTCCCTTGCTGCCAGTCTGACAATTCCACCTGCAATTGCTCCATGCACTGGTGCTAACTGTCTGGACATGTAGTGTGGGGCTATTAAGTTAACTTGCATTAATGGTTCTGTCCACTTGCAGTGAGGGAGTTGACCTGATTGGACCCTGGGCCATTACAGGGTGTAAATGAGACCAATGCATTGACCCCACAACAGACACACATACATGTACATGTACACAGTGTAAAAAGGACCGTGGATTTGATCCTAAAACAGACACAAGTACAGGGTGTAAATGGGACCATGGATTTGACCCCACAACAGACAGAAGTACAGGGTGTAAATAGGACCAATGAATTGACCCCACAACAGACAAAAGTACAGGGTGTAAATGGGATCATGGATTTGATAACAAGTACAGGGTGTACATCAGATCATGGATTTGACCCCACAACAGACAAAAGTACAGGGTGTAAATGGGATCAATGAATTGACCCCACAACAGACAAAAGTACAGGGTGTAAATGGGACCAATGAATTGACCCCACAACAGACAAAAGTACAGGGTGTAAATGGGATCATGGATTTGATCACAAGTACAGGGTGTACATCAGATCATGGATTTGACCCCACAACAGACAAAAGTACAGGGTGTAAATGGGACCAATGAATTGACCCCACAACAGACAAAAGTACAGGGTGTAAATGGGACCAATGAATTTACCCCACAACAGACACAAGTACAGGGTGTAAATGGGACCAATGAATTGACCCCACAACAGACAAAAGTACAGGGTGTAAATGGGATCATAGATTTGATCACAAGTACAGGGTGTACATCAGATCATTGACCCCACAACAGACAAAAGTACAGGGTGTAAATGGGACCAATGAATTGACCCCACAACAGACAAAAGTACAGGGTATAAATGGGACCAATGAATTGACCCCACAACAGACAAAAGTACAGGGTGTAAATGGGACCAACGAATTGACCCCACAACAGACAAAAGTACAGGGTGTAAATGGGACCAATGAATTGACCCCACAACAGACAAAAGTACAGGGTGTAAATGGGACCAATGAATTGACCCCACAACAGACAAAAGTACAGGGTGTAAATGGGACCAATGAATTGACCCCACAACAGACAAAAGTACAGGGTGTAAATGGGACCAATGAATTGACCCCACAACAGACAAAAGTACAGGGTGTAAATGGGACCAATGAATTGACCCCACAACAGACAAAAGTACAGGGTGTAAATGGGACCAATGAATTGACCCCACAACAGACAAAAGTACAGGGTGTAAATGGGACCAATGAATTTACCCCACAACAGACAAAAGTACATGCAGGGTGTAAATGGGAGCATGGATTTGATCTCACAACAGACACAGCTTTAGGGTGTAAATGGAACCATAGATTTGACCCTAAAACAGACTCAAGTACAGGGTGTAAATGGGATCATGCATTTGACCCGACAATAGATACACCTACAGTGTGTAAATGGGACCATGGATTTGACCCCAAAATACACACATACAGGATGTAAATGGAACCATGGATTTGATTCCACAGCAGACACAAGTACAGGGTGTAAATGGGACCACTGTCGTCACTAGTCTCGTACCCAGACCTAGATTTTCACAGCATCAGATGGATTACATCACCACTACGTGAAAAGTAAAAATCCCTTAACGACACAGATGTACAGTGTACAGGTGACCCCGTAACAACACATACATAAGGTATACAGAGTTAACCCCTTAACGACACAGATGTATGGTGTACACTGTACACTGTACAGGTGATGCCATAACAACCCATACATATACATAAGGTGTGCAGAGGTAACACCTTAACGACACAGGTGTATGGTGTACAGGTAACCCCTTGATGACACAGATGTATGGAGTACAGGTGAAACCTTAACAACACATACATAAGGTATACAGAGTTAACCCCTTAACGACACAGATGTATGGTGTACAGGTAACCCCTTAATAACACATACATACGGTATACAGTCTCGGTATGACACAGATGTATGGTGTACAGGTAACCCCTTGATAAAACAGATGTATGGGGTACACACAAGAGGTAACCCCTTAACAACACATGCATAAGGTATATAGAGGTAACCCCTTAACGACACAGATGTATGGTGTACAGGTAACCCCTTGATGACACAGATGTATGGTGTACAGGTGATACCTTAATAACACATACACAAAGTGTACAGAGGTAAAAACCCCTTAACAATACAGATGTATGGTGTACAGGTAACCCCTTGATGACACAGATGTATGCAGGTATACAGAGTTAACCCCTTAACGACACAGATGTATGGTGTACACTGCAGAGGTGACCTTAAACTACATAAAAAGCATGCATCTCACAATATGTTTCCTTTGTCATGAACCATTATTGGTCTTGTTGTGAGTATACAGTGCGGCTGGGGTGCCGTACGTCTTGCCACACACCGAACTGGAAAATGGCCTGTCAATTTCAGATATTAGCGTACGCCTCGCGGCTTGTGCTTGGCTGGACCCTGGCTTCCTTTGTCAACACTGGAATCCGTGTTCACCACCTGGAACAGCAGGCTGCTTGTGAGTGTTCTTTTTGTGCAGGGACAGGGCCTGGCTACTGGCATACTTGTTGCGACATACATGTACAGTGCATTGGTAGGCAAGGATTAGTTCAGACCTGGGTCTGCATTTCCTCCTGCCAGAAACACAGCTATTGCCTTCACCTTGCAATTCACTGTGAGTGTCATCTGCAGACTGTAGGTAAGTGAGGAAGGTCTTGGTTTGTCATTTTCTGCTACTGCATGGGATGAAGCATTACCGCATGGATATATAGGAAGAGTTGGCCTCTAAGCTTTGTGAAGGCTTTGGACAACACCTTGTCCCTTTTCTTGGGGTCACGAACGTATTCCCTCACCTTCTCGTACAGGTACAGTGACCGCGTCAGGGACAATCCACTTGGGGTAATAACAGGTGGCATCACTTGGCTCTGATAAGCCTCCTGTATGTCCTTTATGGCCACTCCAGCCCTCAGCATGCTCATCTCAGTGGGGTTTGTGTCCGATGGCAAGGTCTCCATCCTCATGACACCAGGGTGGTCTTGATCAAACTCAAATGTGCGGTAGTGTCTTAGGCCAACCAGAGGACCAAACCACTGGCCCAAGAAGGCATTCCAGTCCTGGTACAGCTGTGACACACAAGTGACATCCTGGCCACACTGCCGGACACAGTCAGCTAGGTTCTGCTGTAAGTCCATTGGGATGTGTGGCTTCCCTTGATTGAAATTGTGGGGGCTGCCAACTCCATTTGCAGCGAGAGGGATAGCAGTGTTTCCACTGGTATACCATTGTGGAGGCTGACCCCACTGGTTAGTTTGTGGCTCGTGTGTAGGGTCTGATATGGGCAGGTGGTTCCATAGGTAGTGCGGGTTGGTGGCGTCTGCTGTTGGTTATGCGGGGCTGCTGTCTGGACTTGCAATGCAGTGAAGCATATGTGGGGGTGGGGCTGGTGCCCATCCGCAGCTGTGGGAATCAGGGTCTGGGTACGAGACTAGGGCTGCTGGCTCTTAGTCATTTAGGGGCTGCTCACTCCCTACAACCACCATCGTCAGTAGTATAACCGCCGTCACTACCGTTCTCAATCTCCCCACCTCGTCGAATGTATCTTGAATATCGATCGTCGTATCCGTACCGCTCGAACTCGTCCGCCGATTGAAACTCTTGCGAGCGTGTTGTCTTCAGTGGACGTCGCCATATCCGTTATCTACATAGGAGATAACGAATAACAACTGTGACAGGGACGATACATTAAATACTTACCCATCAGATCTAGCTAGCGCAGTATGGGTGTGGCTATAAGTTATCAAAGTCTCGGCCCACAGGAAGAGTTTCATATTCATGTGCTTTGATGAATGGAAGCGGGCCTCGCACGTACAACGGCGCGATTCGAGCGGGAAACGTGTACCAACTTTGCGCCGCTGTATCTCCGTAACGGATGACATAAAAATTAACGAACAGAACAAATCGATAGGTATAGGACCTCTCTACCTACAAACCAAATTTGAAGCGATTTTATTACTCCTACCTAAAGTTATGGCGGGTGTGAACCCGGTCGGGTATCGAACATTGCAATACTAGCACGGAGCAAGTGCAAGACTCCAAAATGTATCTTACAATAGAGAAATGGCGTAGTATAAAGTGTTGAAAATAGGAAGTTGATAGCTTTTACCGTTCAGAAGTTATAGCGATTCAAACATAAGGGAATTTTATAACATTTTATATATATATACGAAGGCTCATTTTGTCGTGAACTGTCCCATATTATTATAATATATATATATATGGGACGGTTCACGCGAAAATGATAACTCGCTTTTATATCTATAATGTTACAAAATCTCCTTATGTTTGAATCGCTATAACTTCCCAACGGTTTAGGCTATCTACTTCATATTTACAACACTTCATACCACACCATTTCTCTTTGGTAAAATACATTTTGGTGTCTTGCACGTGCTTTATACCAGTACTGCAACGTTTTATACTCACCGGGTTCAAACCTGCCATAACTTTCTGTAGGAGTTATCAAATCGCTTGAAATTCGGTTTGTAGGTACAGAGGTCCTTTACCTATCGATTTGTACTGTTTGTTAATTTTTATGCCATCCGTTACGGAGATACAGTTGAACAAACTACGTGCACTTTTTCCCGCTTGATACGCGCCAATGTTATCATCCCCGCCTCCCATACATTGTTTGCCAAAATCATTGGCGCGAATCGAGCGGGAAAAGTGGACGTACTTTGTTCAAATGTATCTCCGTAACGGATGGTATAAAAATTAACGAACAGAAGAAATCCGAAGGTATAGGACCGCTCTACCTACAACCCGAATTTGAAGCGATTTGATTACTCCTACAGAAAGTTATGGCGGGTTTGAACCCGGTGGGGTATGAAACGTTGCAGTACTGGTACGGAGCACGCGCGAGACACCACAATGTATTTTACCATAGAGAAATGGTGTGGTATGAGGTGTTGTAAATACAAAGTAGATAGCCTAAGCCGTTGGGAAGTTATAGCGATTCAAACATAAGGAAACTTTATAACATTATAAATATGAAAGCGAGTTATCATTTTCGCGTGAACTGTCCCATATACATTGTATATATATAATAATTATAATTATATATATAATTATATATATATGCAGCAGAGCCATCCCGTTCATTCGGATAGCTTTCAGGGAAACGAGCCCAACGACCACTTCCCCTGCCCACTCGTTTTGATATATACGACGTCGCGTAAGCGTTCTGGCATATACATGTATGTATTTTTGAGCATTGCATTCGTGGTTTCGATACTATTTTTCACACTTTAGAACGGTAAGTTGCAATTTTAGTCCATTTGCTTAATTGCTTAAACGGCCAGAGGCAGCCCCAGCATCTATCGAGGGGAGGGGCAAACACACGAGGGGCGCCAAAAGGGGCGTGGCTTACGATACTTCTGATGCGCGCGTAACCGTTTGACTCTGGATTGTTGCTAATAATGCATGCGAGCGAGCGCTATAGAAGCTAAATTATGCTCCGCATGTTGTGGAATAGGGATTGGAGGTGGGGGGAAGGGGGCACCATAGCCTGGGGAGGGGGGGGGGGGGGTGCTAAGGCCCCCTGGGCTAAGGCCCCCTTGGCGCCCCCTCCGGCCGCCCATGATCAGTTAAACAGTGCCCCCAGCATCACACCTAAATTTTAGCAGGCCTGTGTCTTCAAGGTACTTTACATTCTCACTGATGTTGTGAGCAATTCGTCATTATTCGTGATTCGCGCTAGTGATGGGTCCACAGTGTTGCCGCGGTCCACTACTTTTCAGTGGACCGTGGACCGCGGTCAAACCTAAGTAGCCAGACCGTGACCGGACCGCGACCGTGCACAAATCAAACAATCCAGGACCGTGACCGTCGGTCGGACCGACGGTCGGACCGCGGTCCACAATGCTGATAATATAAATCCAAGAAAGGCAATGCAAATGCAACAATGACAACACATACATACACACACACATTATGAAACATACAACAAAGTACAAAGTCTGAAAAAACAATGCTATTTCCAGAAGTATTGATTGTGGCGTAAAAAAATGGTCTTGTGAAGTCTTTCTGGAAGCAGGCGCCATCTTTTTTTGTCGGTTATGTTTTTGGCCGTGGAAAAAACCCTTTCAGAGGAAGCTGATGAAGCGGGGATGGCCAAGTATTTTTTTGCAAGCACTGATGTAATGGGATAATTAGTAGCATTAACAGACCACCAGTTAAGTGGGTCCAATCCTGTCAGATGATCTGACTCTGGCACTGCCAGATACCTACATGTACAAATCAACATTATCATAATACATAACATTTCAACATTCATTTTTGAAGTACCTTTTTAGTTCTTCATCAACACGATCATCAACAGTGTTAGAAAATAGCTGTGTTGGTGTTGGTAAAGCAAAACTGAAAAGTAACTTTGCTTCCTCAAACACACTTGACAGCTTTGTCTTCTTTTGTCCATGCGTATTTAGGCGTGGGTACGAGGGGGACCGCGGTCAGACCGTCGGTCCAGTACTGCTTGGACCGTGACCGTCCGTGACCGTCCGTGAATGAAAATAATAAGGACCGAGGCTCGCGGTTCAGCTAAAAATGGCGAGGACTGCGGTCCGGACCGTCGGTCCCGGTCAGACCGCGGCAACACTGTGATGGGATCCACCGCTTTGTGGCGCGGGTTGTGGTTCAGCTATCGGGTGTCCACGAAAGAACGCAATACTTTTGAACGGGAATAACTTTTGATAGGAGTATGAAAAAAATCTAATATTTAGAAACTAACAACTTGAGGTTAGGCAAATGTGTTTACATCATTTTATTAACGATGCTTAATTAACTTTAATAAACACAACAAATTAACAATTTTTAAAGTGAAACCATGTTTAGACACACGTTTCGAAGTCAAAATCAAAATGATCATATTTTAATCACCTTTTAAACTGAAAGTAAGAGGCAACAACTATTTCACCACGGTTACGCATGCGCACTCGTTACACTTCATTGCATACGCTCGTCCATTAAAGCACCATATTAGCTCCACCCCTTCAACCTGCATATTATCACGTGCCACTGAGCCCCACCCCCTCGAATTGCTTAATTTTTAATTGTTTTTTTAATTTAGCGTTCTTGTGAAATCATAGATACTACCGTACCTTCGGCTGCTTATCTCTCGCTTTTAGAAATGAACTAGCCGTATTACTATCTCTTCGTAAAAGAAAACATACACCCGCCGTAGGTCATTCATACGGGCGGTGCGCACCAATTAGCGTTCTTGCTACGTGTTGTGGACGAGATCGAGATTGTCATTCGCCTTACGTTATACAAAACCACACTGGAGAATGTCTTCGATGCAAATGGTTGGTGAGTTAAAGGCACGAACGACTGGGTGCCTATTGGCATACAATGTACGCACGGCCTACGGGTACACGCACACATTGGTGCAGTCCATGCATCAAGCAAACTATACATCTTTTCAGCTAGCTCTAACTGGTATATGCCCGTAACACTAGAGAAGCCGCGTGTACACTGCCTACAGCACCTACTAATATTGAAGCCTAAGGCTTAATTCTTAGTGTGCTGTTTAGTTACCGATGTGTGTGTGTGTGAAAAAAAGTGCCGAACTGTTTAAGCATTCTTTTCAACAGTATTCAATGTCATAGGAACTGTAGATATGGCTCTCAACTGGTGTGTATGTGTATTTGTGAGTCATGGTGACTTCTGTTCAAATCTGTTATGTGTGCTAAGACCAAGTCTAATCAGTTTTAAAACCAACGTTGTTCATTAAGAATGAGAGTGAGCAGTTTCACCGACATCAGGATTACTCTTTAGCGCTTACAACTGGGCATGACTTGTAAAATAATACCACCTAATTCTCAGATCTAAATGTAATGTTGAGATGATCTTCAAGTGTCAGTGAATTCTGACTTGGTTGTTTCATGCAAATTTATATTGTTTGTAAAAAAAATATTTGGTGTTGTAGGTGGGTGTACTGTTGAGTAGCTTTGATAAACATTCACATGCTTCCTGTTAGAGCTTACTATTTTAATACAATTCATTTGCGTGTTTCAAAAGTATTATTCTCATGCAATGAAAGCAATCTGCTTAGATGCCTGTTTGTCACTAAAGAGCATGTAGCTTTGTCATGGAAGGATGAGCCAATAACTCATTAATTGGGACTTCTTTTCGTACGTCACGCGTTGACTCGTTTTCACAAGTACGAAGATCGAGGCACTTCGGATCGGGAGCCTGAAGGTGCGTGGTACAAAATAAAAAGGGGCGTGTTCTAAGGGAAAGAGGGGCCGGGGGGGGGGGGGGGGGGGGGGGGGGGGGGGCTATAGCCTCTCAGCCCCCCCCCCCCCCCCTAAATCCGCCTCTGAGAGTGGATATCACATAGCCCCCAGCTGCCGCTCCCCCCCCCCCCCCCCCCCCCACACATACACATGTCTGAGTATATGTGGCAGTGAGTTCAGATAACATAGTGTCAATCATTGTTAGCATTACATGTAACTAGGAACGTAGTATAGGTGACGTCATTGATATCGTGCAATAATCGTATTGTGGGTCGCGTCACGTGGCTCTTGGCGGTTTGGGGCAATTTGGCAAGAACTTAGAAGGTAAGTGAAAGTGTATCTTCACATCCTCTACGTAGGCAAGGCCGCAAGGGGGCTGCCAGGTGTATCTCTACGGCATAAAGAAATCTTCTACATAATTGGCAAGGCCAAAAGGGCCGGCTAGCCTACCGATTGGGGAACGCAACACAAGGTAAGTGATCAATATAGTAGTGTGATGACCATGCGTGTTTCTCCACGTTTTGCCTCGAAACTAACAAACCAAAGAAAATATACGGAGCGCGAAAGAATGCTACGGTGGAATACTCAGCAGCGATGCGTGTCGTGGCATAGCTATGGTCGTGGTAAGTGGTTACTGGTACATGGGTGTCTGTGCGCGTGTGCTTATATCACGTGTAAGGCAGGTTAAAGACAAATCTGTTTGTGTCAGATCTGAAGAAGAAAGGTACGTGCATGTGTTTTACATGACCGCTGGCGTTTTACCAAAATGACCGCTAGGTTTGTTCTAAAAGATTCTGATCTGTAAGACTCGCCATAGAGGGGTTGCATGACCTACGTCACGTCGCAATGTCATGTGATAATTTATATTGCAACTTTTTTATATTGGGGGCAAGCGAGTATGGCGCGTCAATGGAATGGAGCGTATTGTCAGAGTTTATCAGCGGTCGCCCGAGCCAGATATGAATCTAAAGTGTTGCAAACGGGTTTAGGCGTTGACCATTGCTCGATCAACTATCTAACTCCTGCTGTTCTTTACTTTGCCAGAAATACAGGAAAGAACCTTACATACCTTGGCGGGTGGTAGGAAAGAACTTTACATGTCCGATCGCTTCAAGCACCCGACAACGCAGCAAGTTTTACTTGATAGATGTGCTGTACTATCCTTTCGCTTTGCCCCCAATGTAAAATTCTACGTATAAAATCGCTTTGTCACGTGACATCATGAGATCCATGCAACCCCTCTATTGCAGAAATTGCATCCTGAGGTAAAAAAAATCGTATCATCTTAATTTTAATGTCATTTTGTTTCCCTCAGAATATTGAACTGAAGTATTTTGCTCTTCTAGCGGACTGCTTCCTATATTGAACGTCGTAGTTACATGTATGAAGTGCTATTGCTGATTTTTTAATCACAATTATACAAAAAGATCAATAATTTTTAAAAATAGTATGCAGGCTTTGGGCGCGTAGGTTTAATCCTTCCTTACGGTTTATGAAAACACTATATTTCCATACGTATATGGGACAGTTTCCACGAAAATGGCCCTTCGTTTATATATATATTATGTTATAAAAATGTTTCTCTTTTGAATCGCTATATCTTCCGAACGGTTTAAGCTATCAACTTCTTATTTTCAACACTTCATACTACACCATTTTTCTATGACAAAATACATTTTGGGGTCTTGCACTTGCTCCGTGCCTGTATTGCAACGTCCGATACCCCTGTGGGTTCAAACCTGCCATAACTGTTTGTAGGTAGAGAGGTCGTATACCTATCGATTTGTTCTGTTCGTTAATTTTTATGTCATCCGTTACGGAGATACAGCGGCGCAAAGTTGCTACAAGTTTCCCGCTTGAATCGCGCCGTTGTACGTGCGTGACCCGCTTCCATGCACCAAAGTACATGAATATGCAACTACTTCCTGTGGGCTGACACTTGGATAACTTATAGCCACACCTACTCTGCGCTGGATACGTGAATCCATCTCCCGGTCGGACTCACATGCAGTTGTTGTACTATTCGATCCCTATTTCGTTATCTTCTGCGTACATAAACTTTATGGCGCCGTCAACTGAAGGCAAGGTCATAAGAGTTTCAATCGGCGGACGTGAAGTTCGAGCGGTGCGAATATGACGATCGTGAGAAAGGTTACTAGATCTATGCTAGTACAGTGACGACGGTGGTCCCATTTACACCCTGCACTTGTGTGTGTTGTGGGATAAAATCCATGGTCCCCTTTACATCCGCTGTTGTGGGATCAAATCCATGGTCCATTTACATCCTCTGTTGTGGGATCAAATCCATGGTCCATTTACATGTACATCCTGTACTTGCATTGTGTATTTAGGGGTCAAATCTATGGTCCCATTTACATCCTGTACTTGTGTCTGTTTTAGGGTCAGATCCATGGTCCCATTTACACCCTAAACTTGTGTATGTTTTGGGGTCAAATCATTGGTTCCATTTACACCCTGTACTTGTGTCTGTTGTGGGGTCAAATCCATGGTCCCATTTTACACCCTGTACTCGTGTCTATTGTGGGGTCAAATCCATGGTTCCATTTACACCCTGTACTTGAGTCTGTTTTAGAGTCAAATCTATGGTCCCATTTACATCCTGTACTTGAGTCTGTTTAGGGTCAATTCATTGGTCCCATTTACACCCTGTATATTGGAGTCAAATCTATGGTTCGATTTACTCCCTGTACTTGTGATCAAATCCATGGTCCCATTTACACCCTGTACTTGTGATCAAATCCATGGTCCCATTTACACCCTGTATTTTGTCTGTTGTGGAGTCAAATCCATGGTCTGATTTACTCCCTGTACTTGTGATCAAATTCATAGTCCCATTTACACCCTGTACTTGTGATCAAATCCATGGTCCCATTTACACCCTGTACTTGTGATCATATCCATGGTCCCATTTACACACTGTACTTGTGTCTGTTGTGGGGTCAAATCCATGGTCCCATTTACACCCTGTACTTGTGTCTATTGTGGGGTCAATTCCATGATCCTATTTACACCCTGTACTTGAGTATGCTGTGGGATCAAATCCATGGTTCCTGTACTTGTGTCTGTTGTGGGGTCAAATGCATGGTCCCATTTACACCTTGTACTTTTGTCTGCTGTGGGGTCAAATCCATGGTCTGCTTTACACCCTGTACTTGTGATCAAATTCATAGTCCCATTTACACCCTGTACTTG
This sequence comes from Spongilla lacustris, assembly GCA_949361645.1. Classification (NCBI taxonomy): domain Eukaryota; kingdom Metazoa; phylum Porifera; class Demospongiae; order Spongillida; family Spongillidae; genus Spongilla; species Spongilla lacustris. The sequence goes on along the minus strand of OX442418.1, from coordinate 9,981,866 downwards.
TGATCAAATCCATGGTCCCATTTACACCCTGTACTTGTGATCATATCCATGGTCCCATTTACACCCTGTACTTGTGTCTGTTGTGGGGTCAAATCCATGGTCCCATTTACACCCTGTACTTGTGTCTATTGTGGGGTCAATTCCATGATCCTATTTACACCCTGTACTTGAGTATGCTGTGGGATCAAATCCATGGTTCCTGTACTTGTGTCTGTTGTGGGGTCAAATCCATGATCCCATTTACACCCTATACTTGAGTCTGTTTTAGAGTCAAATCTATGGTCCCATTTACACCCTGTAGTTGAGTCTATTTAGGGTCGATTCATTGGTCCCATTTACACCCAGTACTTTTGTCTGTTGTGGGGTCAAATCCATGGTCTGCTTTACACCCTGTACTTCTGTCTGTTGTGGGGTCAAATCCATGGTCCCATTTACACCCTGTACTTGTGTCTGTTGTGTGGATAATTCCATGATCCCATTTACACCCTGTACTTGAGTATTCTGTGGGGTCAAATCCATGGTTCCATTTACACCCTGTACTTGAGTATGCTGTGGGGTCCAATCCATGGTTCCATTTACACCCTGTACTTGAGTCTGATTTAGGGTCAATTCATTGGCCCATTTACACCCTGTACTTGAGTATGCTGTGGGGTCAAATCCATGGTTCCATTTACACCCTGTACTTGAGTCTGTTTTAGGGTCAATTCATTGGTCCCATTTACACCCTGTACTTTGGTCTGTTGTGGAGTCAATCCATGGTCCGATTTACTCCCTATACATGTAGTTGTGATCAAATCCATGGTCCCATTTACCCCCTGTATTTGTGTCTGTTATGGGGTCAAACTCATGGACCCATTTACACCCTGTACTTGTGATCAAATCCATGGTCCCATTTACACCCGGTACTTGTGTATGCTGTGGGGTCAAATCCATGGTCTGCTTTACACCCTATACTTGTGATCAAATCCATGGTCCCATTTACACCCTGTACTTGTGTATGCTGTGGGGTCAAATCCATGGTCTGCTTTACACCCTGTACTTAAATCTGTTTTAGGGTCAAAACTATGGTCCCATTTACACCCTGTACTTTTGTCTGTTGTGGGGTCAAATCCAAATCCCATTTACACCCTGTACTTGTGATCAAATCCATGGTCTCATTTACACCCTGTACTTGTGATCAAATCCATGGTCCGATTTACACCCTGTACTTGTGATCAAATCCATGGTCTCATTTACACCCTGTACTTGTGATCAAATCCATGGTCTCATTTACACCCTGTACTTGTGATCAAATCCATAGTCCGGTTTATACCCTGTACTTGTGATCAAATCCATGGTCTCATTTACACCCTGTACTTGTGATCAAATCCGATTTACACCCTGTACTTGTGATCAAATCCGTGGTCTCATTTACACCCTGTACTTGTGATCAAATCCATGGTCCGATTTACACCCTGTACTTGTGATCAAATCCATGGTCTCATTTACACCCTGTACTTGTGATCAAATCCATGGTCCGATTTACACCCTGTACTTGTGATCAAATCCATGGTCCAATTTACACCCTGTATATTTGTTTGTTGTGGGGTCAAATCCATGGTCTGCTTTACACCCTGTACTTGTGATGAAATCCATGGTCCCATTTACACCCTGTACTTGTGTCTGTTGTGGTGGGGTCAAATCCATGGTCAAAAAAATGGCGCCGGGTAAACAGTGCTCTGTCTGTGAATAGAGGACGGTGGATATGACGAAGCCAAATGGATTGTGTTGCACATACTGCGGGTTGTTTTTTCATTCGGAATGCTCGAGTACGTTTGTAAACGTGAGTCATGACGTGTTATGTGTGGTAAAAAAAGTTTGTACTCTGTGTCCGAATTGCGAAACATCCCTAAAAGACTTGCCGCTTAGGGTTTCAAAACTTGAGCAGAAGTTTGCTGAGTTTGTAGCAAAAACGGAAACTAGCGCTGTTGGGCCTTCGACTCTACATAGTTCCGTAGGGGGTAATGCATGTACTGTTGCTCCTGTGGATGTCAGCAAAGCTGTAAAGGAAGCTATTTCAGCCCATGATGAAAAGTTTTGTGTTATTGTTTCTGGAGTGAAGGAAACTGGTAGCGTCGTTACTGATAAGGCAGCGGTTAAAGAAGTTTTTGATTCCATTTGCAAAGATAGTGTTGTTCTAATTGATGCCTTCCGACTTGGGAAGGAGTCAAGCGAGTCAAGCGAAGGACTTAGTGCAAAACCACGTTTAGTCAAAGTTCGTGTGGGTAATGCAAATCAGAGAACTGCGATTCTATGGAAAGCAAAGATACTTAAAGAGTCGGTGAAATTCAAAAATGTTTTTATTCGACCCAGCCATACTTCTGCTGAACGTAGTCATATTCATGCAGACAAAAAGAACTGAATCTGGTCAGAGCTATTATATAGATAGGCGTGGCCCCGTTTCTCAGTGGATGGTTAGAGAAAGTAAAGTACGTGACTCCAACTCTTCTGATTTAACAGCATCTGGTCGCAGTGGTAATGTATAGGACAGGCAGGCAAGTAGTGGAAATTTGAAGTGTAAATTGATTAATGCGAGATCATTGTGTAACAAATTAAATGTCCTAAATATCTTGCTTTTGACTTGTGAATTTGATCTTATATTTGTTACTGAAACATGGCTTTATTCTGATATCACTGATTCTCTTCTGCTTTGTAATTCTGCATATACATTGATACGCAAAGATAGGCCTGATAATTTTGGTGGTGTTGCAGTTTTTGTGAAACATGGGTTAAAGATTGAGTATATTGATCTTTTACCTTGTTTTCAACGGCTTGAATGCATCATTTTTGATGTGTTGTTTTCCTCTGTACAGTATCGCTTTATTTGTATTTATAATCCTCCTTCCATGGCAAATGATGTTACTCATATTTCATGTTTATGTTCATGTCTTGACAGTTATTGCATCTCCAAGATGCAAGTTGTAGTTGTTGGCGATTTTAATTACCCACACATTGATTGGAGTGTCCCTGTCAATAATGGTTCAATTTGTAGCAGTCTTTTCTTGACGTGTGTCTTAGAAAATGGTCTTACTCAACTTGTTAATTCGCCTTCTCGGGGAAATCACTGTATCGACCTTGTGATGGTTTCTGATGTCAATATATTGTTTGATATTTCAGTTGTTGATCCTTTTGTTATCTCTTGCGATCATTCATGTGTTGAATTCACGATTGTATGTCCTTGCCATCATACCGCAAACTCCATCTTGTATTGTAGGGACTTTAAAGCTGCAGATTACACTTCAATGATATCTTTCTTAATGGATGTCAATTGACAAATGCTTGATCAATCTTGTTCGGTGGATGTTTATTGGGATGTTTTATCTAAGAAGTTAAATGAATGCATTGAAAAGTTTGTTCCTTTACGAAGGGTCGTTTTATTTAGTAAACCAAAATGTTTAAAACATATTCGTAAATTGTTGCTCTTAAAAAAGAAGTGGTTTCATAAAAATAGAGTGAAATACAACAAAATTGCTAAGGAGTAGGGGAGGAGTGGGTTAGTTGAGCCACTTTTTAGGTTTAGGTTTATACTGCCTCTGAGGTTTGGTATTAAGCAGAGGTTAATACTCTGATGTAAAGGGGCATCACTTGGGTACATGTCATAGGAATGTTAGAGACTGGGGATGTACGTGAGAATAGGGACATTATTAAAAATCAACAGGTGTCAAACGGCACAACTAACCCAGCCAAGTGGGTTAGTTGTGCCAGGTACATGGGTCAATTCAGCCATATGCTGCCTTCAGCCAAAGTTAGTTGCGTTGCACAATAATTGCTAACATAAGTAGGTCTAGGCCTTATGTTGTCAAATCATTGATAAAAGCAAATTCATACACTAATGCATGACACTTTTTCAATGAGAGCTCTTGAAATTGATCGGCAAGTGTTTTTAACGTTATTCAAAGTCATTTTTCTATTTAGAAATTAAAACAGAATACTTCTGAGATTGCTGCATAGCCAAATAAGCATAGCTCACTATTTCTATTACGTCAATCAATAAATCATTTTAATGCCATACTATTGCAGCTAAAGCGTATGGCTCAACTAACCCCCTTTGCAAATGGCTCAACTAACCCCACTACTAACTTTTCCTGTATCTAGCTAAGTTGTATAAAAAGGAAGCAAAGTATATAATTTATTATAAACATAAATATAGCTGCATACATGTACTTTCAAACACCCAAGACTGAAACAAGAATATAGTCGTTGTGTAGAAATTATGAGGGCACAAACCGTAAAAACAGAATTTCACTTTGATCATCAAAATTCTTATTTTTGAATTTCATATTCTGATGAATACTAAAACAAAATCCTAAAGTAGGACAAAAAGCTAGTCATAACACTTAATGCCAATATATGTTAACATAATTCAATTATGTTTCTTCATGGAGCTAAAACAGGGGGTGGCTCAACTAACCCAGTGGCTCAACTAACCCACTCCTCCCCTATGAACTGGCAGTGAAATCCTTTTATGATTATCGTGAGTCATATGTCATCAACAGTAATGATTTATCTAAACTATATTCATATGTGAATATGAAACTTTGTCACACATTGTCTATCCCACCTTTAATGAAGTCAGACGGTTCCCTTGCTACAATGGATTATGACAAATGCAATGTTTTCAATGATTATTTTTCTTCTGTATTTACAACTGATAATGGTGTTCTACCCATCTTCCATCCTGCGGTATCTAGTATACAAGTTTCTCAACAAGTTGAATTTACTTATGATAATGTTATATGTGCCCTAAATCGTCTTCCTTCCAAATACTCTTAAACACCAGATGGTTTTCCTGCTGGGTTTTTAAAATCAGTCACCCCTGGTATTGCAATACCGTTGTCCAGGCTTTTTAGACTGTCTATGGATTGTGGGGATATACCTCTAAGTTGGAAAAAGGCGATGGTCTGTCCTATTTTCAAGAAAGGTTCGCGTAAATTACCCAGCAATTATCGTCCAGTTTCTCTTACTAGTGTTTGTTGCAAAGTAATGGAGTCTATTGTGTGTGAATCAATGGTTACCTTTCTACGTTCAAACAGTCTTATCTCGAAAGACTAGTTTGGCTTTCTTGCCAGGCGTTCCACTTGTACTCAATTGTTAATGACACTTAATGAATGGACTCTACATACTGATTTTGGCGATAAGGTTGATTCTGTGTATATAGACTTTGCTAAAGCGTTTGATTCTATATCTCACACTAAGCTTCTGCATAAAGTGGAATGCTATGGATTTAGTTCTTCCTTGGTAAAGTGGTTATCTTCTTTTCTTACGAATCGTTCACAGCAAGTCTATATTAGTCAGTCCTTATCTTCTTCCCTACCTGTATCCAGTGGTGTTCCTCAAGGATCAGTACTTGGACCTCTATTGTTCCTTATTTATATCAATGACCTTCCTGAGTGTTTAGAGCCATCAGTTCAAGCTAAAATTTTTGCAGATGATACCAAACTTTATGCTACTCATTCATCCAACTCATCTTCACCTTTGACTTTATCTTTATTAAATTTTAGTGTGTGGTCTCAAACCTGGCAGCTTAATATTGCTTTTCAGAAGTGCAGCGTGATATCCTTTGGGCATAACTCAGCGAGTCACTCTTATTCTCTAGGTGGCGTGCTTTTGAATAGAGTTTTTGATATCCGTGACCTAGGTGTACATATCACATCTGATTTTAAACCGAGCTTGCATTGTGCATATATTGCTGCTAAGGCTTTTCAAAGGTGTTCACTCCTACTTAAAGCTCTTCGTACACTGAATATATCTGCGCTGTGTCGAGTGTTTCATTCATATGTGAGACCCATTCTGGAATATAATGCTCCAGTATGGAATCCTTGGCTTGTAAAAGATATTAAAACTCTTGAAAGAGTTCAACGTTACTTTACCAGATCACTCTTTAAAAGAATAAAGATACCTATGACTAGTTATGCTGATAGGCTTTCTATGCTTGGATTTCATTCATTGGAGTATAGAAGAGTGTTTTTGGATCTACCTGTAGTTATGTGCTTTAAAATAGAGAAAAAACTTGTTGACCTTGATGCATCAGATTTTTTCCACATAAACTTGTCACCTTATACAACAAGAGGGAACTCCATCAAACTTAGTCCTCTAACAACACCACATCACAATTACCGTGCAAATTTCTTTTCAGTTAGAATCATACCGATTTGGAACTCACTGCCTGACACTGTTGTTAAATCATCCTCAGAAAGAACGTTTAGGTTAATGCTGAACAATGTTGATTTATCTATTTTTTGTAAATGCTACGCATTTAAGGGGCAGTATACAAGTGCATATCTAATTTATGCCATTACATGCCTATGTGTATATTACATGCACATGAAAATTATTATTATTATTATTATTATGGTCTGCTTTACACCCTGTACTTGTGATGAAATCCATGGTCCCATTTACACCCTGTACTTGTGTCTATTGTGGGGTCAATTCCATGATCCTATTTACACCCTGTACTTGAGTATGCTGTGGGATCAAATCCATGGTTCCTGTACTTGTGTCTGTTGTCGGGTCAAATCCATGATCCCATTTACACCCTATACTTGAGTCTGTTTTAGAGTCAAATCTATGGTCCCATTTACACCCTGTAGATGAGTCTGTTTAGGGTCAATTCATTGGTCCCATTTACACCCAGTACTTTTGTCTGTTGTGGGGTCAAATCCATGGTCTGCTTTACACCCTGTACTTGTGATCAAATCCATGGTCCCATTTACACCCTGTACTTGTGTCTGTTGTGGGGTCAAATCCATTGTCCCATTTACACCCTGTACTCATTTACACCCTGTACTTGAGTATGCTGTAGAGTCAAATCCATGGTTCCATTTACACCCTGTACTTGAGTATGCTGTGGAGTCAAATCCATGGTTCCATTTACACCCTGTACTTGAGTCTGTTTTAGGGTCAATTCATTGGTCCCATTTACACCCTGTACTTTTGTCTGTTGTGGAGTCAATCCATGGTCCGATTTACTCCCTATACATGTAGTTGTGATCAAATCCATGGTCCCATTTACACCCTGTATTTGTGTCTGTTATGGGGTCAAACTCATGGACCCATTTACACCCTGTACTTGTGATCAAATCCATGGTCCCATTTACACCCTGTACTTGTGTATGCTGTGGGGTCAAATCCATGGTCAGCTTTATACCCCATTCTTGTGATCAAATCCATGGTCCCATTTACACCCTGTACTTGTGTATGCTATAGGGTCAAATCCATGGTTCCATTTACACCCTGTACTTAAATCTGTTTTAGGGTCAAAACTATGGTCCCATTTACACCCTGTACTTTTGTCTGTTGTGGGGTCAAATCCAAGTCCCATTTACACCCTGTACTTGTGATCAAATCCATGGTCTCATTTACACCCTGTACTTGTGATCAAATCCATGGTCCGATTTACACCCTGTACTTGTGATCAAATCCATGGTCCGATTTACACCCTGTACTTTTGATCAAATCCATGGTCTCATTTACACCCTGTACTTTTGATCAAATCCATGGTCTGATTTACACCCTGTACTTGTGATCAAATCCATGGTCCCATTTACACCCTGTACTTTTGTGTGTTGTGGGGTCAAATCCATGGTCTGCTTTACACACTGTACTTGTGATCAAATCCATGGTCTCATTTACACCCTGTACTTGTGATCAAATCCATGGTCCGATTTACACCCTGTACTTGTGATCAAATCCATGGTCCAATTTACACCCTGTATATTTGTTTGTTGTGGGGTCAAATCCATGGTCTGCTTTACACCCTGTACTTGTGATGAAATCCATGGTCCCATTTACACCCTGTACTTGTGTCTGTTGTGGGGTCAAATGCATGGTCCCATTTACACTCTGTACTTTTGTCTGTTGTGGGGTCAAATCCATGGTCTGCTTTACACCCTGTACTTGTGATGAAATCCATGGTCCCATTTACACCCTGTACTTGTGTCTATTTTAGGATCGTATCCATGGTCCCAGTTACACTCTGTATGTGTGTCTGTTGTGCGGTCAATTCATTGGTCCGTAATGGCCCTGGGTCTAAGCAGGTCAGCTCCCTCACTACAAGCGGATAGAACCATGCATTAATGTAAGTTAACTTAATAGCCCCACACTACATGTCCAGCTAGCACCAGTGCATGGAGCAATTGCAGAAGGAGTTATCAAACTGCCAGCAAGGGAGGAACCAGGTGCTAAAAAAATCCTACAGGGTCATTGGGGGCCCCCACAATAATGCAGTTCTCACACTGCGATAGGAATCGGCAACCCCCCCCCCCCCCCCCCCCCCATTCGCCCCCATGGCCCTATTTCCCACTACCTATCCTCCTTTACTGCAATTTGTATCCTTTACTGCAAGTTGTATCCGAGGCCCAGGCCATCCCCTACTAAATAGCACTCTCAGTCTCCACACAACCAGCCCTCCCACCCACCCACCCACCCACCCCTAAACACCCCTCGTACATATATATGGTGTAATCAGACTGCCAACAGGGGATCTGCCAGCTGCCACATTACCAGGATTGAATGGGGTCATCACAAAAGTAGACCCCAGCATGTGGAGTGGAACATTGAACTGGAGCCGGCCCCAAACACTGTGGCCAGCCACAATGGCCCCCTATCCTAGCCCCACACAGTACTAACACCAGCTCCTCACTGCAAATGCAAATGAAGCCACTACATGTACCTGTGAAACCATTAACCCTCACACTACAAGAGGACTTAATGGTAGGGGAACCATCAACTACAAGTGGAGCTACCAGCTCTCATTGGACAAATGGAATACCACCACTGAAGCAGCCTCCATTTGTAGAGTGTACATACGTGCCTACGTTTGTCTCTTCACACATTTTGTGTTGTACAGTACCGCTCACGAGAAAGGTAACAAACCTCGCGAGACGCTCGCGCGACACACGCGAGACGCTCGCATGCCAAAATGCACTCCTCGCGAGAGAACACTCGCGTGCCCTCGAAAGTACTCGCAACAGTAAATGGGTCACTCGCACTCGCACACTCGCGGGCATTTACTACTCGCAGGAAGTTATAGTTGCCTCGCGAGTACATGTTTATGATACTTTTTAATTCCAATCCTTACGCGAGGGTGTGGCTACATACCCAGACCCAGACCCACACCGCATGCGGCTGCGCAGACCCTCCGATCCCTACCCGTGGGGCCAATGACGGGATTTGACCTTTATATGCCTCAGGGCATGGCTGTTTGCGACTACGTTACCGGTATAGGCATTTGGTTTAACAATAGACGTAAATCGCAAGGAAATATACGTGCAAGCAGAGATAGCTATAGTATATTGTATATATCTTTAGCGAGCCATATTGTGCTCATTTTAAGTCCAACATACGAGAAATACTTCCCTCGCTAACTCTATGCATGTAGTTACTAATAGTCCACATACGCAATCGGTTTATTACGTTTCCTATATTAAGGTCAGTATGCATCACCACAGAGAAGAGGACTATACGTATTTCAGTATAAAAGCCTAACAGGGTAAATGAAAACGGTATTTTACCCATGCTCTGAATTTGCAGCACAGCTCTTTTCTGTATTCAGTACTACATGTGCATACGTAATAATGTACCATGCACCCCACCCTTCATCAAACAAATTCAAGATCACCTTCTTGTATGCAAGAGGCCCACTATTATCTTTCAGTAGACAGCACATGCAGATAAGGGATGCAAGGTATTGTAGAAATGTACATGCATGCATATCTATAGATCTGCCTTCTAAAGAGGAAAGGAAATTAAAAATCAGATCCACATTCAAGAGGCGGCTCCACATGTACAATTGCTCACATGTAGCTGTAATGCTACAATTATCACCTGATTATAGGAATTGCAAAACCACAGGTACACACCAGCAGATGTTCCAATTGATAACCCAACATCTCTTGGACCAGCTGCAGTGCCCAATCTCCTCTAGAGCTCCCATGCAGGGCACCTCTATGTACCACTTGCACAGTGAAATGGTTCACGGAGTTCATGTGGACGTGTGTAGAGGTGAAGTGCGTCCACGTGTGTAGAAGTGAAGTGTGGCCACATGTGTAGAGGTGAAGTGTGTCCACGTGTGTAGAGGTGAAGTGTGTCCACGTGTGTAGAGGTGAAGTGTGTCCACGTGTGTAGAGGTGAAGTGTGACTGTCCACGTGTGTAGAGGTGAAGTGTGTCCACGTATGTACAAGGGAAGTGTCCACGTGTGTAGAGGTGAAGTGTGTCCACGTATGTAGAAGGGAAGTGTGTCCACGTGTGTAGAGGTGAAGTGTCCACGTGTGTAGAAGTGAAGTGTGTCCATGTGTGTAGAGGTGAAGTGTCCACGTGTGTAGAGGTGAAGTGTGTCCACGTGTGTAGAGGTGAAGTATGTCCACATGTGTAGAGGTGAAGTGTCCACGTGTGTAGAAGTGAAGTGTCCACGTGTGTAGAGGTGAAGTGTCCATGTGTGTAGAGGTGAAGTGTCCACGTGTGTAGAAGTGACGTGTGTCCACATCTGTAGAGGTGAAGTGTCTACGTGTGTAGAGGTGAAGTGTTCATGCTGCTGCACACAGTTGAAGCCAGCAGAACTTAAGTCAGCACCTCAGCTGACTGCTGAAGGATGTTATGGTCCACTGCATAGCCTGCAAACAGGATGTAAAAGCTGAAGATTACCACACACATGCAGAGTGCAGCTCTTCACCAACAAAGGGTGAGGGGCTTGTTCTGAGTAGGTTGGCTGACACCAGTCCTGACAAATGTAATACAATCCCTATACCCTATACCAGCCCTTTGGCCTTTCCTCTCCACCCCCTAACCATACCTCAGTGATGTGGTACGTGTAGCTATTCCTACCCCGGCCAAGCTTACAAAATTGTACTAAGCCTAGTAATTGTACCACTACGATTACAATACTTTCGCACACCACTTCTAGTGCGTCTAGCATACTGCCCAATCAATATGGCAAACATTTACTCGACAGTACGTAAGTACCTTCTGTCTTCGTTAGTTTCCTGCTTTCAGTTTGCCGACAAAAATTGTCTCGTCTTGTGAAGTTAAACGGTCCTTTCCAAGGTACTAGTAGCCGCTTTCGACCCTACAGTTCACAACGGAGACGCAACCTTAAGCCATGTGATTTGGGCCATAAATAGAACAATAGTACCTTTGCATTACATGGCTTGTAAAATGGCGACTGAACTTGTCAGCTTCACAGGTCAAGTCACGTCAGTGGTTGTCAATGCTCGTAGCTAAGGCTTTACAATATCATTACGGAGGTGGAGGCCTACTGTCCACAATAAGAATTTCTATGGCCGCGAGGGCCAGTGTTGGGGATTAATAACCAGTCAAATTCCCCCGGCGATCTCCGATCCGCCTCTTCCGTGTCTAGACTAACGAAAGAACCACAATCCAATTTGGCAATTGCGGTGTGAAATCCCGACATTGGCCTCACCCATGTTACAATGACAGGCTCATTACTACATGTAGTCGGCGTTTTAATATGTTTGCTACGATAAGGCAGACGCGTACAGCAATAAAACGGATCTAGAGATCCCATCAGCGACTGAGGGTACCATACATGTATGTACTAAAGTAAAATCCACACACGACAATTGAAACGAGATTGCACAGAATACACATGCATGCACAGCTGAGCAGTATTTGGATTGTCCTGCATGCCTTGGTACGGTGTTGTGATTTCACTTATAAGGAGGCGGGGCATCATAACACCGATGAGCAGCGAGCATATACCCAAAGCTCAAAGTACTATGGAGCGTAATAATAACATTTGCCATTAGACGCATGGAAACGTTAACTACGATCGAGTAATTATATTGTTGCATTTCAGTAACATATGTACAATGTGTATTATCGATCGATGGATTGCAGGTACTAGGTAAATACGCTTGTAACTGATTCATTGTATTAATACTCTTACCGTAATTGAGTACTAGTGAGTGTCTTCAGAACTTCGAATTCGGGAGATTGAGCGAGCTTCATTCACTCCAATCGTCCTCTCTTCAATAGGAGGCATGGGTAGCATTGCCACTACCACCTACAAACGTTTGGCATCACTGCTAGCTGACAAATGGGGCACATCATACAGTCAGACAATGGGGTGGCTTCGTTGCCGTCTATCTTTTACGATCATCCATACAATGTATCAGAGGAGCGCGATCAAATCAAGGACATGCTATACACCTCCCAGCCTCTATTGAACTGACAGTCAGTGAATCTCTGATACCTTTGGTGTAGCATGATTAACAAAAACCTTCCAATGTTCCTCTATTGTGGTGTATGTACATGTATGTATTATAATGTATGTATTTCTAATCGAATCAATATCATTGCAACAAAAAAAAAAGAAGAATGAAGCTTAAGAGAGGAGGCAATGGTACGTCGGGGTGAGTAGGGAGGCAATGCCAACTATTAATAGCTTCGATTTCCCTTCCCAAGTGCCACATATACGGATCAGGAAAAGATGACAAGAGAAACACTTTCAGTAGTATATAATGTAATATGATATAACAATTGCATTCAGTTCTTTGTTATTTTTAAGAAACGTAAGTAGATTTTTTTAAAAGGTTAGGTTCATACCTTTAAATTTGGTGGTGCCATATCAGTACTATATTAATATATATTATAATATTATATAAATAACTATATATATATATTATAATATTATATATATATATATATATATAGACCAATCAACCGCATTTCTGTGCCTTGGGGCTACCCTTGACCTGCATTGTATATATAAAGATATCATGCAATACATGCTGCGGTAACTGATTGTCATGCTGGTGCATCAAACAACTCCGCATGTTGCACAAGGACATCCATGCATGCATAGGATACCTGCTTTAATAAGTATTACCCCCCCCCCCCCCCCCCCCCTCCCCATGACCCATACATATAGGCACTGTTGTAGCCATCTAAGCCATGTCCCCAAGTAGGGGAAGCACTCCACTGGAGTTAGATGATAGTAAAAGTCATTTGGCATTTACTCCTCCCCCTACTATATACCACATCATAACCTACCATCACACCTCCACATCATCTCACCCACACCCCGAGGCACACCTTTCACACAACTTAACCCTCCTTATTATCACACCCCTACTAGGATGTCATCTTTCCCTTACATCAATACCATCATATACCACACCTACGTTCCATTTTCACCCTCTCCACCTCACATACCTACCATCACACCACTCCCTAGCTACCCACCCCCTCACCTATGATGGGGTGTGATGGTATGGAGTAAGTAGAGGGGTAGGGAGAGATGCTGCATAGCTACATTGCCATTGTGCTCAAACGACAGATACTGTCCAACCTGTGTCCCAGATTGAGACTTTAACTGTCAATGGTTTTATATAAAATACATTTTAAAGTGGTACAGGATATGCCTCTCCTGGGCCCCTTAAAGTTACCATTCACCTCGCATAGGAATTTTTAAAGTGATGTGGTTGTTATCAATAGTTGGCATATGCCCCTCCCCATAAAGTTGTTGTAGCTAAAGATGTGCATATAACATCTTAGTGTGCTTCATTTTTTCAAATACAATGTACTAACTGTATAAATAAGTGTGTTAATATCGATTCAGTACAAGTACATCACAGGAAGGCATAAGAATCCAACTACTATTATCAGGATAGTTTCACAATGCAAACACTCATGAATATTGCTTCTAATGACAGCTGCATAGGATTTCTCAAATGTTGTAATCTGTTGAATGGGAGGGGAGGAGAGAGAGGATAATACAACATGTACATTCTCAATAATGGATAGGTTTTCAGTGGCATAAGTGCCACTCCATTATCCCAGCTTCCACCACACTTTGCAGGCATATCATAATAGTCAAGGTTCTGCATGACCACATTAGATGGAAGAAGAGACGTAATTATGGAGGACACACACGTATCCAGTTGTTGGCATGGTACTCTATCTGCTGACATGTTTAGCACACCTAATGTGCCAGCAGGCCTATTTATTTAACCTATATGTAGAACTCTGCATCTTACATCTGATAAAGGTACAGCTAAAACACACAGGTACAATAGGAAACTACATTATACATGTACAGTCACTGGGAAATAATACATTGTGTGCCAAGGGTGTGTGTGCATGTGTGTGTGGTGTGAAGGGTGGTGTGTATGGTGCAAAAAGGGTGGTAGGGAGAAAAGTGGCATGGGTGTCAACACATCATAATAAGTATGCCACATCATTGTATTATCACACAGGGCCAGTCAGTACATTAGCTTACTGTAAGCTTTTACATCTCCTAGCAAAGCAAGATGATACACCATTTATACCTCCCAGTTGAGATGTACCATATTTTGAATCAGATAAAAGATGTACAAGGGCAGCTGCAAAACTAATACACAACCACATATGTACATAGCTGCACATATGAATATGGTATTAACACAATGTCCATTAATTCTGGATCTCTTGAAGCCTACTTACTACATGCCATCTCTCTAAGTCATTGGCCACAACCCCAGGATTATAGCTGTAAACTGTAAAGTTAACACTGTGGGAAATAATACATTGTGTGCCAAGTGTTAAGATACCAGCTCAAAGTGTGTGTGTGTGTGATGTGTGTGTGTGCATGTGTGTGTGTGTGTGTGTGCATGTGTGTGTGCATGTGTGTGTGCATGTGTGTGTGCATGTGTGTGTGCATGTGTGTGTGTATGTGTGTGTGCATGTGTGTGCATAAGTGTGATGGATAAAAGGGATTAAGTACAAAATGACCACCTGTGAACTCTCAGTGGAAGATCTCCTTGTACATGTACCTTAGAACATATTTCCAATAACCCAGTACACTTTCAACCTAAGACCACACTCGCAGAGTGAGTTCAAACTGAAACATTAGACATGACCAAGTCATTTTTAAAAAGCAAACCTGCAAATACATGTGTGGAGTTATAGGGAGATAATTCGTAAGGCTTCTGAACATGTTGACCTGACATGTCATTGCCATATATGGTTTCCTTTACATGACCTAAGTTGCTACAGGCCTCAGAGCTCTATGTTCCTTAACCCCTGACACTACTAAACAGTACACCAAGCTCTTTTTCTCAGCTAAGTTCCTTAACCCTTCACACTCTTACAAAGACCACACCCACAGGGCACTTTGCGGCTAAGTTGATTAACCCTTCACACTCTTGCAATGACCACACCCACAGGGCACTTCAAAGGGCACTTTTGCAGAAAAGTTCATTAACCCTTCACACTCTTACATAGACCACACCCACAGGACATTTTTTGCGGCTAATTGTTTAACCCTTCAAAGAGGGCACTATTTGCAGCTAAGCCGATTAACCCTTCACACTCTTACAAAGACCACACCCACAGGGCACTTTTAGCGGCTAAGCCGATTAACTCTTCACACTCTTACAATGACCACACCCACAGGACAATTTTTGCAGCTAATTGTTTAACCCTTCAAAGAAGGCACTATTTGCCGCTAAGTCGATTAACCCTTCACACAAAGATCACGCAGCAAAGTTGATTAACCCTTAAAAGAGGGCACTTTTTGCAGAAATGTTCATTAACCCTTCACACTCTTACATAGACCACACCCACAGGACTATTTTTGCGGCTAATTGTTTAACCCTTCAAAGAGGGCAGTATTTGCTGCTAAGCCGATTAACCCTTCACACTCTTACAAAGACCACACCCACAGGGCACTTTTTGCGGCTAAGGTGATTAACCCTTCACACCTTACAAAGACCACACCTACAAGACACTTTTGCGGCTAATTGTTTAACCCTTCACACTCTTACAAAGACCACACCCACAGGGCACTTTTTGCGGCTAAGGTGATTAACCCTTCACACCTTACAAAGACCACACCTACAAGACACTTTTGCGGCTAATTGTTTAACCCTTCACACTCTTACAAAGACCACACCCACAGGGCACTTTTTGCGGCTAAGTTGATTAACCCTTCAAAGAGGACACTTTTTGCAGAAAAGTTCATTAACCCTTCACTCTCTTACATAGACCACACCACAGGACGCGGTTAAGTTGATTAACCCTTCACACTCTTACAAAGACCACACCCAAAGGGCACTTTGCTGATTAACCCTTCACACTTTTACAAAGACCAGACCCACAGGGCGGCTAAATTGATTAACCCTTCACACTCGTGCAAAGACCACACCCACAGGGCACTTTTTGATTAACCCTTCACACTCTTAAAAGACCACACCCACAGGGCTCCTTTTGCAGCAATGTTGATTAACCCATCAAGCTCTTTAAAAAAAAACCCACACCTGCTGGGCTCTTTTGATGGTTAAGTTGCTAAAAATCCTCACACTCTCTTGCAAAAGCTGGTTGGGCGTAGCCCGACCTTCGCGTATTGGCGGCAACGTGGTACCTGGAACGTTTTCGCCAAAACGCGAAGATGCCTAACTAGAACACCTACAAGACCTTTTTTATCCTCCGCACTTGCGCAATGTAGGCCACACCAACACGACAAATTGCCTTTTGTTTCACAACCAGAGCACCCTATAGCCAACCAAACAACGTATACGCATTCATTTGACAACTTACGCAAAACGGAGGGTTCTAGCTCGCGATCGAAGCCGAGTATCATAAATTTGAACTTCGAGCAATTTTATTAATAACGTAATTGCGTCGCGTGACATGCGTATGTTGGATTTAGCTACAACTGAGATCCAAAGTACAGGACTTTTTATTAGCTACTTACTATGAGGGGTTCATAAAAATAACGTCTTGTTGCAAATAATGCTTAAGTACACGTATACGGTAATAATGTGTTATTTCATTCATGTATTAATTCCTAACGTTTTAAAATACCAACCCTTTATGAGGAGGTTGAGGTCGAGGTTTTAGTTTTCTAAGCTGACCAATCTTCACAAAAGCACTGCAGCCTACTGTGGTAATCGATCTCTGCGTCCTCAACCGTTCATTGTCGTCTAATTTATTATTTGGCAGTACATGGGTTTAGAATTAGATAGCGCCCAACCATGTGAGATGCTTTCTTGCTGGCTTCACCATTGATAGCGAAATACGTAAACGGTCGGGCCACTCTTTTAACTGACCAGCATCTCTTTGAACATTTCAGAAGTTAGTTCGCCTTGTCAATATAAGCTTACATGTATTGTTCATTGGACAAACGACTTGAATGGCCGTTTTGCCGTTAACTTGCTTCGGATCCATGCAGTGCATGTTGTGGCAGCCTTGAACTTTTTAAACCACTCATAAATTGCCTTTCGACTTACCGTTAGTATGAACTTTTTAAGCCACTCATAAATTGCCTTTCGACTTACCGCTAGTAATGCCTATTTTTCAGCTTGCAGCCTGGGTCTTTCCAGAGATAATTTGTATATCTCTGGTCTTTCCTACATACATATGCAAACTTTCAGCGAGGATAGGCACAGGCCGGGTAATATGAGACTGGCATGCATATCGAGATTGCTCCCTCGCGAGCAAAGCTGCTTAGCTCGCGGGGCACTACTCTCGAGTTGTATTGCCTCGCGAGTACCGATATTAGACTCTTGAGTGCTCGAGAGCCCTCTCGAGCGATCACATTAAGGCAATCCCCCGCGAGACGCTCGCGTGTGTCGCGCGAGCGTCTCGCGAGTTTTGTTACCTTTCTCGTGAGCGGTACTGTAGATCTGAACTACTGTAGACATGTACATGTACAGAGTAAAATTTTATCTGGTGTGGATGCTATTAGTGGTGAATATAGTTACCTGCCCTATCGGTACTGATTGCGGTGGGTCTGCACCCGTGGTTGGTTTATATAGACAACAGAGGGCGTTTTGCCCTACTGGGAACTACAGTGGAAACCATCACACTTGCTCCTATAATTTATTTGTACTGTTATTTTGTTCACTTGATTATATTTCAATAACAATGAGCTCAAATGGAAATCTGACAATGCAGGTATAGTGTACAACTATTTTTCAATATATACTGAAAGTTAAAAAGCATCACGTGACTATTTACTTTTGTTATTAACACTTGTTGTGACCCCAGTACAAAAAAAATTGTGAGCATAATTCCTCCTCCTGTAGGCAATAGATCTTGACCATATTCGCAATGCATCTAAAGAACAAGCATTAGCAACCTTTGGCCGAGTCGGTTTTTAAGTCCGGTAAATAGTTACGGTATTATCGAGCTAGATATGCGTTTTTAGCTCGTAAAAGCTTAGCGATGCTATTTCGTAGTACGCTCTCACTGGACTGCTATATTTCGCTTCCGAGTCGTCACATGTTAGATCTATCGCGAAATCGTACTTGGGAGGCAATAGACCCTTCTTTGCCGTTAAAAAAGTGCCATCAGAGCTGAGTACCTGAAAACCTCCGCCATATCGCGATGAATTGCATTTGAAACGTCATCATTGCGTCATTTTGTATCGTGAATATACTTATAATGTGACGATAATACGAATGGATCCAAGTGCTGTCATTGACTTAGTGAGGATTGCGAAAACGGTTCTTAACCTAACGATGCTGCATCTTGTAGCCACTCACGGCGAACGTTTAGTAAATCAGTAGCATCAAATTGGGAAGCTTTATGGGCCACTCGCCAAGGCTAGCGTTCTATCACCCAAAGCTTCGAATCCTTGATGGCAGCTTCTAAATAGCTAATTGGGTACGCTTTCCTTCCAGCTTTAGAGTTGCCTCTTGCTTTTTGACGTTTCTTGTAACCTGCCCAATTTGATGCTATATTATCTCTGCCGATACGTCACATTATAAATATATTCACGATACAAAATGACGCAATGATGACGTTTCAAATGCAATTCATCGCGATATGGCGGAGGTTTTCAGGTACTCAGCTCTGATGGCACTTTTTTAACGGCAAAGAAGGGTCTATTGCCTCCCACGTACGATTTCGCGATAGATCTAACATGTGACGACTCGGAAGCGAAATATAGCAGTCCAGTGAGAGCGTACTACGAAATAGCATCGCTAAGCTTTTACGAGCTAAAAACGCATATCTAGCTCGATAATACCGTAACTATTTACCGGACTTAAAAACCGACTCGGCCAAAGGTTGCTAATGCTTGTTCTTTAGATATATTGCGAATATGGTCAAGATCTATTGCCTACAGGAGGAGGAATTATACTCACAATTTTTTTTGTACTGGGGTCACAACAAGTGTTAATAACAAAAGTAAATAGTCACGTGATGCTTTTTAACTTTCAGTATATGTTGAAAAATAGTTGTACACTATACCTGCGTTGTCAGATTTCCATTTGATCTCATTGTTATTGAAATATATTCAAGTGAACAATATAACAGTACAAAAAAATTATAGGAGCAAGTGTGATGGTTTCCACTGTACTGTACGCGAGTAGCAAAACACGTAAGTGCCGTTTTGAATGTCACATAAATTGCATGCACAGTCACAGCTACAATGTGGCACGATGAAGACATCAGAATTCATGACCACACAAGTGAAGTTAGCAGACCCTACACTGTCAGAGATGTCAACAGATCTAGACATTACCAGTGTAACCCAGTTTCACCTGTGCCCCACGGCCGCTATATACACTAGCACATACATTTTAGCAGATATACAACAGCCTAGGGCTAGCTATAGATATACGCAAGTACGTAGTTGATGGATCCATTACATTTGTTGGGTCTGCTATTATAAACTCCACTTGTGTGGTAATGTCTTCATCGTGCCACATAATTTGTACATTGTAAACGCCCTCTGTTGTCTATATAAACCAACCACGGGTGCAGACCCACCGCAATCAGTACCGATAGGGCAGGTAACTATATTCACCACTAACAGCATCCACACCAGATAAAATTTACTCTGTACATGTACATGTACATGTACATGTCTACAGTAGTTCAGATCTACAACACAAAATGTGTGAAGAGACAAACGTAGGCACGTATGTACACTCTACAAATGGAGGCTGCTTCAGTCCATGGTGGTTCCATTTGTCCAATGCAAGCTGGTAGCTCCACTTGTAGTTGATGGTTCCCCTACCATTAAGTCCTCTTGTAGTGTGGGGTTAATGGTTTCACAGGTAGTGGCTTCATTTGCATTTGCAGTGAGGAGCTGGTGTTAGTACTGTGTCGGGCTAGGATAGGGGGCCATTGTGGCTGGCCACAGTGTTTGGGGCCGGCTCCAGTTCAATGTTCCACTCCACATGCTGGGGTCTACTTTTGTGATGACCCCATTCAATCCTGATAATGTGGCAGCTGGCAGATCCCCTGTTGGCAGTCTGATTACACCATATATATGTACGAGGGGTGTTTAGGGGTGGGTGGGTGGGTGGGTGGGAGGGCTGGTTGTGTGGAGACTGAGAGTGCTATAGAGTAAGGAATGGCCTGGGCCTTGGATACAACTTGCAGTAGAGGAGGATAGGTAGTGGGAGATAGGGCCATGGTGGCGAATGCGGCATGCCCAGTGTGAGAGCTGCATTAATGTGGGAGCCCCCAATGACCCTGTAGGATTTTTTAGCACCTGGTTGCTCCCTTGCTGGCAGTCTACTGGTGCTAACTGGACATGTAGTGTGGAGCTATTTAGTTAACTTGCATTAATGGTTCTGTCCGCACGAAGTGAGGGAGCTGACCTGATTCGACCCTCGGCCATTACAGGGTGTAAATGGGACCAATGCATTGACCACACAACAGACACACATACAGAGTGTAAATGCGGGGATCATTCATTTGGCCCCACAGCAGACACAAGCACAGGGTGTAAATGGGATCATGGATTTGAACACAAGTACAGGGTGTAAATCGCACCAAGGATTTGACCCCACAACAGACAAAAGTACAGGGTGTAAATGGGACCATGGATTTGATCACAGGTAAAAAGGGTGTAAATCAGACCATGGATTTCACCCACAACAGACACAAGTATAGGGTGTAAATCAGACCATGGATTTGACCCCACAACAGACAAAAGTACAGGGTGTAAATGGGAGCATGAGTTTGACCCCACAACAGACACGAGTACTCAAGTACACGATGGGACCATGGATTTGATCACAAGTACAAGGTGTAAATCAGACCATGGATTAACCCCACAACAGACAAAAGTACAGGTGTAAATGGGAGCATGAGTTTGACCCCAAAACAGACACAAACACAGGATGTAAATGGGACCATGGATTTGATCACAAGTACAGACTGGGACCATGGATTTGATCCCATGTACAAGGTGTAAATCGGACCATGGATTTGATCACAAGTACAGTGTGTAAATGAGACCATGGATTTGATCACAAGTACAGGGTGTAAATGGAACCATGGTTCTGACCCCACAACAGACACAAGAACAAGGTGTAAATGGGACCATGAATTTGACCCCACAACAGACACAAGTAAAGGGTGTAAAAGGGACCATAGTTTTGACCCTAAAACATATTTAAGTACAGGGTGTAAATGGAACCATGGATTTGACCCCACAGCATACACAAGTACAGGGTGCAAATGGGACCATGGATTTCATCTTAAAACAGACTCAAGTACAGGGTGTAAATGGGAGCATGAGTTTGACCCACAACAGACACAAGTACAGGGTGTAAATGGGACCAATGAATTTACCCCACATCAGACACAAGTACAGAGTGTAAATGGACCATGGACTTGATCAAAAGTACAGGGAGTAAATCGGACCATGGATTTGACCCAACAAAAGACAAAAGTACAGGGTGTAAATGGGACCAATGAATTGACCCTAAATAAACTCAAGTACAGGGTGTAAATGGGACCATAGGTTTGACCCTAAAGCAGACTCAAGTACAGGGTGTAAATGAGACCATAGGTTTGACCCTAAAACAGACTCAAGTACAGGGTGTAAATGGGAGCATGAGTTTGACCCACAACAGACACAAGTAAAGGGTGTAAATGGGACCATGGATTTCATCACAAGTACAGGGTGTAAATGGGACCATGGATTTGACCCCACAGCATACTCAAGTAAGGGTGTAAATGGGATCGTGGATTTACCCCACAACAGACACAAGTACAGGGTGTAAATGGGAACATGGATTTGACCCCACAACAGACACAAATACAGGTATAAATGGGACCATAGATTTAACCATAAGCAGACTCAAGTACACGGTGTAAATGGGACCATGGATTTGACCCCACAACAGGCACAAGTACAGGGTGTAAATGGAACCATGGATTTGACCCCACAACAGACACAAGTACTGGGTGTAAATGGGACCATGAATTTGATCCCACAACAGACACATACAACATGTATATCCCACAATAGACACAAGTACAGGGTGTAAATGGGACCATGGATTTGACCCCACAACAGACGCAAGTACAGGGTGTAAATGGGACCATGGATTTCATCACAAGTACAGGGTGTAAATCAGACCATGGATTTGACCCCACAACAGACAAAAGTACAGGTCTAAATGGGAGTATGAGTTTGACCCCACAACAGACAAAAGTACAAGGGTGTAAATGGGACCATGCATTTGACCCCACAACAGACAGAAGTACAGGGTTAAATGGGACCATGGATTACATCTCACAACAGACACAAGTACAGTGTGTAAATGGGACCAAGGATTTGATCACACGTACAGGGTGTAAATCGGACCATGGATTTGATCACAAGTACAGGGTGTAAATCGGATCACGGATTTGAACCCACAACAGACACGAAAAAGGTGTAAATGGGACCATGAGTTTGACCCCACAACAGACACAAATACAGGGTGTAAATGGGACCATGGATTTGATCACAAGTACAGAGTGTAAATGGGACCATGGATTTGACTCCGCAACAGACAAAAGTACTGGGTGTAAATGGGACCAATGAATTGACGCTAAACAGACACAAGTACAGGGTGTAAAAGGAACCATGGATTTGACCCCACAGCATACTCAAGTACAGGGTGTAAATGGGACCATGGATTTGATCACAAGTATAGGGTGTAAAGCAGACCATGGATTTGACCCCACAGCATACACAAGTACAGGGTGTAAATGGGACCATGGACTTGATCACAAGTACAGGGTGTAAATGGGTCCATGAGTTTGACCCCATAACAGACACAAATACAGGGTGTAAATGGGACCATGGATTTGATCACAACTATAGGGAGTAAATCGGACCATGGATTTGACTCCACAACAGACAAAAGTACAGGGTGTAAATGGGACCAATGAATTGACCCTAAAACAGACTAAGGTACAGGGTGTAAATGGAACCATGGATTTGACCCCACAGCATACTCAAGTACAGGGTGTAAATGGAACCATGGATTTGACCCCACAGCATACTCAAGTACAGGGTGTAAATGGGATCATGGAATTGTCCACACAATAGACACAAGTACAGGGTGTAAATGGGACCATGGATTTGACCCCACAACAGACACAAGTACAGGGTGTAAATGGGATCATGGATTTGATCACAAGTACAGGGTGTAAAGCAGACCATGGATTTGACCCCACAACAGACAAAAGTACAAGGTGTAAATGGGACCATGCATTTGACCCCACAACAGACAGAAGTACAGGGTTAAATGGAACCATGGATTAGATCTCACAACAGACACAAGTACAGGGTGTAAATGGGAACATGGATTTGATCACAAGTACAGGGTGTAAATGGGACCATGGATTTGATCACAAGTACAGGGAGTAATTCGGACCATTGATTTGACTCCACAACAGACAAATATACAGGGTGTAAATGGGACCATGGATTTGATCACAAGTACAGGGTGTAAATGGGACCACACTCTAAAAAATTTCCGTGCTCTTGGAGCACCAAATTGGTGTTGTGCACAGCGGACACCAAGATTTGGTGCTCACAGTTTACATTGCGTGGTTGATATAGCAGCCCACCGCATATATACCAATGAATATATCATGAAGTAGTAGGAATTGAATAATAACACAAACCAAATACAAAAACAATAACAAAAAAGGTCAATAAGAGTAAATAAAAACATGTCAACAAGAGTCCTCATACACAAACAAGCATACTTTTAAAAGGGAGTCCAAAGGAACAGAAAAACCGGTAGGTATAGGGTTGACGATAGCTTGATGTTACAAAAAACACAAAAACCTGTATGCTGTTAGGTAGCGATGGCGGATACTGGACGTTGTATATGTAGTAGAACACACCACGGCCATTTCCATAGATGGCAGGCATACGTAATTTGGTTTTCTCCACCACAATCACAGGTTATGTCAGGTCTGCTAGTAATGTACCGAAGGCAGCAACATATGTGTAGGGAGAGTTGCAGCTGGTACCAATAAAAGAATCATCCAAAATTATGTATTCACCCTGTAGAAAATTATTCATCAATATATTTAAAACACAGTAGTATAACATACCAAAAAGGTTTGAAGAACTCATTTTCCCCATCAAGATCAGTAGGTGCATCACAGTTTCATTGTCGTGGCCTATTCAAGGTAAGCAAGCAAATGTCAATTACTTTGTTTCGCTGCACTAAGCTCAGACAGAAGTTTTTTTTGACATTCGTCTTGCCATACCGCTTGCAAGGAAAACTGGTGATGATTAAACCCTTCCATCTACAAATGAATGGAAAAACGCATTTAACTTTAATGCAATGACAATGTATAATACACATCATGCGCTATTTGGGAATGAAACAAGATATGCTTACCTTTCTGCTTCAGCCCAGTTTCTTTGAACTGTACAAAAAAACGTAGTTAATCCCAAATACTGCAAGTACAGACTGATGCAAATGTACCTCAGACCTTTTGATGCCAATTCTCCATGCTCTGCACTAAAATGAGAAGAACAATGTGTTATACAATGTCCCAAATTCCCCACATTTGTCACCTTGGACAGCCACAATCGGACAGCCCTTTTTCCATGTTTACACTGTAAAAAGTAGAGAATATCATCAAGCATTTATCAAAATTCATTTTCATGGCTAACCTGGTCAATGCACCACCAGCTTCATAGAACACACCGGATGCACAACATGCTTGATTGAATGCACCACTGGTGAAGACATTTATTTTTCATTACTTAATTAATACAATCTGTTAAAGGTTCCTTACATTATTTTGTTGATTACCTCTAACCTACTTTTTGACCTTAAATTGCACATGATTTACTACTATTGGCCCAGGCCCCTTAAGCCCTGGGGGCACCTCACTTCAAGTGTTAGGGTTACTTAAATATGGAAGTCAGTATCCAGCAAAATCACCCTTGTGATACATTTTCAAATTTTCAGGAAAAGCAAAAGAATAATAACACCCACAATGAAATGTATGTCTAAATTATAAATTTAGTGCCTTATAACATTATCAGAATTTTTGATGATAAGGGTAGAGTTCACAGGGAAAAAAATTGTAAACCTGAAAATCTGATTTTGCTGGACACTGTCCCATATGTATTATTCTTGTACAAAGCCAGGGAGGATGTAACACCCACACTTTTAGTAGCTTATACAGATTGAAATAACTTGTTTCAATCATTTTTTTAGGTTGTCTGGGGTGTGCCCAGTGGGTCATGCCTAGGGTGGAGAATTTGTTACGTTTCACCATTTTAGCATTCTAGCGATGTTCAATGGTTTTGCCAAGTTTTGAAGATCCTCATCAGTTTAGGAATAAGCTTTGAAGCCTTAAATCTATTTGCTTTTTCTTATCACAGCCTAACAATTTGGTACATACTGTGGACAGACATAAATTGAAAAACTGTGCAATACAACTTCTTAAGAATATGTGAGATACAAAAAGGACTTTGCAACCATCCCTACTATTTGCAAATATTGTCTTTGAAAGCCATATAGCTCTCTATTTCTTTTGCCTAGACAAGAATTCCTGCCATTTACATGCCAGCACTTGCAAGAAAAATACAAGTATCTACTGTACTTGGTTGCGTGACTTTGGCAATGATAACGAAGACATCAAACAATGCTAGGATGCTGAAGTGGCTGAATGCAAATAAATTGTACGCCGCAGTGTACAAACGTACCCAGCTATTATTTTCTGTGCCCCGCAAGGCACTCACGGTCATAAGCAGCCCTATAATGGCTATTGGGCTTCATTATTAGTACAATCCAAAGTTGTATACACAAAACAACTTTGCTCCAAGAAATAAACAGGGGGTGGCAAATACTGATGACATCTCACATGGCAATCATTATACAACGTACTCTATACATGGAAGTAAATGTTGTACGTATACGTTACAATAGTAAGTCATCCTAACACCGTACACGGCAATTACAAGTGATCTAAACCAATTAGCACGTTCTTAATAAAAGTATCCGATTTACCATAACCAAACTTCATGTTTAATGTCCTGGGCGTACTCCGCGGAACACATTTGTACAGCGGGGGTACGCGAACCAAGCGTTCCGCCATTTCAGCATTCTAGCGATATTTGACTGTTTTGCCACGTTGTATAAGTTCTTATCTGTTTGGGCCGAAGCTTTGAATGTCTAATACCTTTCGCTGCTCTTACAGCAACTCGTCACAGTGGAGGTACGCGAAACTTCCGGTACGTAAGTTATTATCCTTTTTAAATTTACCGCTGTCTATGTGGCGAGTTGGTGTAAGAGCAACGAAAGGTATTAGGCCTTCAAAGCTTCGGCCCAAACATATAAGAACTTATACAACGTGGCAAAACAGTCCAACTTCACTAGAATGCTGAAATGGAGGAACGTTTGTTTCGCATATCCCACGATGTACAAACGTGCTCCGCGGAGTACGCCCAGGATATAAGACAGTAAAGCTAAAGGATGGATGCTAGTCACAATAGTTTTTGTGTCATTCGAGCGCTCCGCTCCCCCCCCCCCCCCCCCCCAAAAAAAATCCTACCTAGGTGCCACAATAGTCCCCTACAGTAAGTATTAGTTTGTTTAGATGAAGCTTAAAGACAGCTACATGTAAGTATTGCTGATACACAAACCTTTCGCTCAAGAGTCTTTTCTGTTCCACCTTCACTTTCATTCTATCCCAAGAAGCTGGTCAGATTATTCTTCGTTAGTTCAAGAAAGGTCACTCTCGCTACCCGGTGTTCTATGATTTCTTGCACAAAGCTGTCACTTAACTCAGGGATTCTTCTTTAATGTAAGCAGCAAAATCCGCCATTCTTTCCGCAAATCTGCCACGTGCTATTAAATTATAGGTAGTTTCTTTCAATAATTCGGCGAAATGTTTGTGGGTGGAGTAATGAATACGATTGTATCGTCCTGAATATCATCTACGTGTTGTGAATATAATAAAGTGCTTCCATAGCACACCGTTAATGCTTTTACAACACCACAAGACGTGTTCGGATAGCACTCATTTTTTACAGTGCATGGATTTGATCACAAGTACAGGGAGTAAATCGGACCATGGATTTGACTCCAATATACAGGGTGTAAATGGGACCAATGAATTGACCCTAAACAGACTCAAGTACAGGATGTAAATGGGACCATAGATTTGACTCTAAAACAGACTCAAGTACAGGGTGTAAATGGAACCATGGATTTGACCCCACAGCATACTCAAGTACAGGGTGTAAATGGAATCATGGATTTGACCCCACAATAGACACGAGTACAGGATGTAAATGGGACCATGTATTTGACCCCACAACAAACACAAGTACAGGGTGTAAATGGAACCAATGATTTGACCCCAAAACATACACAAGTTTAGGGTGTAAATGGGACCATGGATCTGACCCTAAAACAGACACAAGTACAGGATGTAAATGGGACCATAGATTTGACCCCTAAATACACAATGCAAGTACAGGATGTACATGTAAATGGACCATGGATTTGATCCCACAACAGAGGATGTAAATGGACCATGGATTTGATCCCACAACAGAGGATGTAAAGGGGACCATGGATTTTATCCCACAACACACACAAGTGCAGGGTGTAAATGGGACCACCGTCGTCACTGTACTAGCATAGATCTAGTAACCTTTCTCACGATCGTCGTATTCGCACCGCTCGAACTTCACGTCCGCCGATTGAAACTCTTATGACCTTGTCTTCAGTTGAAGGCGCCATAAAGGTTATGTACGCAGAAGATAACGAAATAGGGATCGAATAGTATAACAACTGCATGTGAGTCCGACCGGGAGATGGATTCACGTATCCAGCGCAGAGTATAAGTTATCCAAGTGTCAGCCCACAGGAAGTAGTTGCATATTCATGTACTTTGGTGCATGGAAGCGGGTCACGCACGTACAACGGCGCGATTCGAGCGGGAAACTTGTAGCAACTTTGCGCCGCTGTATCTCCGTAACGGATGACATCAAAGTTAACGAACAGAACAAATCGATAGGTATACGACCTCTCTACCTACAAACCGAATTTGAAGCGATTTGATTACTCCTACAGAAAGTTATGGCAGGTTTGAACCCACAGGGGTATCGGACGTTGCAATACAGGCACGGAGCAAGTGCAAGACTCCAAAATGTATTTTGTCATAGAGAAATGGTGTAGTATGAAGTGTTGAAAATAAGAAGTTGATAGCTTTAACCGTTCGGAAGATATTACGATTCAAAAGAGAATCATTTGTATAACATAATATATATATAAACGAAGGGCCATTTTCGTGGAAACTGTCCCATATATATTTCCTTCGCAGAAAATGTACGTAATTAAGGCTGTTCAGTGAAAGGAAATATCGTAAATCCGATAATTTCTAATTCCAGGAAATGTATCTAATTAAGGTATTTACTTGTGGTTTACATGAACGTATACATAACTGAAATGTGGTCATTTCGTCCCGTGCATTGCATGTTCAGATGAACCCAAATCAGCATCAGGTCAGCATCTAGAAAGTTCCTTTTTTCTGGTGCACACAACAAGAGTTACGTGTGCACAGATATTTATTACTGCAGCATTGCCCATACATAGAATACTGCACTCAATCTCTTAACATTCAAGTGATACAAATGAGCTAACGGTTTGACAAAGGGACACATGAAGTGGAACTGGAGGGGTTTATCAAAGTACCTGATTCATTGCAGTGTTGCTTATTGTTCACCATGCATCCATTTAGATGGCTGCCCATGCACACTCCTTGGCAGAGGTGCTCCAATTGGAACGGGACAGCTTGTCCTTATATGTGTAATTGTAGTGGGATTTAATTTGGGACCTGTTAGTTCTAAGAATTCACAACCATGGCCATATTGCTGTGTGGTGTTATACGCTTGATGTCCACATAAAAGTGCAGCTTGGCATTCAAGCTCACGTTTCAAGCCAATGACATCAGAGGTATCACTTTGCATTCCATAATCTAAACCTGTTTGGGACCCTTGCAGTGTTGCCTAGTGTGGGCCACGCATGCATCTAAACTGCTGCTCACACTCCTTGTGAGTGGTGCTCCAATTAGAATGAGCTCACAGCTTGTAAATTTTACACCAATAAAAAGAAAAAAGAAAAGCATACTGGTAATCATTTGAAGAAGTCGGGGCACGTGCATTGCTTGGCCTTAGAGAGAGAGAGTGAGTGAGTGAGAGAGAGAGAGAGAGAGAGAGAGAGAGAGAGAGAGAGAGAGAGAGAGAGAGAGAGAGAGAGAGAGAGAGAGAGAGAGAGAGAGAGAGAGAGAGAGAGAAGTATTATTAAAGAAATATAGGCCGTGAACGAATCACGCACATTAATATTACAATATATTCAATACATGGATAGAAAAGTGTGTGGTTACGGCAAAACATTCCTTTATAATTATACATATTGATTCCTGGAACGTGTTTTTTTTTTTTTTTTTTTAAATACATCCAACCACAACACACGTTTCCGCGCGCCTATATACATATAGTGTGTACTTTATAAATTAGCATGTTAGAAAAGAGGTAAGTTCATAAAACTAACCAATGGAGGGCCTGCGCGTCTGGTTCCTTCTAGCAGTTGCTGCCGTCACTACGTGTGGTGGTCAGGATAATCAGTGTAACCTTAGGCCGCGTAGCAGCAAGTACCACTGTGCAGTTGATTCAGAACAGGACCCCATGCTCCCGCTGGAGTGCTACCCCGACGCGGCCAGTTCTTTTGGGCTCGCCTTTGGATATAACTGCACCCCTATGGTCGGCATGACTCTGGAGATTGTGTGCACCAATCAGTCACTGGTCCTCTACAGGGATAACGTTTCCTTAGGCTCCTCCGCCGTAACGTACTTTTACATCACGCCGTCGTTTTCTGGTCTGTACGAGTGTCGTTATAATGGAAGCAACGAGACGGACGCTGCGCCAAGCAGGAACGTTGTTGTGGACATCCTGGGTAAGCTGTGATTAATTATAATAATTATGCATTCATTGTTCGGGTGCTGGTAATGCATGTGCTCAGCCGGCACCCAGTACAATATTGTATGCGAGTGGTATTGTAGCCTTACCCCATTGGGTGCTAAATGTGTATCATAATGATATAATTATGGGCATGGTACCTTGTGCGTGTACATTGTGCAATGTACATGTATTGAATATATTTGCACCCGGCCCCCAATTGCATGTCAATTCCACAAACTGTCGATTACTGCCCAACCGTTTATGCGGAAAAATGTCAGCTCGATTGTATATTACGGAAAATAAGGCATATTCTTTAGAGCTGGAGCATTCGGACCCGTACCGGACGGTAACAATTTTTGATTAGATTTCACCTCAAATTTATTCATAATTAAGCTTTTACACAAGTTGCCACTAATTGCCAATGACTTCTCCTATATAAACAGCTGGGCACTGTACATGTAAAGGTTGATCAGTGTAGTGATGGAAGGAATTTGATGAGTTGTACTACTTCCTATAATTAGCTTATGTACCATATTCCTCCTCCTACATGTACGTAACACATTGCGCCCATCTTCAAGAACACAATTAATGAAGTTATCTCATTGTACCTCCATTTACATGTATGCGTGCTTATCATGGAAAGGATGCTAATCAATAAATGGTAGAATGTGTCCCGTATAGTATAAAATAAAATAGGGCGTGGGGACGAGGCCAGACCACAACCGGCCCGGATCAAGACCCGGCGCGGTCCAGGAGGGACCGCGGGTCACGGCGGGTGCATGGGATACATGCTCAGAGATTTAGCCACGCGCGAGAGGTTGCGCGGGAGGCAGCACAAATAGCATGCAGATCTGTGAATCAAGTAAAGCCAAACTATTTATTCTAATAAAGAGCACCGTGTATACATCTGTCTAAAGTACGGTTTCTAATATGATCCAATTGGATATCCCCCGTTATAGTCCATGCATCTCGTGGAATACAGCACGCGCGGTTACAACGACTCTGGGGACAACTATTCCACAAAAAAATGTCTGGCATGGGAGGGACAATAATTCCTAGAGGAGACATTCTTTCCTGTCGGCACCCACATGCATGTCCGGCGAGGCAGAGTATAATGAATGTCCGGGAACCTTGCATGCCTCCGACATCGATCGGCTGTCCCATGCATGTATAGAATTGCAATGTTTTAAGGTTCATAATTATGTATCTATCACGCTCAGTAAATGCTGCAATGCAAGAATATATGCATGTTAACGAATGTCACGAATCCATGCCCATTATACTGTGCGTCTCTTGAAGATTCTGAGGGCTCAGAAAGTACATGGGAGTGGTGTTTGGCTTGTGATCTAAAAGCGGCTTGCCCTTACATGTATAAGCGTATCAGGTTGCAACACGATACGCTTTGGCCTTTGTCAGAAGAATGACGGCACGAATTCGAAGGACAACGATTGCGGTATAGTCTTTATTCTTCATACCGAACTAGTACTTGATAATTGATATTGACGGCGGTGCAGCCTCAGTAGAAGGTAGTCAAAGTTACATGATACGGCTGCACGTGCTCGCTGCTGTTACTGAATCGCTATACCATTGTGCATATTAAGAGAATTCTTTGGACGCTTTTCCTTCTCTTTTAGGCTATTCACTTTCTAACTTTTTGAGTACTCAATTCGCAGGTCATCAAGTTCAGAGACGCATGCATGCAGTAATACCTCAGACATGCAGTATTGATTTTGTACTGAGGTATATACGGTATCTCTCTTGATTTGTGTGCCATATTTATAAGTCTTAGATTTGGCTCATCTTTAAATGTGAACAGCGCAACGTTAAAAGAAAAAAAAACGGATGCATGTAAAGGCATGCAACAAACTAAATGTTTCAAACGCACGATTATTGGAAGCATCGTCGACAGTGCATGGAAGCGTGCTATTATAATAAGAAAAACAAGATGAGGTAAAAATATTATAAAGAAATAAAGTGATAAAAAATTAAGTGCCCCTCTCTTCACTAGAAGGTAAATGGTACCTGATCTATGTATGGTTCGATGCGTACATGTGCAGGGAAAAGAGTACTGACGTATACGTTAATTTACTAACTGACTTCTAAACCACGGCCGTTTCAATACAGTGCCGGCTCGGAACCGTAGAAAGTAACACCTCGGAACCGTAGAAAGTAACACCTCGGAACTGTAGACTTTTACAGCGTTCATTGTTTATTTAGGCGTCCCATAATTCGATAACGTGGTCAGAGTATGCTTATCTAAGTCAACAGTCCAGCCCAGCTTTTACATAATAATATGTAACTTTTCCAGCAGTCACGCGCGCTTCCCTATGTGCTTGTGCGTAGTCAGGCTGATGCTTCTGAGTTTACAGCACGAATACTTGCGCACACACGCACAAACATAGTTAAGATAAATAAACGTGTGCTATGTAGCATACTTAGCTAAAGTTCGAGCTGCATACTACACTGACCAACAAGTGTCATACACACAAAGTTGACAGTACAGCTTACCTAGCGCCTCGACGTAAGCAGACCGAACACTAAGTGCTCCTTAATTAGGTTCATGTAGGAAAGCGTCGGAAGCAGCTGTAAGCAAGGTTGCCGAAAGTTAGGCCGGGGTCCGGCCTGTGACTGGCCGGCCTGAAAGGCCCGGCCTGCCAGGCCGACCTGCCAGGTCGGATAGATTTACGCAATTTATTAAAAATTCATGGCTAACCACAAAACATTATGATATTATTAAACAATTTATTAAAGAGAGCCGCAGTTTCAGGGGGAGTATGATGCATGGCTGCTTGTTCCTGAGGCCCGAATCATATATGCAAATTCCCCTATTGACCCTCTAGCGTGGTGGAAAATGCACGATGGGCAATTCCCCACAATTGCAAAGCTTGCCAGGAAGTATTTAGCTATTCCTGCTTCTTCAGCTCCATCCGAGCGGGTGTTTTCGCGAGCTAAGCTGATTCAACAGCGCCAGAGATGGAACCTTCTCCCTCAATGTTTGGAGGCGTGTGTCATGCTGAAGCACAATGCATGGTTAATTACAAGTATTTAGATAGCAAGCGCGCTGTTTGCATCACTGCATGTTATATATCTCAGACTCAGTTTCTGCATGTAGCTGTAATTTGTAAATTGTAACCATTACCAGCTGATTGTAATAACTATATAATTTATTACTATAATTATATAGCTAGCTATATAGACATCGCAAAATGAGTTAATAATTTATTATAATAAGTGGGTGGATCCCGGCCTGCCGGCCTGTCAGGTCCGGCCTGTCAGGCCAAGCTAAATGTTCGGCCTGGTAGGCCGACCTGGCAGGCCGGACTGGCCTTCGGCAACCCTGGCTGTAAGCCACTTACAGAAAGATTTGCTAAACCATTTACGGAGGTACACGAACCATGTATTGCTACTTACAGTGTAATTAACATTTTCAAGCGTGGCTACTTTTGGTACTGTACGTATAATGATCATGTGTCGTATTATTATCATTATATAGTAGCCACGCTTGAAGATCAGATGTTACGCTATAAGCAGTACTATGCAGCTTTTACAACTTCATGACGGGGGACCCCTGCCCCTGTCATGAAATACTGAGCCCATATGCTATCTAGATACATGCACGTGCGCGCGCACTATACATGTATACCGGTCGTTAAGCACGCGCATATAGGTAGCACACTTTTTGTGTGTGTGGGGTGGCAATTTAGGATTTAACAAATCGGTGGTAAATTTTATCCAGTACTCTAATTCAACCGCGAACGTTTTTATTAGTCTATTCACGTGATCCATAGACTTGCGCGACGACTCCGTGATTGCGTGTTAACTTGCATGCTTGTTCGACAAAAACGCAAACTGTGTTTTTGAAGGTAAGAGACCTTTTAACCATCATCTGTGATACACCAGTACATGTATATAGGTCCTGTGCGGCTAATATTTTCGTCACAAACGGGAGTGTATCGCACCAATCGCGGCTATGTAGGTAGTTTTTTTTTAAAGCACACCAAGAACATAAGATAATCTCATTACACTCCAGTTCAGTCGCTCACATATGTTAAGCATATACATGTATTTCATTTTCAGTACAGCTACATTATTAATAGTTATGCCTACGTACTATACAAAAACCCCCCAAACAAAACAAAAGTTATACAAAACACACACTTTACAAGTGCGTAGGAGTGGGTATATAGGACGTTCTATCCTGGACACTGGTGCCCAGGGTATAGGATATTTATTCCTAGGCTAAAGATAATTGTCCGGGGGACACGAGAGTCCGGGGGGCGGATTCAAAGGGGGTGGGGTGGGGGGGGGGGGGGGGGGGACCAGGGCGCTGTGCCTCCCCCCCCCGACGATTCATTAAATATTCATGAGTGTATGTTGCGTACTCCTTACTGTTTCGCGGTTAGCTATACAGCGCGGTTACATGTACCGTCGGCGGCGCATCGAACTGACATAAAAGCTGAGCTTTATCGCTGGCCCTCTAGTTACATATTATTATTAAAAGTGCAAATACAGTTAATACAACTGACATATATTGCTTGTGAAAAACCAGGGATAGTACATTCACTAGTTTTGCAAGTATTAAAATACTGTTGTAACTAAGTACACGTAAAAACGATATGCATATGAATGGATACTATTTGAAAGGCCTCTGTTTCAACGCAAAATGCGTTGCCTTCTGGGGCTCTGGACAACCATGTCTACGACAAATCCCAACTGAAATCCATTTCTATATGGAGAATTAGCTTTTCCGTAGTAATAACTGCGCCTTGCAGGTTTCACCCTTTTCTGCCTATATCTGGTATACGTACAGCTATTATTTTTAGTACTCACTGTGATCTAATGTATAGCAGTCAATTAAGTGAATTTTTATTGAACAGTCATATTTAGCAAATTCTTTGTTAAATGGAATTTATAATTCGATTTGTTACCATCCTACTGATATTAAATGTGAATGTACATCAGCGCCAGTCTCTTGTTAGCTAGTTTACTACATCCATGAAAGTAGGTGATACTACTGATACAAAAACCCGGATACATGTATACTTTACTAATGTTTCTTGCACAGCATGCATCTATGTTAATTTTGGTGCAGAGTTGGCCAGCATATGATTTACGAGCATCCAAACCCCATGTTATATGCAGGCACGCCAGTCATTGGCCTTCAATGTGCGGAGCAGGATATCATCCCACTTCCCAGCGGTTCATTTGGCTGCGGTATAGAAAATACACCACCTCCCTACGCTTTCAACGTTTACTGCGAGAACTGCACTATTACTTTCGACGTACAGTGGGCCAACCATGTCGGAGTTGACTTGGATCTTCGAGTGACACGTGACAGTAACCAAAGCACTGCATATGTGAGTGGTATGATGCATTCATTTATTGGTTGCAGTGCCATTCATATATATGTAAACGTAGAAGCGTGCTGCATGCTTGTATAACGAGGTGATTAGAAAATATAGTAATAATAATAACAAAACTTTGAGATCTTGGGTGCTCCTATTGGGGATGCAATATTTAGTACCAAATCTTTAGCTCAAAAGCGAGCCAAGGCAGTAAAATTGCTGCCAGGTGAGTTCATTAGATCTTCAAATTGCACTTCTTCTCTTACGACATTGTGCCACCTTTTGTAAGCTGGTCCATTTAGCTCGCTCCACTCCACCTACCCTTGTGTCTGAAGGCCTAGCATTGTTTTATGAGGAGGTTAGTCATCACTTTTGTGATTGATTGGTTTCAAGTTCAGCTGAGCCTTAGTAGGGGTGGTCCAGCCTCTGTAGGTTGGCTGTACATTGCTTGGCTGCTTCAGTAAGCAGAGCAGGATGTTCAGCTTCACTGGATGAGTTCATCTTACAAGCTGTCACCTTAATCAATAGCTTAGTTCCATGGCATCTACAAGTTCCATCTCTGCTGGAGTCTTGTCTAAGTCAAAATGACGTATCGGCCAGAATTGATGCCCTTCAATTTGACCAGCTGTGTCTCATCTTCCCCTGTGCTAGTCTACTATCAGTCATGGATCCTAGCCAGACAAGTTCCAGGTTGCCTTAAAATGGTGGCTTGGGATGGACACATCATCACAGTTACCTACGTTGTCGTTACTGCCCAGATCACCAGCTAGCTGGATCCGCTTGAGCATCATGCTGTGATGTGCAAAGGAGATGTTGATATTGTTTTGTACCTCAACAGTTTTTGCCCAGTTTGTCATAGTGCTAGGCTTGGTGGTCAGCTCGAGGTAGTTCATGGATCTTGGGACTGACAGTTCTCTGAGTAAGCCAACGAACATCCAAGTGCCCAACTGCTTTTGACTTAACAGT
Source organism: Spongilla lacustris (assembly GCA_949361645.1). Taxonomy (NCBI): domain Eukaryota; kingdom Metazoa; phylum Porifera; class Demospongiae; order Spongillida; family Spongillidae; genus Spongilla; species Spongilla lacustris. The sequence goes on along the minus strand of OX442418.1, from coordinate 9,945,331 downwards.
GGTCTTTTCGCTTACCTCCACTACATTGAATGAAGCGGGAGCCAGAAGTGGGTCAGCAGCTGGAAAGGCTGAAGTGCGCAAGCACAATGCCAATGATGCCAAGTGCACAGAGTTGGGTTGGGTCTGCATACCCTTGGCAGTAGAGACCTATGGTTGTTGCTATATAGAAGCTCAGTTGGCTGGCTGCCCATCTGGCTTTGAAGTTGCAGCAGTGTAGCAAGTCAAAGGTCATTGCAAGCATCTATATAAGACTGAACCTACCTGTCGTTCACTTCATTAGAGCCTTGCTATCCCATGCTAGGTTCAGCATTCAGTGGGCGAGGGCTTTTTCTTCTTTTGTCAGTTGTTTAAAGTATGGTGAGTGTGTGTGTTTGTGTATAGTTTGATAGTTCCCGTTTATCTGTGTGTATGCATTCTCTTGTACCTTGATATTATTATTATTATTATTATTATTATTATTATTATTATTTGGTTCATATAGCAGATACATAATATAGCAAGCACGTAACACAAAAACAGTTCAAAGGGGCTCGATCCTACTAAGGATGGCTGATGCCACTGATTTTACAAGGCAGGTGTTAAGTCTGCCATACAGGTCATGAATGACGACAGACTTTGGCTTGGAGCAGGTGATTGCTAGCCGCGATGCCAACTGAGCAAAACTCTTCACAGCCTCTTGACCCCATGCACCATAGGTCTCAACAACCAAAGGGATACAAGCCCATCCTAAATCCTCACACTTGCCATCATTGCGGTTATGCTTCCTTATCTCAGAGGCCTCAGCAGCTACTCCTGAAGATTCTCCCGCTTCCGACAAATTAAGTGAATTAAGCGGTGAGGTAACTGAAAAGTCAAAAGCTGCAGGCTTGCCTTGTGACCAGTTGTGGACAAGAACATCCGCCGGTCTTGTGTGGTCATGATCTGGAGTTAGGTTATTTCCTACTTCAACTTTGACACTTAGGTGTGCCAAACGACAAGAATCAGCAAAAACATCCCTCAACAAGTTATGACGATGTACAACATCTCCCCCTCGTTTGCATGTGGTAGCATGATGGCCAAGGGGATCTAGGATGGAATCTGGGCAAAGGGAACACTGAGCCACCTGAAGTGTCTAAGCCTAGCCACCATTTGAGAGCAACATGGTACTGGTTTGGCTCAAAGTGGAGGCCTAGACCTTCTGAGGGGACAACTGAAAGCCACGAGGAAGAATGAGGGGCAGAGATGGATAGAAGGCGTGCCCTATCCGCCACTGATGACATGTTGAAAAGTGCATGGAATTGAAAATCATCCAATTTTGAGGATAGAGCCCTTTGCCTCAAAGGGGAAGTTAAGATGGAATCCAGTGAAATTAAATCAGAAGGAGCAACACAAGTGTTAAGTATCTCAACTGCATGGGCAAGGTGGGTGTGTGATTGGTGGCCATACCCTGATGAACAAACAGAGGCAATGTAAGCGGCTGTTGCATGAAGCACAAGAGACTGCAGACCTAAGCCACCTTTACTGAGGCTCAGCTGGGCCTGTTTCCAGGAGAGGTCTGTCATGTCAACTGATGTACTCTGTGACAGGCAGTTTCTAATGTCTATGTCAAAAAGCTCAAGTGCCTTGAGAGAGAGGGATGGTGGTGTTGCCCGAGCCAGATGAGCTAATTTACAGAAGCCACTACAAGTGCGGAGGAGCATCAATGCTACTTGAGGGCCATGTGAGCCTACTTCCTCAAGCTGTAGCATGAGTTGTTTAGCTAAGTTGTGCTTCTGTGAAATATAGCTGGTACAAAAGTCAAGGTCACCAATGGGAATCCCTAAGATTTCAAGGTTGGGCTGGTGAGACTGCTTCATTGATGATGGGAATAGGCTTAGGTCACCACAGCAAAAAACTTCACACTTAGGTATGTTGATATGGAGGCCCAAGGAAGGACCCTTTTCTTCTAGAATGGCAAGTACTCTTCTTACCGCTGTGCTGACACCAGCCACAACCCCATCATCCATGTACCAAGCATGGTACAAGAGATGGGCACAGCCTGCATCAGATGCAATCTCAGCCACCAGAATATTCAACACCAAAGAGAACAAGAGGGGGCCAAGTGGGTCCCCTTGTTGGACACTACACTCTGATGTCAAATTCCCCATTTCATGCCACAGAAATGGATGCTGGCTATAACACCAATGAGCCCATGGGTAGAGCTCAGGGAAGTGCTTGGCACACTCCGAGAGGAGAGCCTGATGGGACACCATATTAAAGGCATTCTTCATATCCACTTTCAACACTGTAAAGTTCTCTTCTGACCAGTGCTCTTCCATAGATGCCCTCAGACCGTGTGCAACCTTTTCTGCTCCCATAGGACATGCCACCCCAAAATAATATTGTTTACAACTTTTATACAAGAGAATAATACTGACACAAATGGAAATTATTATTGATATGCTACTACCTACAGTAGTAATAATAATAATACCTCACAACGCTAGACCAGCCTTTGCACGTATCCTTTCAGCTGCTATCAATGCGATTGCCACTGATAACTTTGTTGACTCTTGGTTGAAGCTTTTCATGCTGCCCAAGTGTGTTCTGCCTTCCTCTAAGCGTCGTGGTCGTCATAACAAGCCAGTGTCCATAAATCTACTTTGCGATCTCTGGTCGAAGGGTCACTTTGGTGAACTGTGTGTGGCTCAAGGCAGTATTAATAAATCCCACCATCCTAGTGGTAATTCCGTCTCCAAGAAACATGTGGATTCAGCAATCTCCCTTGCACAGGATGGTCTTTATGGTAAAGCCTGCCAGGTCTAGACTTCCCCAGGTAATGCACCACACACTGAGGAAACATGGAGACTGCTCCACTCCAAACACCTAGAGAGTGACTGCCCTATTGCTCCAACCCTGTGTAATGTTGATACTCCCATTTAATTCCAGCGGATATGAATATCATGGCAATATTATGGTCCTTCCCTAAGCTTACTGCAGCTGGTGCTGTTGAAGTTCATACTTGCTTCTGGCAAGGCTCCCATAGTATTTTCAACATTCCTTGCAGGAGAAAATCTAACAGCTCTCCAATAGGTCAAAATCAGGTGGCCCCTTTGACATTCGTGTCACGTGACTTACTGGGAAATGTCTTTGTGCGATGGTGAAAGTAAGGGCTACTGATTTTTTTTCATCCTTTCCAGTATGGTGTGGCTTGCCCATTTCGAGCTGAGATGATAGCACATGGCCTGCGTGCATGTATTGATGAGCACTGGGGTGATGATGAATTTGCTGTGTTGAAGATTGACATGAGGAATGCCTTTAATGTGGTATCCCGGCAGTCACACCTTTCTGAGTGTGCAAAGCATTTCCCAGAGCTGCTACCCTGGACAAGCTGGTGCTACAGCCAACAACCTCTTTTGTGGCATCCCCTAGGGTGACTGAGATCTAAGTCTGGGGTGCAGCAAGGTGATCCTCTTGGTCCTCTGTTTCTTTCCCTTGTGCTGAATGTTCTGATTAAAGCAATTGTCAAAGATTGCGGTTCTCCTCTACTGTTCCATTCCTTGTATCTGGATGACAATGCGCTTGCCGGTCCAAGGTCATCTTTGTTTTCAGTCCTGAAATTGATCCAAGAGCGGGGTCCTCCCTTAGGCCTCCACATTAACATCTCTAAGTGTGAGGTATTCATCAGCAAGGGTTTAAGCTCCTTACCCCCTGAGATGAAACAGTGGAGTGAGCCTAATTTGGATATTTTGGGAGTTCCTATTTGTACTGCTGACTTCTGCTCAGCCTTCATCTTAAAAAAAACATGTTGCTGTTAAGCAATACCTGTCCAGTCTGGAAGAACTTGGAGCAGTTGACACTCACGTGGCCTTTACACTAGTTCGTAGCTGTGGAGGTTTCTGTAAGCTTACCTATCTGACTCACACTACACCACCACAAATGCCTTTGAATTTTTTGATGAGGATGTATGTAAGTGCATTGCACAATGTACTGCTGTGGACACTTCTGATCATGCCTGGCACCAGGCTAGGCTTAGTATGAGTAGAGGTGGTCTGGGTCTGCGTTCCCTCGCACAACACTCCCCTGCAGCATACATTGCCTCACTTTGTACCTCAGGTTTTGGCTCCCAGTCTCAGCACCACCTTGCATCAGCAACTCATATGTTTAATTCTGTTGTACCACCATCAGAGGCTATTAACTCAGAGGTACTTCTGTTGACTCCAGTCACCCAAAGGAGCCTCTCCTCCAAGCTGGATGACCACCTCTTCAAGGTTCTCCTGGATATATCCTCCATCGCTGACAATGCTCGCTTGCTGTCTGTTTCCTCCCCTCATGCAGGTTCATGGGTGTCTGTTACTGCTTTAGAGGGTCGTGGTCTCCATCTTGACCCTTCCCAATTTCAGGTTGCCATTAAGTGGTGGCTGGCCTGGACCTTTCTTATGTTCATATTGCCCACTGTGCCCTGAGATTGCCTTGGACCCACTTGGCCGTCATGCTGTTGCCTGCAAAAGGGGTTGTGATGTGGTTCCCCACCACAACAAACTGCGTGATGTCCTTGCGGAGTCCTGCCAGCAAATGGGTAATGGGTAATAATCTCACCAATCATCACAGCCACAGCCGTTCAGCTGATCTTTTGGTTCCAACCTGGGTCTTGGGCAAGCCAGCAGCTTTTGACTTGTCTGTCACATCTCCGCTTAATCTTACAACTCTTTTGGAAGCGAGTGTGACAACAGGAGTAGCTGCACTGACCACTGAGCTGAGAAAGCACTCCTCTAATGACACCAAATGTAAGAAAAGAACTGAGTAGTAAAGTCGTATGGAGCCTGGGGAAAGGAGGCTTTGGAGTCTATCCCCCAGCTTGTAACTCGACTAGCCACTTGCTCATCCAAGGCAAAGTCAGTGATTCTTACCGAATTCTTTGGTCGGCTGAACCTTCACCTGGTACTAGCTAATGCTTTCCCATAGCATCTGTCAAAGTGAAGTAGGGTAGATATAGATAGCATTTTGTGTACATTGTGTGTAGCCTAGTTGTATATGCTCATATATCAGTGTATTTGTGTATATGTCCAATGTATTTATACATTGTGCGTAGTTTACATGTAGTTGCATGTTTGTATAATAGTGTACTTGTGTATGTCCACTTATCCTGCTGTAACTGAAAAAGTAATAATGATACACCCAGAACATCATGTTCATCCCCTTGGCATTAGAAACATTTGGTGGATAGGGGTTAGAAGGCAGACCAGTTTTGACCACTCTTACAGACAGAATATCATGTCCCACTATAAACCAGGCAAATCCATGTGTCACCAACCAGCTATACCAAAGATTGGCCATCACCTTGCAGAGGCAACATGCCAGGCACCCTTTGTAAAAGTAGTTATATATTTTGCAACAGTGCGCTCGAATGCCAGAGCATTTCTTGCAAGGGCAGGTCCCCGTGCTATAGTCTCAGACCTCTACTTAGATGGTTGACTCATACTAGTTAAATATTGCAATTTGTGTTTAACATGTATTGTGAGGTTTCATATTAAAAAAAAATTGCATCACCTATTAATAATGTAATTATTCCGGTACAAGTACACATATGCACACATAATCGACACAATACAAACACAACGTTCATCCACCTGCTGTTGCACAAGGTGGGTATAGGGAGCATACGCCTCGATGGTATGATGATCTTGAACCAGGAAGACACATGGATGTTTGCAGAACGTAGCCCAATTTCACATGAAGCCAAAAAAAAAAGGGTTAGGCTGTATGGTTAGTTGTGCATGCTTTTCTGCAATAAGTAACACAAGGCTCTTATGGAATGTTTTGGCAGCAGTATAAGACATCAATGGCAATGGAGTGAAACATCCAAGTGTACTAATGAATTCTGGCTTCATCGGCATGTTTCCTGTCCTGTTCTTAATGACGATAGCTGCATTTGGTCAATGTTTGTACGGGAGATGCACGCATGCATACAATTAAAATATTTTTTCAGCTAATCAAGAGCTTGTTTGCTTATCATAGACCATCGCATCGGGATCAAACGCAAAAATCCCGTACACTGTGAACTATGACAAACCGAAGGTGTACATCTTGGTTACTGCTACTACCAATTATGTTCCAGAAGCAGTTGCCAATGTCTGGTTTACGCAGACATTTGGTAAGTGCAATGAATGCATGTGCAGTTTCATATCGCCAGAATGTGGCATTTGAGCCGCTAGATGGGATGGTTTATATTGTGTAAATTGAATACTGTTTTCCCAGTATTGTCATAATGCAATCATGTAATGAAATGGATCCATTGGATTTATGCCATTCGGGTGCAATAAAATACCTTAATCTTCTCAACAAATACTTACAAACACTAAATTATCAAAGTTGAGCTTGATGAAAAAAAAAAAAATTTCTTCATTATGCAAACTGGTATAGATAGCTATGTGGATTTCAATATTGCAGCATTGGGCACCAAATGATTACACGCTTTCCTTTTTAGCAGCTTGAGAAGTTTTTATTACTGATCTGTATACCGCCTATTTATATACGAGACGCAACTGGCATGAAATAGGTTGACTCCATGTGATTTGAAGGCAACGGTGGTGCAAAAAGCAGGGAAACAAGGTTTGAATGATAAGGAAAAACGAAATATAGCTCTATATTTAGCCAGGCACACATTGTTGGATAGTACATGCATTGTTCATGCATGTGCTAAATATAGGATTTTTCTTTTTTTTCCTTATCATTCAACCCTTGTTTCTCTGCTTTTTACCCCATCATTGCCTTCAAATCCTATATAACACCAACTTTTTATAGAAAATGTTTTTATTTACTTATTTCATTGCTTTTTATTCATATCTGGATGCTTTCAACAATATCTTCACTTAGCAACAGACATATTGTCAATATTATTAATAACCCCAATAGTGGAGAAAGCGAGTACTGTATACTTTGCGTTTTTATGAAAATGCAAAAAAGACCATTAAATAAAAGCCTGGTGTACATGTTGCAATTATGTGGATATATACCATATAGAAACACGGATCAATTAAGCTACTATATGAACTTGCATTGGTATTATGTATATGTCACTTACATAGTAATCAGTTGTAAATATATGATAACCACAAATAACTCAGCCATGGATGATAAATATTGTTCAGTCCATAAACAATGTTATACTCAGTTCTAGTACTGACACCAGCGAAACTTTATCTTCTCCTTATAATTACTCTGTCTCTTGGTATGACAGCAACAATTGCGTCCACCATATCTTCCTTCATTACAGTGTTCCGTAAATTAGATGGATCTCAACTTGTAAACCTTGTACATGCAGATATATTTTATGCATACTCTGGCAGTAGTGTATCAGTGCAAGCTGTTATACACTTTCTTTTTGAGGAAAGGGCCATGTAGGTGCAGAATTATTCATCATCATACCCCATTGAGGTCACCTCACTCCATGCAAGTAGTAGGCAAGGGGAGGAGTAGGGGTAGTAGTAGGTAAGGGGAGGAGTAGGGGTGGTAGTAGGTAAGGGGAGGAGTAGGGGTAGTAGTAGGTAAGGGGAGGAGTAGGGTAGTAGTAGGTAAGGGGAGGAGTTGGGGTAGTTGTAAGTAAGGGGAGGAGTAGGGTAGTAGTAGGTAAGGGGAGGAGTAGGGGTAATAGACGGTGAGGGGAGGAGTAGGGGTAGTAGTATGTATACCAAGCTTCCATATACTTGTGGTTGTAAGAGGTGTCACGGAAGAAAGGCTAGGAACTAACAGTATAGTACCTTACCTCTGCTAGAATGTCACTATCTATGATTTTGATTGCATCAATATCATGTACCTATTTTTTTCTACGCATGCTCAGTGCCTTGTTAAGCAAGGTGCCTGCACTAACTTCACTAACAACTGACCCTTTGTGCTAAACATGGGTGGGTTTTATTTAGCCCATTTAACAGTATGCAATAGCTTTTTAGAGACTACCTTTATCTACAGCAACAATACACCTCAATTACAAACAGAAGCCATGTTATAAAAGTGTTTCTTAATAGACCTAGGCAGACCTTTTTTTATTTATGACAGGGCAAGGTCACTTACAGTTTTGACCTCTATATGTGTACTGCTATAGTTTAGATAGGATATCCCTAGCGCATCTGCTTGTAATACACTTGTGCTACTGTATATTAATAAATAAGTTTTGTACGAATAACGATACAGTTTGAAATTCTGAACCAACTGATTATTTTGGCATTCTTTGAAATGGTTCTTGTGCCAGGTTACTTTTCAAGCAAAGTATATCAACACATATTTCTGATATCAGTTCTGTCCCTAATAAGTTCCACTTTAAATTGACCCAAAAGAGCACTGCGGCGTGAAATTCTAAACACATTGCATCAGGGATATTAAATACATGGATTGGAAACGGTTCCGTAATCTACGTGTACCGGAAAACCATCCGTGATGCGCCTACATGAATTGGTGAGTTTGCTGTTGACTTGGACGAATATGACATGGATGCTGATCCCAGTGGACGGGTTTCAGGGGTGTAGTTCAAAGTTTTCAGATCTGTTGTACGGAAAGTTGTTCAGGAGATTTCGTGTGACTCGAAGCTTAAGCGATCCAAACGCTTTTACAGGCTTATACATTGCTTTCAAAAGTAAAGCTTGACTGATCCCATTAGTAAAACCTGCCTCTTAATTAGAAAGAAACCAACTTACTAAGTGTAGCTTTTCGTTTCTGCGATTTCGCGACTCTAAGAATAGCCCTCAAGCGCAACACGGATGGAAATTAGGAATACCGTAATTCAGCCGTATATCATGCAGCCTCGTTTCCAATCCATGTATCTAATATCCCTGATTGCATGACATCATTTGCGTTCTTAGAACGGTTCATGTTTCGAGTTCTTTACAAATAAAGGAAGAACAAAATGACGCTATTCTGACCGGGGACTCTTGTTGTCTTGAACCCACATGGTTTTTTGACTTCAAGCAAATACAAATCGGCTCTTTTTGACTACTTGTTCGACACCGAAAACTAGATAAGTGATCCGATTGGTAGGAGTCCCGTTGCCGGCCGTTGGTCAAATCAGTCCTATATGAGAGTAACATCGGTAACTTAAATCATCAGTACTCTAGCTAGAGATTTACTGACATTCACTTTAGACCATGCAAGACCAGTCAACGTATTTCATGCAAGTTGTGTTATTATTAGCTACTCAGTAGTTTCACTAAGTTATAATTGCAGTATAGTGTCACGATATAAAATTAAACACTACACACATGTACATGTATAAGGTTTAAAACTACGCATGCAAGGTGATAAATTGTATCGTATTTTGCAACTCTATGCCAAAGTTCACCAAGACATAAATTGAACGGCCATAACTGTGTAGTATCCTGGAACTGAGGGTGGGCGGTTGATTTTGACCGGTGGCAACAATTCCAGGCACTCTAAGATATTTTATTTCAGCACAAAGTTGCCCCCCCTCCCCCCCCCTCCCCCCCCCCCCCCCCCACACACACACACATGCAGTATTACTTGAACCGTATAATTTGGATGCTCCCGTGAAATCATCCCGCCATGTGGCAACAATGAAACGTATACATATGTGCATATGTGTGTTGTATACATCGTTTTAGTATGTCGCGCGTATACTTGCATGTGATTGTTGACAAGTACAGCCAAAAGGTGTTATAAAATGCACGAATGCTAAATTAATTGCTTAGCAGTAGTGTCACGGCAAAATTTAGGACATGGTATATAAGGATTGTCCTTTTTAAAGGTTTATACTTTACGCAAACTATGCACCGGCCGGCAATGCCTTTGTCAAACTTATACTGTAACCAGATGCGCATGTCGGCTTTTTTCAGACTAAGCAAGTGTAATGTCCCTATAAAATTTTGGACATGCTACATAAAATTTGTTACAAGGTTTGGATTTTTAGAACTATGCACGTGCAATATTGTTATGCTAACACATACATTTCAGACTACAGCCGTGGGCTCTACGCACAACTGATCCCTCCAGTAGCAGTATTGTCACGGCAAAATTTAGGACATGGTATATAACGATTGTCCTTTTTAAAGGTTTATTTTACGCAAACTATGCACCGGCAATGCCTTTGTCAAACTTATACTGTAACCAGATGCCGGCGCATGTCGGCTTTTTTCAGACTAAGCAAGTGTAATGTCCCTGTAAAATTTTGGACATGCTACATAACATTTGTTATAAGGTTTGAACTATGCACGTGCAATATTGTTATGTTAACACATGCATTTCAGACTACTTCAATGGACTCTACGTACAACTGATCCCTCCTGTGGAACCCCAGATTTCGATTGGAGAAGAGGTGCTATTTCAATGCGAGTATAGCTCTAACGATGACTTAGCAGCTGCCGTCGTCAATCTTCTATTGGCCAACGGAACAAGCTACACTGCTATTTGCGATTCCTCTTCATGCTCAGGCGATAGCGAGCTGGTACTCAGTAATACATTACGGATAGCCGCAGCTGCTCGTATACATGTTGCCACACTGACCTTATCCATCCTGTCTGTGGCGTTTAATAACTCTCAGGTGACGTGCTCCCTTTGGTATTCGGACGCCATCCAGTTGAGCAAAGCAACCAATTTAATTATTTCACCTAATTATGATGCACATGTGATACTGGTTTCGAATACCCCTTCTCCTTTGAACGCACAATATCCACTAGCTTTGGTCGGAGGATTAGTATCCGGAATTCTAGTAACCCTCATCGGCGCCATTATTCTTGTGATTGTTCTGGTGTGCTTGAAGCGAAATAAGTCACAGGTGAAGATTGTAATACTTCAAACCCCCTTCACCATGCCAAAGAGAAATGGTATCGCATCTACTAAATGGCTTTCATCAAGTACAAGCATTGACGCACTTACCAAATCGAACTTCAACGCAATCTTGCGGAATTCAGGTAGGATACCTTCCACATCTTCCAAAACCTTGCTCCTTGACTTAAATCGCAAGGTGAAAAGCATGACGGATATCGAAATAAGGCGAAAGGTGAAGCTAGATGTTGTACGCGTATATATAAGCTACTCGAATGAAAAATTGAGTTGGGTCAGTCAGTATCTCAAACCGCTCATTCAGAAGCTGATCCTTGGTAGCGAGGTGACCGTACACAATGACGATATGATCGTAGGCCACCCGATCTCCGAGGAGAGGATGAGGCTGATATTGGAGGCCGATAAGGTGTTGATAGTGTGCTCCCCGGGGTATGAACATTCTCCGTGGTGCCAGTATGAGCTCCTCCAGTCTGTCTCAAAAGACTCTGGTCTGATGGACGGAAGGATCATTTCCATTTTGTGCGATAGCTGCAATACCGTTCCGCCCATAATTAGTGGTGTGGCATGCATAAGAGATGATGACTCCATGTTTGAAAGCAAGCTACAGCAATTCCTTGACAAAGCGCATGTGTAGGCTGAGCATTGGTTTATTCATTCTGGCCATGCATAGTAAACAATAATAAGTTTCAGTGTTTCATGTGTGCATCCTTTCATAGTCAGTCTTCATTGCTTTCTGTACACCCACACACGCACACACAATGAATTATAACATAACCTCTATTCGTTTGATTAGTATATGTTTAGGCGCCTTATCCACATGCATGATTTGTATTCAACACAGTTGTAGTAAGGTATAACGTCCATCATATGCATGGATGTTTACTTTTCTCCATTTGAATCGTCCTTATATCACAAAGGAAACTCGTGCATGAGTTTTACATGTAGGTCCTTACATTTAGCATGAGGCCGTGGAAAAGGGACAAGCAATCCTTGTCAGTAATTTTACTACTAACAGATAGTAGCAAATTGGAAATTTTACTACTAACAGATAGTAGCAAATTTTGAAATTTTACTGGCAAAAGTGTAAGGAACAATGGTAATAATACTCATGTGGGAAAGAGCTTCAGTAGTATATTCCTCTCAATTGGGGCAACTTCAGAGTTCATGTACGCAGACACGCATATGTACACACACAAGCACACGCACACAGAACACACACATGCACACACACCAATAAACACACAAACACACACGCATGCACACACACACACACACACACACACACTGATTAATTGCTAAACTGGCTAGACTACCTCAAGACTTTGACTTGACCTAATTAATAGTGAAACATTTTCATTTTAACAAGTGGCAAACTGATGATGTATAGCTCTGATGACCACACTAAACGACTGCATGAGTGGTCTTGGACATTATAAGGAGTAGGGTCCCCAGACTAGTCTGAAGCTCATCCTTAATGCCTATAGGACACATTCACTCTTCATTTTCATTTTAAGGTGGTAGGCACCACATAATTATCAGTTTGAAAAAAATTTCCTCATCATACAAACTGTCTCCATTTCAGTGATACAAAAACCATATTTTCAGTGCGAAATGTTAGCGCATTTTAGAGCCATGTCAATTTATATTAATTCAATTCATAACCATTTTCCCCCTCATAGCAGGCAGCTAAAATTACCAAATAATTATTTTGAGTATACTAAAAATACGCTTCAAATATAGATTTTGCCAAATATGTGTTACATCTGAACTACGTGTGATCTCAATGCACGTGAGCTGTGCTATATACCATTTTATTTTCACAGCAAAAGAGCATTTCCAATTTTGTTGAACATAACACTTCACTACATGCGAATTATCATTGAGTATCGATAATACAATTTCCGATATTCAAAACCTCACAGCAATTGATTTTAGTTTTTATCAGCCATTTAGGGGGCGTATTTCACTACAATTATTATTGGGGGTAATAGTTAGCCTCCATTTTGGAACCTGAATTCGGAAGATATGTCGTTTCTGTGTAATTAGATCGAGTTACAGGAGAGAATGGTGGGGCCATCAGTTTATCGGACAATGTACCACTCAGATTCAATGACAGTTGCAGAGTGGAATTTTCCCAAAATATTGCAACAGGGTATGGTGGTGCTATTTAATTACAGTGATGGGGGTCCATCATCAAATATAGTATTATATGGTTGCATTATTCTATTCATTGAAGATTCTATTGGTAACGTAAGTAGCTCCATCACTTTCATTGATAACCATGCACGGCTAGGTGGTCATGCCGTATATGCCACACCCATTTATGGGTGCTATTGTGTTAAAAAATATATATGTGAAACTGTGGCTAGCTATTTCACGATTACTACATTACCAATGACACTCAAATACTCTCATTTCCAACACATGTGCAGCTTTGTAATTGCAGTGACCCTGACTTGTGCAATGTCACAGGTCAGTATGAAGGAAAGGATTAGGTTACCACATATCCTGGTGGGACTGTGTGATTTAATGTTACCTCTGTAGATGATAGAAGCAACCTATCACCTGGTGTGGTTTATGCATCAAATGGCACAAACTCCACTACAACCATAACACTTGGACCAGGCCAAGAAGCTCGGTGGATAGGAACAGTGTGTGGTACAATAGAGTACCAAATGTATGGACCACAAATGGCTTCACTAAATCTGAGTCTGTCCACAAATATTGGTAGTTCCCCAACAGTCATTGAGGTGGAGCTGTTACCATGTGAACCAGGTTTCATATTCATGTCAAATTCTTCAATGTGTGACTGTTCTCTATTTTTGGCATCACATGGAGTTGTCTGTGATACATCAGATGGTACTGTGACTATAAATAAAAATAAATGGATTGGTGTGTACAATGACACCTTTCCTGCACTGGCTTCATTCTGTCCTTTAGACTACTGCAATAGTACAATCAGTAAGCTATCTTTAGTTAGGCCTGGGGACTTGTGCAGTGGAGGGCGTACTGGCATTATTTGGGGTCATTGTCATGGTAACTACAGTGTGATCTTTGGTTCTTCCCAGTGCCAGGTGTGCTCAGATATGTGGCTGATCACACTTGTGATGCTTGCAGTGCTGGGTGCCTTACTGGTGGCAGCACTGTTTTTCCTCAACCTCACTGTAACACAAGGCACAATATATGGGCTCATCTTCTATGCCAACATTATTCAGGTCAATACTTCAATATTCTTCAGCCAATCCACTTTGAGACCATTGCAGGTGATAGTGTCCCTTGTGAACCTTGATCTTGGGATTCCTCTGTGTTTCTATGATGGTATGGATGATGCTGACAAGGCTGGTCTTCAGTTTGTGTTCCCAGCCTACCTCCTCATTCTGACCATGACAGTCATTGTGCTCTGCCACTACTGTCTTCAGCGATCTCCCACCACCTCCACTAGGTCCTGTGTTTATAGAGTTTTCACCATCATAGGACAAAGAGCAGTTGGTGTCCTATCTATCACATCTACTTGTCATATTCCAAGCTGCTTAGAAATGTCATTGATGTTTTCACATACTCTACAGTCCAGCTGCCCAGTGGTGATATTCATGTCTGGTTCTATGATGGAAATGTGGAATACCTTTATGGAAAGCATACTAAAGTATTTGTGGTTGCCATGGTGACATGTACCCTTTTCCTCCTCCCCTACACAGTTGCCCTCACTTTCATTCCAATCATTGAACGGTACAGTGAACATAACAGACTGTTCAACTAACTCCACACGAAGGCCAATCAGATCAAACCAATGATTGATGCCCACTATGCCCCCTATAAGGGGGAGTGGCGATGGTGGCTGGGAGCAAGGCTTTGGCTTCCAGTTGTGATGTATATTTTAAATGCAGTGTATAGTTCTGACAATCCATCTCTGCTTCTGTCTATTCAAGCTACTGTGGCAGTCTTGTTCACCTTATCACAGACAGAAATAAAACCATTTGGACAGTCACTTCAAATGTCAGATAAATTTAACAGACGTGGCAACATCTACAACCAGCTCTATCATAGTCTTGATATGTTTTACCTCCTCAACTATATTGTACTAGCTCTATCAATGTCTTACATTCTAGACCAAAGTTCAGACCAAACACAGCCCATTGTGGTATATGTGTTGGTGTTTTGGTGGGTCTTTATGTAGTGGTGTTGATGGTGACTGTCTTGTACCATCTCATTGTGGCCATCCTCAAGGTTTGTGGTATATATGACAGAGCCAGAGAAAAGATTGATGGATTATTTCAAAGGAAATGTGCAGTGGTTGCTGCCACCACTACTGTCACCACACTGTTTACAGCCAACTTTGGTGAGAGGGAACCACTTTTGTGTGAAGACTAATGTACATGCAATGTTGTGTGTTCATAGTATCTTTACATTTGATATATTTTCCTAGAGGTATAGTTAGTTATTCTATTTAAACATGTATTAATGTGTTTTCATATTCCTTGAAGGTCATTTAAACACATCTACACAAGCATGGGTAGTAAAATGAATCAAAACCCCCCCAAAATTGATCGTGCTGTAGAAATAGCTAACCAACGATTCAGAAAACACTGCCAGTTCCCTTTAGATTAAAGTAGATGCAATGTTGTTCAGTGATGCAGCACTCATCTGTAATATTGATGTAGCACTCATACATATACACGTTGATGTAGGATTCATACATGTAACGTTGATGTAGCACTCATACATGTACACATCTAGATCTGTAATGTTGATGCAGCACTCATACATCTGATACGTAGCCTGATTAACGCAAGAAGCTGTGATCGACAAAAACCATCATATTACACCTGTAGATGGCTGCCTATCTTACTCCAGGAAGGGGTGTGGTCAAAACCAGTGGTACCCTGAAGTAGAGTAAGCACACCTGTGTACTGCTTCACATGGCTATGCATGTTGGGTATCATTACATCCATCGATTCGTTCTAGGGTATGATGACATTATTGATTTTTTTACAACCATGTACATTTAATGAACTCAGTGAATTGTTGTTGTTTCTTGTGTTACATGTACCTTGAACGATTTTAGCTCTGTATTTTTTTTTTTTGTATGTTACCGATTTGTGATTTATTGAGGATAGCTCTCCTAGCTGTTTACCTTTGCTAGAACTGTGTTCCTTTCTCTTTGGAATTGTTTTTTTACAGACAGTTCATTGTTCTCAGGTTCGTTACTGCCTTGTGCAGTGCAGTCATGTTATGTGCGTTTTAGTTCGAAAAGCATTGTTGTAGTAGGTTTCACTCGTTGGGAATGAAGCCAAAGCGAAAGCATTTTATTGGTAAAGAACGGCTAGCTGCTGTTTTAAATAAATACGGTATCTCAGGAGATTGGAACCAAACTATGGAATGGAAACTTTACAACATTTGTTATATTACGCATGCGCAAACGTAAATTAAGATGGACGCACCGTTATGACGACAAACTTTGAGAGTATAAATCTCACTAGTAACGTGGACTTTCGAATGAAAAACAACATTTTTCGTAGTTCAAATATTATGGTCCTTAATATTTATTTCGTGAAATACGTTTCCTGATATATGGTGCCTACCACCTTAAATCGGAGTTAGGTCACGTGGGCAAGATTGAAGATGCTACAGTTGCATCCTGTGTCTATTCAGCCACTAGGTATACAACCCATATTAATTGTACAGTAGCATGTATAAATAAATACATCACATGCAGGGCAAATATCAATCGCATTGATTCAGAGGTCACCAGTGACTAAATCAAGTAATTAATGTGTTCTCTGTTGTATATTTAATGAAGTAACATTTTGGTGGTGTATAAACCATATTTATATATATATTTTATATGCTTGCATGGATCTTTACTCAGATCTTAAAACATATTGTGCATCTCTGTTGAAATGACCTTTTTCCTAATGGTTTGAGTGTTGATGAACATTGACAACATGTCCTTTCTGTAGCTTGTATATAACATTGGTTGTCATGCATACCTATATATATATATATGTACAGCCATGTTGCATGTGACATTGTGTGTCCATGTGTATAATCATTTATATGTACATGTGGTTTTACACCTGAGGTATATGCATAGAACATGAAAATATCTACTAGTACTCACAGTATATTGATCATGTATAACTGCTCTGCTTAGCTTATTATACTTGTATAAGCCATGTCACTACCCCATCAACAAATCCAATGTTGTTATAAGTCTGAAAGAGCTAAACTGAGCCCTCAAAAGGGCTGCATGAGCTGGATTAGGCACATGATTGAAATGAAAGGTGCTTGCACATGGATCTTCCTTCAGGGTATTCATTGGGCTGTCTGTCGTAGAAGAATATTCCCTTCTCCGACTCATTATACTGCCAACAGCATGCCAATCATATCAGTTCTGATCTCTAATGCTAGCAATGGAATATTCTTAAACCTTTTTCAAATTTTCTGTTCTGGGAACAGCTGCTGCATCCGTTGTGATTTTAACTTGACTCAGATCATGCAGCTAGGAAGCTGTTGACATTATGTCAATATGGGGTGTGTTATGGGGAGTATTGTCCTTTCTGGTATTCAAAGAGATTTTAAAAATCAACGCAAAACTACGTATACATGTAGCATTATTATAACTGCAGATGCCATTGTCATAAAATTTCTTGTTTCTGTGTCAAGTGTTCCACATTACATGTATCCATGTAAAAAATGTTGCAACAACCTAAAACACTGTTTTGTAGAAGTGTAATTAAGTGGGTGTGAACTAGCAATTTTCATATACACATGTACATGACATGCATCACTGTCATCAGATGATTGAATATAAGTCATCTCTTAACCCTTTGAACGCCAAGGGCATATTTACATGCATGATATTCCATGCTCATGACATTGTACTATATGTGTCATGTGATTATGATTTTGAGTAATGTATTGATCATAAACCCTGTATAAGAGATACATGTGCACGCACATACATGTATGTACATAACCTTATTATAAGTAAAATTTTGGTAACTTCCCTCTTCTAAGTACTACTGATGCTTCTAAGTGCATCAGTAGTACTCCTACAGTAGGAATTTGTAATCCACTTAAATAAAGTGCAGCAGCTGAGAGTTTCCAGATAATTACTACTGATGTGCACTACAAATTCCTGTTATTTGTACGTGATACATTAGAGAAATCATCGGAATTCTTGTGCATGTTTGTTGATGGTAGAGGGAAGTTACAAGCTTTGTGATTAATATGGGGAATTGCCCATCGTGCATTTTCCATCATGCTAGATGGCCAATAGGGGAATTAGCATCCATGAGTCAGGCCTCAGGAACAAGCAGCCATGCATGCATAAAACACCCCCTTAAAAGCTCCTGCAGCTACTTCTGATGTTACAGTGCATATACATGTATATAAATATGCCCTAGGCGTTCAAAGGGTTAAGGTGGTTGTAGTTATAAGGAATAAATGTATACTATCTTGCAACTGCAGTATAAGCTGTTCATTTTTCAGCTTCTTCAACTTTTTTCAAGTTTCAAGTCAGAAAAAAAAACCTATTACAACAATTGTTTAAATTTCTCTTTCAGATGAAATAAAATAATAGTTATTCCTTCTTGCAATAAGGAGGCTGCCCAGAAGTATAGCTGCAGCATATTCCTGCTTTTCATCTTGTTGAACAGATTAAGAAAAATTCCCACTGATTTCATCCTTGAAACCATCACTGTGAGCCATAAACTAATATTTAGACACACTATTGTGCTGGAAATTAACAAGTTTCGTTTCCACTAAGTAATGACCTCAATATTTGCACCCTTGCACCTTGTGCATCAACCAATTATTATCATTGTAGGTAGCTCAAAGTGTATTGCAAATGGTAGCCCCTGCCCGATTAGAGTATGGGTGCATTTTAATGAATTGGAACGCCGTTACTTTGCGAACGTTTCTTTTAAAGCAACATACTGAATAATGTTGCATAGTTAAGCAAAGGTGCCATTTTAAAGTATGGAAAGGAGTGCCCTTTAATAAGTACTAAAGACGCCAAAGTCTTGAAGCCTTGTCATTCGAAAGTTATTCGCTGCAGTGACCGGAACAGGTCATGTGCCTTGTCAGCATCCATGCTGGTGAACACCATCATGTAGTTCTGGTGGTTCACTGCAGAGATGAGCTGGGCATCCCTCATCTCACGGGACCAATCAGGCTCTCCTGGATGATAGGACCCACTAGATACATGTATTGCCTTTAGAAAGTGAATTTGGATAGAGCCGTCAAATAACTTTGATGTAGTTAAACTGCCGACACAGAGGAAAAGAGATGGAGTTAACTAGCCTTAATTAATTCCTGTTAAACTTAGGTTTTGAAGCACCATGTGCAAGAAGATGCTGTTGATCAGATCGCCGAATGTTCTTGAAATCGATTGTCAGCTTCTCGGCTATTGTTGGAGAGTTGTATTAATTGTATCTCGATACTAAGATTATATTGCGATTGGGTGGGGAGGGCATGGCCCTCACCAACTCCATGAGGTCCCATGCCACTTAATCAAGGTTGCGTGTTCAGCTCACGTCAGGGTCACCAATGTGACGAGCTTTCATGCGACCAGAAAATATAATTTAATAATCATCACTAATTTACATCACGTGACATATCATTACATATTGAGTTCATATGTGTATTCGAATATGTACGCAACATATTCATCAGGAACACACCCGCTTCTTATAATGCTCCATTTTGTTTTCACATTGCAATAGATCAAAATGACGACTGAAAGTAATAAATATTTACCTCATTCAACACCTACATGTAAATACAATACTTCAATGCAATGTTAGCAATAAAGTCAGCAACATACATACTACCATATCTCGGATTTATTGCAGTATAACAGGGTTATGTCAGATTCTACACTGTGTAGATTCTGGTTCTTTGAGAATCAAAGATGGAGAAACAATGGCCTACCAATGCCATAACCTTCATATTCCCATGGGCCGGACCTTTGGATCACCATATGTTTACATACTCACCTTCCTTTGTGAAGACTGACTGATAGCATTTGAATCTCTGGCTGCAACATGAATGTTTCCCTCAGGGTCTAAGGCAAGACCATATGGGTATTGGTGATTAATTTGCAATAGCTTGACTTTCAGCAGGGGTTTCCCCACAAAAACCACATATAAGATAGATCACGTGATAAGTAATTTTAATAGTTATAAAAATTAATTTTTACACACTTCCTGGGTGGTATTGAATGTTGATCAAGGCATTGGCATGTTCTTAATAAACCGATAAATAACTTTTAATAACTACAGATTAATAACTTAAGCTAATGATTGGCATGATTTTTGGTTTAAACAGCATAATTTTTCCATGTTCAGTTCTGGAGTTATGCCAATTCAAAGATTTTGCGAGACTTTTGGATCACCCTGTATATTAAACAGGAGGGGGGAAGTGGGGGAAGTGATAGGCAAGGGGCTCCCTTATAGGGGGTTTAATGGATGTAATATTGCTTGCCTCCACACAGCTTGGCACAGCAACATGTGCATTCACACATACATTTAATCGTTTAAGCCACCGCCTTTCACCTGTGCATGTCTAATTTGAATGGGGGGTGGGGGTGGGGGGGGGGGGGGGGGGCAAGCCCAATTGCCCTGTTTGTTCTCCTAAAGCATAACAATTTGTGTGCTGGTTATTTAATTCGGCCCTTAATAATGATTTTTTTTGTGTACTCAAGCATTGCTGCCCGTCTATAATGACCAATCTAAGTATGATAGAAACAATTGCATGATGTAGTGCTGTAATTGGAATGAGCTTGCAGGCTATTAAGGTCATGCATTACACAGATGGTGCTGTGTGCATGTGACATATGGTTGTGGTCAACCTTAAAGCAGGTAACCTACATTACGACTGCTAATTGGTGGAAACAATGTACACGTATATAAGGTCAGATTCAATACGATTTGTCTCTTTTGAATTCCTGTAAACTCTGCCAAATTGTATCAAATGCAGGCCCCTCAACATTACTATAGCATCCCACTCAGGGTTTACACTGCAACCATTCCCCTCTCCCTCTCATTCCATTACATGTTGTCAGTTTAGACACACACATACACTCACACATTTGTATCACATTTGCTGAGGTCATTGAATCTGACATTTCAAGGTCTGTAAACAAAATGGATGTACCAATGCATGTGGAAACAAAGAGTTGTCAGCAAAAACTACAAAGAACAAATTGGGATAGGGGAAGAGAGAGGAGCATTGGCCTCATAGCCTATTGCCCATGTTATCACCGACACATTATGCTTGCACTCCTCACTTCTCTTCACTTTTACCCAATTGATCACTCCCCTGATCTCAACTCATCTATCACCAGGAGAACCAATCAATGATTAACTCTTGAAGGTGCTTACAAACATGTACTTCTCTAGGATCTAGCACAAAATCCATTACAAAAACTGTGTCCCATCTCTGCAAAACTGAGCCTAATAGTATATACCTCTCCTGGCATCCTTGCCCACCCCTGACTGTCTCTACGTTTCGATGGCCTGCTTTGGGTGGTGGGAGGTACCTGCTTCTCCTTTCCGTCCCTTCTTTTCAGAGTCGAGGGGCCTGTGATGTTAAACAATAAACACACACATTACATACGCCATACATTAAGGTGTACATCAAATGATGGCCACACAAAAAAATCCTGAATGTAGGTAATGTGTACATGCCCAATATCTACATGGATTCCTAACCATACATGTATTATCACTTGTATGAAATAATTATATCTTGCATGGTAGAGAGTAGAGTGTCTCCTCCCCTTCCCCCGCCCCAATGTCATGGAATGATTGTTGCCACACCCCCACACTTTCTGTAAATGCAGGCTAGGCAGGCTTTGTTAATGGCTACCCACTTTCACTAATGAAGTCCTGGCGACGACGCCTTGGCCATAGATACTTGATACAATTTACGACTTTTCTGATAAAACTTAGACCTTAGTTACTGATTTACATATAACCGCGTCTGCTGCAGTGCTGGTACGTACATGTAGATTTGACAGTCTATCTTATGCGACATCTCTGTGTCATACTTACATACATTGCACAATATTCTTTACTGCTGCCTCTACCCTTTGTTTCAGTGGAAGTGTGCAAGGCCTCTCAGCTGCGCACCATTGGCAAGGGGCTCTATCCCCTTTTACAGGTCTGTCCAATATGAATATCAGATGCCTTAGTCTTGTCATACTGCTGTTTATACTTAGTTTATATTGCTACCTGGGCTTTGTGGAACTTCTGTATATAACTTATGACTCAGTCTTCATTTCGACTCCAATTTCTACGTTTGGCTGTCGACTATGCATATTTAGCCAAAAGTGTTTGCGATATGAAGTGAGAATTGGATGCGTTATCTTCAATGTCCGTGATTAGAAGCGAACTTTTAAAGTTTGTATAGGCTTAAGCGGTGATGCCTCCCCCCCCCCCCCCCCCCCCCCCCCCCCAAGCACACAAACACACTCGCTACGCGCGCTAAGGCTATATACGTTACATGTATACACTGGCTCGCATTCCTATCTAATTATACGTATTGATTCCTGGAACATTTATTTCTAACCGCGATACACAACAGACATGTTTCTGCGCACCTATATACATGTAGTGTGTATGTATACCGTTTAATGGATTTGCATGTTAGAAAGAGGTAAGTTCATAAAACTAACCAATGGAGGGCCTGCGCGTCTGGTTCCTTCTAGCAGTTGCTGCCGTCACTACGTGTGGTGGTCAGGATTATCAGTGTAACCTTAGGCCGCGTAGCAGCACGTACCACTGTGCAGTTGATTCAGAACAGGACCCCATATTCCCGCCGGAGTGCTATCCCGACGCCAGTTCTTTAGGGCTCGCCTTTGGATATAACTGCACCCCTATGGTCGGCATGACTCTGGAGATTGTGTGTACCAATCAGTCACTGGTCCTCTACAGGGATAACGTTTCCTTAGGCTCCTCCGCCGTAACGTATTTTTACATCACGCCGTCGTTTTCTGGACTGTACGAGTGTCGTTATAACGGAAGCAACGAGACGGACGCTGCGCCAAGCAGGAACGTTGTTGTGGACATTCTGGGTAAGCTGAATTAAAAAAAAAACTGAGTAGCTTTGAAGTGGTAATTAATGACGTGTTCACCCGCAATTGTAATCGTCGTTCGTATGTTAGTGGCAGCCTTGTCCCTAGACCTTATATTAATTCCTTGGGTGTCAGATGTGTATAATATGATGTAATTATGTACATGTACATGCATATGGTACCTTGCATGTGCATGTACATTGGGCAATTTACAATATAAATATATTTGGACATGTATTAATGATGTACACCACAAACTGTCTATTACTGATTCCATGCATGCGATAGAGTTTTTCCCCCCCATATCACACACCAATGAATGTGCTGTATTTTCCGTATAATCGAGCTGTTACTTTTCCTTATAAAAGGGCGGGCACTGTAGTTGCTAAAGAATATGCCTTATTTTCCATGTAATCGAGCTGATAGAATTTGAGGAACTGTACTACTTCCTATATAATTAGTTTACTGTACATGTATATTTGTAGATTTCCACTAACTGTCCACTACTGACTGATTACTGAAATGTAATTCATCCTTTTGAGCTTACACAAGTTGCCGCTAATTCTAAATGAATGTCCTTACATGTATAATCAAGCTCTTAGTTTTGTAAAACGGGCGGGCAGTGAATATGCTTCGTTTTCCCTAAATCGAGCTGATACTTTTCCATATATATTATTATTATTATTAAACAGTCAGTACTGTAACAGTTGATGTAGTGTTGGAAGGAATTTGAAGAGTTTTATTACTTACTATGATAAGTTTGTCCTCCTCCGTTTTACTAAATTTACTTACTATAAGTTTGTGTAGCCTCCTCCTCCTCCTCCTCCTCCTCCTCCTCCTCCTTCTCCTCCTCCTCCTCCTCCTCCTCCTCCTCCTTCTCCTCCTCCTTCTCCTCTTCTCCTCCTCCTCCTCCTCCTCCTTCTCCTCTTCTCCTCCTCCTCCATTGCTGTTGATGGTATATTTCTCCTACGTTTACCACTAAAATTTATAGGTGTGCATGTACTGTGCGCGAAAAGAACCATCTTGATACATGTGTATAGGTGGCTATTGGATGCAGGCCATGCATGCAACTGAGTTATTTTAAAGAAAGTTTGTGTAGCCTCCTCCTCCTCCTCCTCCTCCTCCTCCTCCTCCTCCTCCTACTCCTTCTCCTCCTCCTCCTCCTCCTCCTACTCCTTCTCCTCCTCCTCCTCCTCCTCCTCCTCCTCCTCCTCCTCCTACTCCTCCTCCTCCTCCTCCTCCTCCTCCTCCTCCTCCTCCTCCTCCTCCTCCTCCTCCTCCCCCCTCCTCCTCCTCCTCCTCCCCCCCCTCCTCCTCCTCCTCCTCCTCCTCCTCCTCCCCCCTCCTCCTCCTCCTCCTCCTCCTCCTCCTCCTCCTCCTCCTCCTCCTCCTCCTCCTCCTCCTCCTCCTCCTCCTCCTCCTCCTCCTCCATTGCTGTTGATGGTATATTTCTCCTACGTTTACCACTAAAATTTATAGGTGTGCATGTACTGTGCGCGAAAAGAACCATCTTGATACATGTGTATAGGTGGCTATTGGATGCAGGCCATGCATGCAACTGAGTTATTTTAAAGAAAGCATTTTCTATGATAGCTGCAATCCTTGGTGAATGTTTTGTTTCAGAGAGGTCAATATTTTTGACAGTTGGTTAGACAAATCCTTGCCAAGTAGAATAAAAGAGCAAATCACTTCTATCTATTTTATAGCCCCACTGAGCTAAGCCTTAAATTCCATTCAGAGAGGTTGAAATGATTGTACAGTCTTTTTCATGCCCACAAGCACACACCTTTTAGCTTGCAAAAATGTATGCCTTGAAGGACAAGTGCGACTTGCGCTAGACTAGGATGAATCATATCCATATGTACAAGTATCTGTTGATCTAGCATGTATGCAAGTGCCAACTGAGACGTGACAGATGAATGCGATTAGGATGGATGATGATAAATGGCTCCACATGAAGTTTTTGTGATATTGATAATTTTATGCACGCATGCTTTTCATCGCAATGCGATCCTTGTAAATCTAGCAATAAGCTGCTTTGTATATAACATAAATACCCCCACAATAAGCATATGTCTTGACTCGTGTACTATTCTGATTAGATTTTTACGGAGAATATGCGTCTTCCATTCTCAGCAGGATAAATTGATAACCAATTCGCACGCACGCAGGCATAAGCATGTGACAATGAAATACATGTAAGGCATGCACGTATATATCGAACCAATTTCATTATTCAGTACAGTTATTAAATATAACAGTTACATATATACTATATAAAAAAAATACCCACACACATGTGCGTAGGACGTCCTATCCTAGGTACCAATATAACCTGTTTTTCTTTTTGTACTGGTGCCCATGGTAGGACATTTATTCGTAGGCATAGATGTCCCCTGCGGACATATATATGCATGTCTAGGCATAATTGTCTGCCTAGGAACGAATGTCCGGGGGACAGCGGTGCTTGGGACAACCATGCCTACGACCAGGTTTCACAGGATAGTATTAGGAACCTTTTGGTTTGCAATGCCACCTGTTCTGACACCTATGCTCCATCTCACCTGGCACAGTTCACTATGGCAGCAGGTGCTGTCGCCGGTCAGGCAGAGGACCGGAAAAAGGTATATCTGGAGGGACACCCAGGCATATGTTTCACCCCTATTACCTATGAAACATCAGGTGTAGTTGGCCCTCTTTCCCTGATCTTCACTGTTGACACAAAAAATTACAGCTACCTGCTCCAACGTCTTTCAGTGGCTATTCAAAGGGGCAATGATGCCTCCATAATAGGAACACTTTTTTCTCCTTCCAGTACTGACTTTTAGGGGGGGGGGGGGGGGTGTTAATGGGTTTTTCAGTGCGTTATTACATTTTGTGTCTATATATGGGACAGTGTCCAGCAAAATCGGGCTTGTGAGGTTTTAATTTTATCACTATAAAAATTGCATGTTACACTAATCAACACATCTTTGCAACGCTACAACCTTTTCCTTTAAACATTTGTACACTTGTTCTCACATCATCTATCTATGTGGAAATCGATTTTGGGGCTCTAATTATTTTCCACGCTAACCCAATGGGTTAGAATTCAACATTTCTCCATGGAAAACGCATCAAATTTGGGTTGTATTTAGAGGAGTCCTGTAGCTATTGATTTGTCCTGTTTGTTTAATTTCTGTATCATCTATTACGGAGATACAGTTGAACAAACTACGTGCATGTTTTCCCGCTTGATTCGCGCCAATGATTTTGGCAAATCGCGTCTGTATGGGGAGGCGGTGATTATATCTTTGGCGCGAATCAAGCGGGAAAACCTGCATGTAGTTTGCTCAACTGTATCTCTGTAACGGATGATACAAGAATTAACGAACAGGACAATTCAATAGCTACAGGACTCCTCTATGTACACTCCGAATTTGACGCCTTTTCAACATTCGTACATGGCGAGATGGGAAATTCTAGCCTGTTGGATTAGCGATCATTGCACTGACGGCATAGAAAATAATTAGAGTTCTAAAATGGAAATGAACATAGGGAAATGATGTGGTAACATGTGTACGAAATATGAAAGGAAAAGGTTCTACCATTGTGAAGATGTTTGGGTTAGTGTAACGTGCAATTTTTATAGTGATAAAATTATAATCCCACAAGCCCAATTTTGCTCAGTGGATACTGTCCCATATATATATATATATAATTTTTTTTCTCATAATAATAATCATTGCTATATTTTCAGTTTTTTAATGCAATTATTTCTTCCTACATGTATATCTGGTTTGTACAGCTATTGTTTCAATATTTTTGGTACTTTGGTGAGGGCTATTAAGACCAACAGTGTTCCTAACCCTGCCATTAATTATCCGTACATGTATGTTCGAGCCAGTACTATAAAATCACTCTGGTCCCCAGACCGCGGGTATTCTAAGCGCTGACGGACTAACTGCCAGAGGGCGTGTATTCAACTGTAGAATACCCGCCCGCTGGCATTTAGAGGACGCGACGAGGTCTCTACGAAAAAATATGGTACCTGCAATAGACCAATCAGATTGCGAGATTTCATTACGCTATAGTCCCCAGGCTAAGTTTGAAATAAACTTCTAATATACTTTGTTTCAACTTTGCTCTTTACCGGAAAAGTTAGTGGGGTTAGTTCAACCATTTGCAAAGTGGTTAGTTGAGCTATACGCTTTAAAACTGCTATCGTAATTAATTCACGTAACAGAAATAGTGAGCTAGGCTTATTTGGCTACGCAGTAATCGCAGAGGCATTCTGTTTTTATTTGCAAAATGGAGGACTTTATGAATCATGTTAAAACACTTGCCAATCAATTTTATAGGCTCTCATTGGAAAAGTGTCACTCATTAGTGTATGAATTTACTTCGATCCATTATTTGACAACTAGGTCTTACCCGTGAAAAATCACGGAAGTGATTCTATAAAAAGTGCAGAATGTTTTCTTTTTTTAACATACAGTAATCTACCACCTGTTGCATTATACGGTTACTACGCAACCTATTTAATAGCCCGCGCACGCAATGAAATACATGTATACAAGATATTAAAAAACATTCTCTCTGAGAAAGTTGGTGGTATATAGGATTTGAAGGCAATGGTGGTGTAAAAAGGAAGGGAACAAGGGATCAACGATGATACGAATTTTTTTTAACAGTCCTATATTTATCACTTTTGTAGTACGTACATTTTACGTTGCTAAATATAGGACTGTTAAAAAAAATTCGTATCATCGTTGATCCCTTGTTCCCTTCCTTTTTACACCACCATTGCCTTCAAATCCTATATACCACCAACTTTCTCAGAGAGAATGTTTTTTTTATATCTTGTTCCCTTCATTTTTCTTTTTTACATTGGGTTGCCTTAATATAACCAGGTACCAGTATGGCATTGTGTACCTGCCCTCTAGTACAGGCAAGTGCATTCATCAGAACCTGTACTTGTATGTACATTTATGTAACTCAGAAATGTGATAGACCCATTTTTGGGTGAGGGACTGAGGAGCCATTAGTAGTAGAGAGAAAAGGATCAGCCATTTATACCAGCTGTGCAGAAGTACCCAGCAAAATGCTATGTCCAGCTGTAGCAACACTGAACATGTCACTGCCTAGCAACATTATGTTTTGTGGTTTGTTTCTGACTATATGGAAGCAAATACTTATAAACTCCTGGGGTTACCTTCTTTGTGATTTTATTCAATTGCCATTGAGGATAGGTCCCCCATATATGCCTCAGACATATATGTATTATCCACTCAAGGTGGAGGGTATCATGAGGCCCAATCTCACTCATTGTCGCCTATTTTAGGCAAATGAATCTGCTTGGACAATCAGTTGATAACACACCTACCATTGAGGTCTACTGCTATAGGTCCATGCTGTTTTGTGTGATTGTAAGAGGTATCATAGAAATAGGGTTCTGAGGCAGCACTATGATGCCTTACCCCAGCTAAAATATCATTTTCTGATAATTTTATTGCATTAATGGCACAAACATCTTTTAACAATCCCCCTGCTTTAGTTCAGTGCCTTAGCAAGTAATGCATCTGCACTAACTTTGCTAACAGCAGCATGTGCAGATCTAGTGGTAACCTTTTGTGCTAACCATGGATGGGTCTGGCAAAAGGCATGATTAAGGAGATGGAAGCATGCAGTCAATACTTAAATTTACTTACTTTGACACTGGTAATACATATAGAAGCCACATAATAATGTAGACCCCATGTCATGCATTATTTGTGTGTACTATACTAGGGGTGGCATTATTGAACTGCATTGCAAAGCATAATAAACATAACTATAACAGAAATAGTGCATCTAATATGAATACTGTGTAGCAACACCATTATGCAGCATGACAAAATCCAGCTGTACATGTCATCACCTAGCAACACAATGTATAAAGCACTTTTCCAGCTGCTCTAGACTAAAAGAAGCGCGCCAAACCATAATATTCCATGCACAACTGAACTCACCTTTTGGGAGTTGTATTTCCGTTGTAGCGTGCTGTCTCCGCCTCACGCTTACGCTTACGCTTCTGATATTGCGCCCTTTTCGCTGTACATGTACATGTACGCGCAGCAGAAGAGTTTCTCCAATATAGACTCCTTTGTGAAGCCCGATTGGTTTCTCGATTCACCTGAATCTTTAGCCTCTTAGAAGCTCGAATCTTGTTCATGTTGCCACCTCTTATAAGCTCGGTTCGACTCGACTCCAGATTTGTCACGAGCAGACGCCCGCCTTTATTCAGCATCAGCATCGTACCGAACTCGGGAGGACTCTACCTCATAGCCTCGATTTAGGACGTATTTCTCTTGTCTCTTTTTTTTTTTTTCTACTCTTTCGTGAAGGCATTTTGACAACGCCACCATAATTTGGCTAATTATTATACGTATGGGTATTGTCATGGGAACGCTTGTGTACTCGGACGTAATTATTGCTTCATACCAAACAGGGGCAGTCGGTAGGATTTTTCTAGATTTTTTGGTGTAACTGGCGCTCTTTAAAACCTTTCCTATCTCGAGTTATACTCACCCATAAAGACGACGACTATGGTCTGGGAACGAGAACTACGACCTTTTTTGTTCTCTTAAAGTAAACGGTTTGGCGACTTGAACAAAGTATGAAAATGATCGTCTTTCCATTGTGGCTCGATAGCAATAAAGAGCTACACTATCCGTTTCTCGGTTCGTGAGTTATACGCGGATCGCGTATTTTTAATGATATTCATGATACGGCACAAATCCTATATGAGAGTTACTGCCGTAACTCTCGATACAGTACTACTTCCGGTCTGTACGATAAGAATGAACACGGTCACCGGTCAATGGTCATTGATCGTTGCTATGTACTTTTGTGTGGGAGTGGTCGTTTCTATCGGTCGCTAGGTACGCGTTGCTAGTTATGTTCAAAACCACAAGTGTAGAGGCTAGGCGGAGTTTATAAATAGGTGGTTACGCGGACGTACGTACGGACGTACGGACGTACGGACGTTGGAAATTAATTAGATGCTTGGCAATTAGACAGGATACAAGAAGCACTTGGTCTACTCATGCTAGCATAAGCACATAACTTTAGCTTTGGCTTAAGACAGCATATGGCTCAACTGACCCATGTACCTGGCTCAACTGACCCACTTGGCTGGATAAGTTGTGCCATTTGAGACCCCTTGATTTTTAATAATGATGCTCCTTAATATCAGACTATTAACGTCTGCTTAATACCAAACCCCAGAGGCAGTAAAAACCTAATCCTAAAAATCAACTAACTGATTCCTCCCCTACAGTATATAATTTACGAGCATCCAAACCCCATGTTATATGCAGGCACGCCAGTCATTGGCCTTCAATGTGTGGAGCAGGAATTCATCACACTTCCCAGCGGTTCATTTGGCTGCGGTATAGAATTTACACCACCTCCCTACGCTTTCAACGTCTACTGTGTGAACTGCAGTATTACTTTCGACGTACAGTGGGCCAACCACGTTGGAGTTGACTTGGATCTTCGAGTGACACGTGAAAGTAACCAAAGCATTGCATATGTGAGTGGTATGATGCATTCATTTATTGGTTATACATTAGGGGAAGATAATTTATATTCACATGCAGTGCCATTCATATACATGTAGCAAACTTTAAGAAGGGATCCATGCACCTGGATAGGATTGATGTCGCCTTTGCCCTCGACAAATTCAGGTTGAGCCTGCCGTACAGCTCATATAGCACAGCTTACACAGCATAAAGAAAAAAAACGCAATTATTGATTTCACAACGGAGTTTTTAATCAATTGTTGAATCAACGCATGATTTCACAGTAAAATCAAGTGCACTTGATATGCGATTGATTTAACTGTGAAATCAATTGTGAATCAATAATTGTTTTGACGCGTTTTTTTGCTGTGTGACTTTCCACCCCCTTCTCCACCCCCGATATTATGGCAAGACGGGTAGTAAGCATTGATTGGCTTCCTTTCCGCATGCACCATACTCTGCGACTAGTGGTATACTACTCTCATTAGGAATACAATGCAGCTGGATGTATAAAGCGCAATAATTTGATGCATATTGTAATTAGTTTTATAATGTTATAGAAATTCTTTACGCCTGAATCGATCAATGTAACTTAATTATATACATCAACTGAGTAAGACGCAATCTGCATCATATCCAGAAATGGCCCGTACATACACGGTCATCCTGTTGTTTTTATCCACATTGAATTTCAAACATGTTTTATTATATACTCTAAATATTGATTGGAATATTATATAATATGCGAAATAAGCACCTATTTACTAAAATCAAGACACATAAGTTAATCTCAACTACGTACGCATTAATGTATTTAAAAGATGAAGCAACTGAGATACTATAAATATCATCTGTAGTATTACATGCACAAATATTAGGGCACACAAATAAACACAAACCTTAAGCATTCCTGCCTGCTGAGCAAGACAAATCAATGGCATGGTCAAGTGGAGAGCATGCACCTCTATTGTATGACAATCTTGAGCCACGAAGGCACATGCATGCATGATTACAGAACGTAGCAACGAAAACCTCGAAGCCTATTAGGGATTAGGTGCGTGCTTTTCTGCAATAAGTGACACAAGCCTCTACTTATAAAAAGTTTTGGCAACAGTAAAAAACATCAAGGGCAATGGAGTGAAACTTCCAAGTAGTACTAATGAATTCTGGCCCTGTTCGACACGACGACGGCAACATTGGGTCTATGTTTGTACCGTAGATGCACGCATGCATGCAATGTAGACATGTATTATTTTCAGCTAATCGAAAGCATGCATGTTTATTTATCCTATAGACCATCGCATCCGGATCAAACGCAAAAATCCCATACATCGTGAACTACGTGGGGTACGGCTACGAACCGAAGGTGGCCATTTTGGTTACTGCTACTACCAATTATGTTCCAGAAGCAGTTGCTAGTGTCTGCTTTATGCAGACATTTTGTAAGTGCAATGAATGCATGTGCAGCTTCAATATGGATAAATTGTGTGCATGTAGTTTGAATACTGTTTGTCCCTAAAACTAGTAAAAGTGCATTGCTGTTATCGTGATGTAATCGTATGGAGTAACAACAATGAAATGGATCCTGTTATGCGCAAAGCATGGATTTGCAATCATGGGTTGTCCTGTGCAAATCCTGGATCCATGATTTGTGGTACAAACCATATGGATTGGATCAGGACAATTCTGGAATTGTTCGTGTGCAAAGCATGGATCAGGACAATCCTGGGATTGCTTGTGCGGAAAGCACGGATGTGCAATATGTATGTTATAGCAATGGGTAACGAATGTATCTCTGATATAAGTACATGATATAAAATAACATGCGTTTGAAGTACACATAAAAGGCCTATATGGTGTACAAATACAATTGTTTTTGATAGATGAGTCACCAAGCACAGTGAACTGCGCCATGGTTCCGCAGAACTCTTGAAAATGTGGTCAGGTTCATCACATCTTGTGAGCAGTCCTTCGTGTCTCCCTTTGCGCTTTTGCTTGGCAGCGAGCCTTCGTTACTGCTCCCAAATATGAAATACATTTCCCCTGAGATATCGCTTTTCCTTACCATCACCATGCAGTATCTGCTGATATATATTATATCAAAATTTTAATTAGTTGCACTGCAGACCGCGGAAGACATTCAAAGAATGCTGCATGAAATCTACATGCATTGTACATACACATGTATAACTGTGATGTCTATATGAAACAATTTCCACTGTAACAGCTTTTAAAAAAAAAAAACATATGTTATACATGTACATGACCACGTTGACACTGTCATAATTTTTTTTTCCATATACACTACTTTCCTAACAGGGCTAGCATGGTATTTTATTTTTTTAATTGACGAAAATACGTATAAAAACGAATAGAAGACAAATCAGGCCCGTAGCGAGACCCCCCGTTCTATGTTTGAGTTCCGCCCCCTGTAGTTATCCTTTTGCGAAGGTCCCATCCCCGACAACACACAGTCCAAGTGGTCCTTTCAAGACCCATTTATAAGCGCAGCGGCAGCTACATGTACCCAACAAATTTGCTCCCTGAATTTTTTAATTTGACAAATACAAAATTATTTAGTCTGGGTTGTACAACCATCAATCGGGTCCCCAGACCAGAAATTATATCAATCGATCCGCTATTAATAATGCCCACCACTCAACTTACCGTCTTGAAAAGCCGAAATAGGTAGACCGACAGGTTATCTCAACTTATTTGTGCGTACGCTCAACGTATGGCTTAACCTTTGCCAAGCTCTGGATACGAGTTGATTGGGTTAAAAAAATATAAGGGCAATCTCGAGATTGCGCAAACTAAACCATGGATCCAGGGTTTGCGCTGGACAATCCCTACATGTAGCTGGATTGCGCAAATGGTGGCAATAAGAGCTTACTAGCACTAAATAAGTTGAACTTTATGATAAAAAAGAAAACGAAAACAAATCTTTAAAAATTGTAAAACTGATAAGGATATACATGTATAGCTAAGTGCATTTCTTTAGAGGCTTTCCCTTTTATCAGCGTGAGAAGTTTTGTGTACCTATTACGAGACAGGTTGTCTGGTTCTGCATGGTCTAAAGGTGATCTTAACTATATAGGCGTCCAACTCAATGAATATACCTAAAATTCATCAGTAAACTATATAGCTAGTGTGTTATCCAGTGCCTTTAAACCATGCACAACCTGCCAACCTGTTTCATGCAAGTTGTGTTATTATTAGACTTAGGGCATAAAACTGCATGTGCAAGGGGATAAATTATATTGTGATCATTGCAACTCTCTGCCAGAGTTATTGAACTGTCTAGTACATGTATCCTGGAAGTGAGGGTGTACATTTGATTCTGCACTCTAAGATATTTAGTTCCTTTCAACAAGAAGTTCCCCCCCCCCCCACACACAGAATTATTTGAGCTGTATAATTAGGATGCTCCCATGCATGAAATCCCGCCATGTGGCAACAGTGAAACGTACTGACCAATGTGCATATGTGTGGGATTTAATTTACATTACAACATTTTATTTCAGCATGCACGCAGCGTATATATATAATATATTATATATATATTATAATTATAATTATAATTATAATTATAATTATAATATTATATAATTATAATTATATATATGGTTGTTGACACCGGCATAGCCCTAAGGTGTTGAATTACTGCATGAATACTAAATTGCTTAGCAGTATAGCCATGCACTGCACTGAAAATTTAGGACATGATATACATGTATAACGTTTTTTTCTTTAAAAGGTTTATTTTATGTGAATTTTGCACGTGTAATGCCTTAATAAAATAAAACCACGTGCATACATAGTATACTAATAACCAGATGCATATGCTTTTTCAGACTAAGCGGTATACTTCGCAGTATTGTCCCTGCCAACTTTTAATTGGACATGCTATATAACATTTGTTTTACTGCATTGTAGGTTTGGATTGTTATAACCATACACGCGTGTACGATATATTAACTACATGCATGCATGCACATACATTTCAGACTACAGCAGTGGGCTCTACGCACAACTGATCCCTCCTGTGGAACCCCAGATTTCGATTGGAGAAGAGGTGGTATTTCAATGTGAGTATAGCTCTAACGATGACTTAGCAGCTGCCGTCGTCAATCTTCTCTTGGCCAACGGAACAAGCTACACTGCTATTTGCAATTCCTCTTCATGCTCAGGCGATAGCGAGCTGGTACTCAGCAATACATTACGGATAGACGCAGCTGCTCGTATACATGTTGCCACACTGACCTTATCCATCCTGTCTGTGGCGTTTAATAACTCTCAGGTGACGTGCTCCCTTTGGTATTCGGACGCCATCCAGTGGAGCAACGCAACCAATTTAATTGTTTCACCTAACTATGATGCACATGTGATACCGGTTTCGAATACCCCTTCTCCTTTGAACGCACAATATCCACTAGCTTTGGTCGGAGGATTAGTATCCGGAATTCTAGTAATCCTCATCGGCGCCATTATTCTTGTGATTGTTCTGGTGATTGTTCTGGTGTGTCTGAAGCGAAATAAGCCACACATGGGACAGGTGAAGATTGTAATACTTCAAACCCTCAGCACCATGCCAAAGAGAAATGGTATCGCATCTACTGAATGGCATTCATCAAGTACAAGCATCGACGCGCTAAACATGTCAAACTCCAACGCAATCTTGCTAAATTCAGGAATGACACCTTCCGCATCTACTACCACCTCGCTTATTGACTTAAATCGCAAGGTGAAAAGCATGTCGGATATCGAGACGAGTCGAAAGGTGAAGCAAGACAATGTACGCGTATATATAAGCTACTCGAATGAAAAATCGAGTTGGGTCAGTGGGTATCTCAAACCGCTCATTCAGAACCTGATCCTTGGTAGCGAGGTGACCGTACACACTAACGACATGATCGCAGGCCACCCGATCTCCGAGGAGAGGATGAGGCTGATACTGGAGGCCGATAAGGTGTTGATAGTGTGCTCCCCGGGGTACGAGCATTCCCCGTGGTGCCAGTATGAGCTCCTCCAATCTGTCTCTAAAGACCCTAGTCTAATGGACGGAAGGATCATTTCCATTTTGTGCGATAGCTGCAATACCGTTCCGCCCATAGTCAGTGGGGTGGTGTCCATACGAGATGACGACTCCATGTTTGAAAGCAAGCTACAGCAATACTTTGACAAAAACGCATGTGTATAACTTAGCATTAGTTTATTCATTGTGGCCATAGCGCTGCGATATCCTCACTCTTGGTTAGAATTTATTTTTTGTATCTTTTTATATGCCACGAACAGTATTCAATACATTCTGCTGATTGCGTACCACTTATAGATTAGTGTTTTATGAAGTTTGTGCAAAACATTGAATCAGGAGAATGATAACATTGCATGGGGCAACAAAAAAAAAAAAATGCTATTGCGATGTCGGAGGCATGATATGGATGTCCGCCTGCCTCCCCCCCCCCCCCCCCCGAATATTTTGTCCGCGTTTGCAATACTGACAAGTTCAATGAAACATGTAGCCTTCAAATCCTAGTTAACCCGCGCGTGTTGTATTACACAGACAGTCAGTTTACGAGGTACATTTATGGCTACTGAGACGTGGAACATGATAGCGTTTCAACACTAATTGGATTTCTAAGTGTTCGTTTATACAGTGGTACAAACCCACCGTTATTGCAAGGAACTCATGCAGACTGCATGACTGAGTGGCGAAAGACATGCAGTGCACGGAAGCTAGCTAACGTGCGATCAATAGAGAATAAAAAAGAGGCAATTAAGAATAGTGAAACTTAAATGCAACTTTTTACCAGAAGGTAACTGAATCCATGTAAGGTTCGATCCGATCGTGATTGTCAGTATAGGAAAATGTCTGTTCGTTTACAAATATAAATGTACGTGTAGCTGACTTATATATTACTTCCAAACAACATATATACAGTCATGCAAAAGCATAATTAGCTGAACCTTTTTACTTACTCAAAAAAAAAAGGGAGGGGGGGGGGGGGGGGGGGGGGAATGGGGGGGCAAGTATGATATGAGTATAACGTATTAAAGATAATATCCATCACCCGCTTAAACCTCTCTTGATGATAGGGTGTGTAACCTCCCCTGAATAATGAAAATCGATTTTTCCGAATACTTTTAAAACACTAATCGATTTTTCAGGTTTTTCTGGATCTGAAAATCGATTTTTCCGAATACTTGAAAAAAGAAAATCGATTTTTCCGAATAGGTTTTGACAATTTGCCAGCCGAATACCTAGGTTATTCAGGTTTTCTGCTCATTGAGCCACCTAAATGTACACATCACACAAGAGACCATCCTACAGCTACCCACATCACACCATGCAGATACCAGATGCCCTCAGCACACAAACACATTTACTCCCATCACACCAGATGTCCTCATGAGGCACACAACCATAGCTTCCCCCATCACACCGGATGCCCTCAGCACACAACCACACTTACTCCCATCACACCAGATGCCCTCAGCACACAACCACACTTACTCCCATCACACCAGATGCCCTGCCCTCATGACAGTCATGAGGCACACAACCATAGCTTCCCCCATCACACCAGACACCCTCCTACAACTACCCACATTACACCAGATCAGTACAGCATGCATCCACAGCTACCCACATCACACCAGATACACTCAGCACACAACCACAGCTACCTACATAGGCCTAAATCGCTTGGCCTAACCCACATACCTAGATGGGCGTGTCTGACCTAAGTTAGCGTGGCCACTACATGATGTACCTACAAATCGTATCCGATGCCAAAAGAGTAGAACGACAGATGATTTTTACGCAGCACCGGCCATGCAGCCTCTATTTCACCATCGCGAGTTTTGAAAATACTAGAAACGAAGTAGGCGTAAGTGCGATTGGGCGCAATATCAGCTCAGAGAGATAGATGCAAGAAACCAGCTAGTTCGAAATGCACTAAGCTAACTCGCTTTGATTTGTAGCTGGAGATATCCGTTGTCATGACTCGTGAAGAGGGAGATCTGTTCACTGTTGGCTAGTTGATGTTCGGATCGTACATGTAAACTCGTCCCCACATATATATAAATAGTAACAACAATGACGTTACGTTTCAAATTAATTATTGTCAATATCGTAAACGCGTATCCGGATATCGTCATAAAACGGTACTCGAATAATGGGCGAATTGTCGATGCGGATGACGAATACCTAAGTACCTCCGAATGGAGATGCACTAACCGGTTATTTCGAATAGAACAAATCCAATAACCGATTTTTCCGAGTAATTCTAAATTACTATTCGAACGGATAGGTTTTTGCGAATATCCGAATAACCCGAATAACCTGATAACCGGTTACACACCCTACTTGATGAATTAGAGCTTTTGTATAAAAATATACAACTTTATAGTTGTGTGTGGTACTGATTAAGATATGTACAGTGCCTTGTCAGTGCAAACCAAGAATACAGTGTAGGGGAAGGAAGGAGGGTGGGAGGTGAATGCATGGGAGGAAAAGAAGAAAGAGAGATGAAAAGAGGTAGGAGGCACAGAAGATATATGTAGGACACATCACATGCTGTATAGATGTGGATATCACATGTATGTAGAATAGCTCGCATACATATTTGTACGCAGCTCGTGCACAAATACATGTACATGTATTTATGTACATGGATATATGTACACCCACACAGACGGCCAGGATTGCCACCAGTTCCTCATGAACCAATACAAGTGCACCTTGGTGCTTTGTACTGAATAGCCAGATATTCCATTTGTCCAGAGAGAAAATACAGGAAAGTTCAGTGAACCACGTCCAATCCATTGTGTATGAACCAGACCAGCACAGATCTTATGCAACTCCTTTGCCACATTCTTAGTGCCTACAATAAGTAACTCCAATCAATTCACAGAATACCTTACCATGCCAAATCTGAGTTGTTCTATACATAATGCTGTATGGTAACCTGAAAGTCATGCATGGGCTATATATACCTATGTGATGTTCAACCCTTTGTTGAAAAAAAAAATTATGATAGAAAACCTCGGGCAATAGCTTGTGACAAGACTATCTTCCTGGTCTGAGCAACTCTGTGCTCTTGTTTGAAAGGTCACTGTGTATTCGTCTCCCGTATAGATCCCTATAATAAACCCTTTTTTCATCTACCGTATACATGTATGTATTGTATCCAAGTAATCCAACATGGTTTCATTCCATTAACAGGATTTTCTGCTCCTTGAAGCCTGGACACTGTCAGGTTGTGCCAACACGTGATCCAGCTATAAACCAGCCAAAACGTTGATATATAGCGCTCCGCTTGCAACCGGGTACAAGTAGTAACCTCGCTGCTCCAAACCTACTCAGCAAAGTTTCCTTTTTCTCTAGAGAGGAAAAGCAGGTGTCTTCTGTGCCAAGAGTAATATCTTCTGGCGAAGAGGTCGCCATTATTATAAGATTAGAACATGTGATCCATTATTTTTTTTAACTTATAGCATTATTAACTTCAAACTCTGCAACTCAGTTGCTAGTGGTATTATTGCATGATGTACCATTCAAAAAATGTGTGAAGAACTCTTATACTTACACTGTTCTTGCCAAGCCTGTACGCATCAATACGCTGCCACCATTTTAAATCTCGATCTAAACAGTTGCACGGCCGCTTGAAATTTTTGGATCCAAGCTCCTAGGCCTCCATTAACCGCGGTTATAAAAGTTGTAACCACCGCGATAACCTTAACCGCGGCAACCCATGTAGGGCTAAACCCATGCAGTTCACAATTTCTACGCCCTCAAACAGCCGTAACGTTTAACATGTATGTGAAGTTGGGCTATGACGAATCACTGTTATGCATTGACTGTTCATCAGTTTGCATTGTGTGTCATAGCCTAGAATGTTTTTTAGTTGAGTTTTTTTAAGTTAATTATTTTAGTATCCATATGCACATGTAATGTTTTTAAATAACTATCACACATATAAATATACACATGCGTTTTCAGTTACATGTGTATATGGATACTAATTAATCAAAATCTGTCGATATACATGTACATAAATGTGTAACTTAGCGCTTATGCAATGGTGATGATAATAACTGTGCAAGTTTGTGTGTGTGTGTGTGTTAGTTGTGTGTGCATGTGCATGTGTTGTGTGTGTGTGTTGTGTGTGTGTGTGTGTGTGTGTGTGTGTGTGTGTGTGTGTGTGTGTGCATTTGTGCGTGTATGTTTATGTGCAGAGAAGTGTCCAGCCATAAGGAATAATTTCAGGTTTGTGGATGTACACATGCTACGTACAACCTTTTGTGATTGATTTTCATTGAGATGAAGCATTTATAACAAAATATTCACCTGTGCAATGCAGAGGAAGGTGGGACACATGAGGTCTTGGAGGTAGGATCAAAATGGTCATCAACAACCTCAGTTATCATAACGGCATTAGGAGGCATGGGACCAAAGCATAACAGCTTATGCTTATTGGTGAAATAAGGCTGTAAGAGTATAATCTGATGTATAAAATCAAGAGCATACACATTCATGTACAACTGTACTTCAAGGCCAAAATTTTCCCGGCATTTTTTTTTTCATGAATGAGAATTATGAATGAACAGCAAAAATTGCTCCATCATGTATAGTTACAACAATTAATCTGCATGTGACTGGCAAGATTTATATATACTGGCTGCAAACACAATACTTTTTAACTTGAAAAATGGATGCACACCTAAACATGTATATAATTTGTACTGAGAAAGCTCATAGCAACATTCATTGTTGCATTAAGAGTGAGATGAGGATCTAGAGAAACTGAAAGCCCTAAATGTTTGTGATATTAAAAAGAAATGTAGACTACGTGAACTTTCACGCCACTATAGTAACAGCTCCATATTGTGGGGTATGCCTAGCAATTGACATTTTCACACAGAACCTTCTGACACAGAATACAACTGTGAGGTGTGTGATGAAGGAGAGTGAGGCCACCAGACCCCAAGAGGACTCAAGAGCAGTCAGTATTCCGTTTATTGGCAGGTTCAGGGCATTTACATGTGATACTTCAATGTAGGCCTTGACAGATAATACTCCGAAGATATGAACGAGAAAGATAAGTGGATAAGTAAAGAGTGGCAGCATTTCATATATAGCCTTCTTGTGTTGCCTTTCAATTTGAGATGGATTTATTCTTCCAAATGCCCTCCTCCCAACTACTAAAAGTATCCATAATGATATCACGCACGTGGGAAAGAGTACTGCGGCAGCCGAGCTCAGGATTATTGTATTTGAATAACCAATAGTTCTCTTAAGATCTGAGCACTTGTCCGTGTGGTAATTTATTCCAAAGTATGCCATGGTCAGTGTCAAAGGAATGAATAGTGAAGTTCCCACATACAACATTTCCAGCTTTGCTTTTGGAATGTTCCTCTGTATGATAGCCAGAATGTATATCTGTACGGTGAGACAAACACCGAACATCAACTTGGCACCAGCAGCAAATAATAGAAGCGACTCGACGACGATGGTCTTCAGCGTATTGCTGTCTATTGGTAATAGACGACAAAACCAGAATATAGCATACAGCACTCCGACAAGGACTTGATACAAAACTAGTCGATACAGCATCTTCTTGTGTAGATCCAGATACACTGTTAGTACAATGGCCCATCCTCCAAACAGCACGGACAAAGTAGCTATTGGAATGTAAACCGCTGGTTCTTTCATATTATTTGATACCACACACTCATTAGTTGCCATCTTCTCGTTTTGACGACTCGTTGATTGTTGATCATATCACTGTTATGCTTAAGTCACACACAATTTGCACGCTTGTAATTGAACTTAATTGTATGACTATGAGATATTAAGTAAACAATGATTGAAAGGTTTTTGTCTCAGTAATGTGTTAATATTCCCATCTGAGTTGTCTTTTGTGTTCATATATAAACATGCACATGAATAATTACACCTGTAGAAAGCAATGCTATCAGCAGAAATCAATGACAAATAAATAATAACATATGCTACATTCCCATATGCGGAGAAAAAAAAAAAAAAAAGCATGACGAAAGGCCCTGATTACTTCAGACGACTCCATAGGGCTTAATAAATAAGGCAACAGTAATATTCTGGTTTAGATTTTTTTTACACAAAGAAGAATCAAATGTAAAATTTTGTGGCGGCTTTGAACTGTGTAATAAATTTATAAGGAAGTACATGTATTGTAATGCTGGGCACGACCTGATGGTGTACGTACATGTATTTACATGTATGTGTAGATACGCTATATGATAACACTGATGATGTATAACTGGTTTGGAGAATAATGTGCGATGTTGCATCAGTTTCACATGTAGCTAAAAAAATTGCTGCCCGCAGTGGTAGCTGAGTTCAACATTTCGACGTTGTTCTCATCACTTTCATGGGCGGACGCCGGCCGGGATGGATGTACCAATAAATTACACCCGGTAGGTCACGCGGGCCAAAGAATAAATAAATAAATATATAAAATTTCATCATGCATGAGCACTTTTATGCAGGGAATAATTTACAATGGCATAATCAGCATTTTTGCTACGCAAAATCGATATCGAAGTTGATGAGCAACTCGGTCCAGTTGCATAGTTCTCGTACGACGATTCATCATCTGAACACATTTTGAAGGAATTATATATCAGCAGCAGAGCCATCTCGTTCATTCGGATAGCTTTCAGGGAGACGAGCCCAACGATCACTTCCCCTGCTCACTCCTCAAAACGAGCTTACCATCACGTTTAAACGTTTTAATATATGCGACGTCGCGTAAGCGTTCTGGCATATACATGCATGTATAGTACTTACCACGTAAACGTGCATTTTACTTAGTAATGATTACGTAACAATTAATTTTGCAATACGTACGTGCGATAAAACTCGACCACACCCACTTTTCCGAACGCTGCGTACGCTGCACGCCCATGTCATTCGTACGCGTACTCAGTCGTTAATCGTCAGGTTTGTTGTCGCGATCGATATCACGTGAGTGTGTACAATCCCGCTGATGTAATGCTTCACGAGCAGCGTTTTGTACAGAGTCAGACGCCTTTTGGATTGGCATGTCTTTTATCTTCGAGTACCACTTACACTGAGCACGTGCCGACAAATGCTGGGATGAATACATTTTAATACAACTTATGATTCATAACGTACTTCAGTGTACTATTTAGTGCATGTATCTCGATAAGCAGTGGAAAAAAATGACAACGATAATGCCAGAAATTTTAGACATCGATCATCCATTACGTATGAAAAAAGTATCTTTCTATTTTAGCAAAATCAGGAAATGACAGAAATGGAAAAGGGAGGCACTGATGTAGTGCGAGACATCATAAACCATTGTGATGAATTAAAAAACTCCAGGGTCTTTCTGTTGGTTCATGGACCTAAACTAAAGTGGGGGACAGCATGGAGGAAATATATTGCAATGTGACGGTCAAATTATGCGGCAATTAATATCGCGGTCCACGCATTTATGGAGAGTTTTTTTTTAATCCACAATGTTTATGTGAAGTTTTATCCTACTCTCTAGGGCTTCAATTTTAAAAATATTTAAATTCAGTTTTTAGGACTTAACGTTGATTTTTCCCCCCCCCCCCCCCCCCACTGAAACCCGTTTCTCTGTGTTCTATGGGACATAAGACATCCAAAACTACTTCAACTATATTTATCCTGCGTACCGTTCTTAAGATACACAATTCTAAAGTTTTTCCACATTTTACGCGCATAGAGTCAACATGTGGCTGCAAAACTAACTATGCCAGAATGCATTTTAAGCTCCCTCATTCCAAAAAGAAAAGGGAAACAACTTTTAAAACGATGTATTTTACCGATAGGTTGACCACTACATGTAGGCGCGTTAACCTACATGTAGCCTCATTTTAGGCGGTTTGCAAATCGCGTTATTCCAAACTATGAACAAATATCCAACGCTAGAAATAAGCATAATCAGTACAGCAAA
Source organism: Spongilla lacustris (assembly GCA_949361645.1). Classification (NCBI taxonomy): domain Eukaryota; kingdom Metazoa; phylum Porifera; class Demospongiae; order Spongillida; family Spongillidae; genus Spongilla; species Spongilla lacustris. The sequence continues at coordinate 9,901,976 of OX442418.1, read as the reverse complement.
GAGGGCTACTTGCAAGGTGGCGTCAGAAAACAACGCCAGCTACATGTACTACGTACTCTCTGGTTCGGACACGCCCCTCTTTTACTCAAGTTGTTCCAATTTTGCTACAAGCTTTTTCGTTGTTTAGATAGCTATTTTTTGACCTCCTGTCGCCAAACACACGTGATTTCCAACTTTTACGCCATCCGCCATAAAGATCGTAGGCAATTTTTATACGCGGCTTCTCCATCTCGATCGAATATCTACAGAGCCGATGGTTTAAGGCTCCGAACGAATTAAAAATGAAGCCCAATGGTTTAATTAGAGCTGAAAGTTTTATGCGCCATTCAATGCGAGGACCAGAGGTCGCATTACAACGCCTACATGTAGGTTTTCGCCTACATGTACATGTAGGCGTGCGGTCAATCTATCATTAAGAACGGAACATATGGAAGATACATGCAGTGGTAAAAAATCAAATTAAGACCTAAGAATTGAATTTCAATAATTAATCCTTTTTTAAAAATTGAAGCCCTAAATAGTAATAAAAACAGGGGAAAACTTCACTTCAACATTGCAGATTATATTAGTGCGTGGACTGTCTTAATTTGACCGCCACATTGCAATATACTTCATCGACGCCGTCCCCCACTTTAGTAGACGCTAATGTGTGGATGCACAGGCCAGGCAGGAGTTCAGCAGTGCTAATATCCACATGCACCAAGGTAATGGTGTTCCCATATGTTTTAGCAGTGCCAAAAAACCACAGGTTACCTGGGTACATGCTGGACCATGATGCGAGGGGTTAGTTACTGAAAATGAAATGTTATGCAGAAGTCATGCGTTCAGTTGTGGTTTGATGCTTTCATGCCAGATGAGTCACTAACAATGTATTATGGTTACAATTTGGATATCCCAACAAAGGTTTATTAAGTCCATTCTAATGTACAAATAAAAAATAACATGCATGTAGTCATTATACAGGTGCGATATTTGACTGATTCAGAATCCAATTTGCAGCTCTATACGTTAAAAAGTTCAAAACCAAAAGTGTAATTTAATATCCATTCCATTCTATAGAGCTATGTTTTGAAGTTGGAGTAGTTATTGAATGAATCCACAAACACCAGTATAGTCTTGTAGATGGCCTTGTACTGATCCTGGGGAGGAGGAAGCAACACACCAGGTCATATCCACTCCAGCTTTGGGGAGAGAGTGTAGGGGTGCATGAATGATCACCACAAAGACATTTGGTGACTTAATTGATAGCCTCAGAACTGGAAGGACATAAAATCAGACACTACGGTCAATATAGCTCCAGGCTTCTGGGTACGAATAGCTTTTACTGTCTGGAACACATCCATCACCCCTTCTGTCTTGCATTGCTGGGTTACCATGGTGATGGCACAGAACATACCTGACCGTCCCACAGTGTCACTGGAATTGGGGGAATAGGAATCATGACTGAAGGTATCAAGTTTTGAATTCGGTGGCGGTACCTGCAATGTACCACAATGGGGTGGTTCCCAGTCCTTCTCTGCACCTTATCCAGCTCTTCAATGACCTCAGTGATGGTGGCAAGGTTAGCACACACCCCATCAGGTGTCCAGTTTGTGATGTGGAACTGGGTCGCCTCTTGTACCTGTGCGCTCTAAGTACATACATATTCATACACAAACACACAAACATTTCAAAAGGAAGTCACACATATGAAGATTTCATTTTAATATGGCCACTCACAAGGATACAAACACGCTAACGAAATGTCTTCATTAACAATAACAAAATCCCCATTGCACACACATCCCTTGGTGGTTCTTCTCCATAGAACTTTTTAAAATCAACCCAAAGGGAAACAGTTGTATCTTTATTCAGAGCATATTCACCTTCCTGTAATCCTAAAGATTCACACTGTTCATGTGCATTGAGATGTAGGGTTAAATGTATTTATGCACACAAGTAATTCAGTTGATACCTACATTAAAGTCTTCATCTTCATCTGCTCTGTAGCACAACATATCAGCTCCTGTTCGCCACAAACGTAACAGTTGTGATGAATACAATTCCTCATGTAGATGATGTATATCACAAGACAACAATTTCCTCTGCAACACACCACTACAGTGTATCTAAGGCTTGATTATCATCACTACCATCATGATGATTGCCATCACCATCACCATCACCATCATTACCATTGCCATCATCACTACCACCATGATCACTAAGATCACCACTATCATGATCACCACCATGATAAATAAGATCACCACTATCATGATCACCACCATGATTATAATCTCCAGCTGTATCTGGCAGAAAGAGCACCTCTGAATTTCACACTAACTAAATACATTTAATTTACTCAACTATTTCCTCTCAATGGTTGTACTCCCTTCTAAATACAAGGAAAAAAATCATTGTTTACATGCAACTATTTCATGGCATACCATATTGTGCAATAATCATTTACCCCCCATTATTGCTTCAAGAAATTCTTTCAGTACAAAACTATTGTAAGCCTTTTTCAAAATACAACCTTTAGATGACTTCTATTTGCAACATCCTTTGCTTAAACTTTGGACAACTTTATAAGGACCTTGCCACTTTGTATCCATTTTTCCTCCCATCCTATGTGAGTTCCTCATATTCTTCAAAAAAACCTTAGTACCAGTACTAAATTCCTACATGTACAGGAAATTTGAGAAATACAAATAGACTGTGCAACAATTAAGTTTTATCACCCCCCCCCCCCCCCCCCTCTCCCTTTACATGAAGTGTGTCATGTTTGGCATCATATTGTCGTTCTTGAGCGCATAGGATGTTTTTATGAGCTTTAAGATGATATTTCTTTCTGATTGATAGAAGGTTACCAAGAGTTTCCTCCATGTCACTTGTAGGTATGCCTGGCACCTGTGTTAGTCTTGGGGCTGATTTCATGGTCAATTGCCATACGAGGGTGACGATTATGCACCACGAAGAAGGGGCTAAATTGTGAGGAGTCGTGCTTAGAAATGCGATATGCATATAAGGATGTTTTCATCTTAGTTTTCCTTGGCTTCAGAAAATTTTATAAGAGCTCTAGTCAGCATTTGATTCAATCGCTCATCCAAACCATTGGTTTGAGGGTGATATGGACTGCTAATCCTGTGCTCAATTCCAGTGAGTTTAAATAAACAGCTGAAAAGGAATTGCCCAGTGAGCATGTATGGATACTTAAAAAAAAAAAGGATATTACCTTGATAGTTGATTTACTAATTCCCTTCTTTCCGTGGACGGACTACTACACAAAGAGGCTAGTCACTTCCTAAAGCACATGGCCACTGCTCTGTCTTCCAAGTGGGACAAAGCCTTTTCCATTACCAGCAGCTATGTCAGATCACGGCTTGCTTTTGCAGGGGTTCGAGCAGTGAGCCTCTGTCTTAGAGGATCCCGCACCAAATGGAGAAGTGGGCTGGGGTTTGAAGATGGTGCTCCTCTGGCCTCATTCATGGATTAAATTTATTGTCTTATTATTTCTCTTTTTAATTACTTATCATCTAATTGTATGTATTTCATGTTTTTATTAATTTAATTGGCTGTTCATTTGACTATTATATGGCCAGCCATGACGACAAAACACTTAAAATAGAAAGTCAGCAGCACTGATTGCCGTCTTGTCCTTGAGTGGATACCCTTCTGGCCATTTTGAAAAGCAGTCAGTTGCAGTCACTTTTATTGTGCCTACATGTTTCAGGTAATGGACCTGCAGGTACAGTCATGAGGTTCATCAGTTAAATGAACAAGTAGATGATATATATTACATATCTATTAAATCAATCCCTATTTGACTCCAGACTTTGCTGGGTACAGGAATGGGATGAAGTTCTGCTTTCTTTCTTTCCAGTTTAGAATTGACTCGCTGACACACATCACAGTGTCTGTGTGACGGATCTGAAGTTCCGCTTGAACTAACAGCCGCACTCCGCAACCTAATGTAAATAGATTGCTACCTCGTAACTCCCGTTCGTAGTTACTTACTGGCAGAACCCTTATTTTAATTCCCGATACATGCTTTTATACACATATCAGTAACACCAAATACGTGACTTAATTAATCTAAAGTTCATATATAGAGCACAGCAGTTCAACCTCCTGAATGGCTCCATACAGGTCAGACCTTTGACAGGTCACCGATCTGTTATAGTATTTGAGATAGCATCCACAGAAAGGTGTGAAGGAATGTAATCACGTAACGTCGCGTTAGACTGGTGGGAAAGATTCAACGGAGGGCATCGGGAAAAAGCACATGTTTTGTAGTTATGTGTGAAATGGATTACTTTAGTTCTTTGAATGCTATCGGCCAGCAAAGATACATGGATAAGCTTCGTCTTCTATAGACTTATCCTTGGCGGACAATCCCTACACTGTAACAGTTGCTAACTCCAGAGATAATATATAGATTATCTCTGCTAACTCGATCAACTTTGTGAAGGATATATCTCATTGGCCGCCTATTGAATATGCATGGCATATCTTTTGCTACTTTGTTGATCGCCCTGGAATGCTGCAGTGGAAGCAATTGGATGTGTACAACTACATGTATTTCACGAGTGGATGTGTTTACACTGTGGATCTAAGAAACACAACTGAGTGTGTGAAACTGAAGGCTCTCGTGAACCCAAGCATGAGAAATCCAGAAAATTCTCACAGCGCTTGGGTAGCGATCAAGAAATCTGGAGATATAGTGGCAGCCCACTGGGAGAGGGAGGAGGGAGAGTGAAGAGGTAGAGGGATGAGGGAGGAAGGCTAGTCAGTGTGGATAAGAGGGATGGGAGGTAGTGAGATGAGAAGGATGCAGGAGGTGGTAGGTGGCTGCCCACTGTAGCTGCATGGCTGGTGAGCCTACATGTAATCATTACTGAAATCAAAATAATGTATCATGCATGTGTATGATATTTCTTTACTCCAAATGAATATTATTTTGCGTAATATAGCTTAATGTATTGTACCTGAGCTGCATGCACTGCGATTTTTTCCTGCATTTGGCTTCTATAACTTGATAAGAATTAATTGATTTGATTGACACAATCTGCACAGTACCATTCACATTGCGGAATGCAATCTAGACCAACAAAACCAACATGAAAACACTCATATATAAGGACAATCGTTGTTGACACATCCAATCATAAGTCCCTCCTCCACATTGCGGCAAATGTAGTACAGCTGTTCAGACGATTGCTGTGTAGAGCTGCAGCTGGTCTCATCAACTATGCTTGTAGAATTTGGACACAAGGTCTGAGGGTGTATCACCTTCACATAAAAAAGGTCTAGCTTGGGCTGTATTTCGTCCCACACCATCGGATCTCTTGTGATTCTTTCAAGATGCATGCCACAAGTAGTCCAGCATACAAAATCGCAATATGGTCTGTCACTAATAGCCAGCTGACCCTATAATATGCATGTGTTGTTGAAAGCTTTATACCTCCTTCACTGTGTTCTAAATAGAAGTTGGCTGTGTCAACTGCAGCTGCAGGATCATTGTCTCATATGCTGTATGGAGATTTAATCTCTATCACACCCTTACCACAGCAGGTGCTTGATACAAGTCCATCTGGTGAACCTCCCAAATGTGGGTAGAGAGGATTCACAAATCGGCCAGCTTATTCTATACCTTGAAATTCACATGAGTCTTGCGAGAATGGCTGCCGCCGTTTTGAATTGGTGGCCAGTATTGGGCTGGTATAATTGGCAGGTTGAGGCACAATATGAAGCTTTTTGCCTTTTGAATTGGATGTCATGCAGCAATACGAGCAGGTTGGTGCTAAATAATAAATATATAAGCATTGAAATAGGCTTGAAATAAAATAGATATGCATGCAGTTATACCTTATTACTAAACACTTCATTCCATTGACAAGAGCTGCATGGATGTAATAGCCGTGCATCCATTACGTGTAGCAGCTTCTACTTTGAATAGGATGGCAGCAACATGGGATTGTGATGGGAACACCCTTCACCTAAGCTGATTTAAAAGAATATCATACACATAATACATTTGATTTCAGTCATAATGATTACATTTAGTATATACATGTAGGCTCACCCAGCCATGCAGGTACAGTGGGCTGCCACCTACATGTACCACCTCCTGCATCCTTCTCATCTCACTAACTCCCATCCCTCTTATCCACACTCACTAGCCTCCCTCCCTCATCCCTCTACCTCGTCACTCTCCCTCCTCGCTCTCCCAGTGGGCTGCCACTGGCCCACTATATCTCCAGATTTCAAATCCACTCGTGAAGTAGTTGTACGCATCCAATTGCTTCCACTGCAGCATTTGCTGACGTGTGTAGACTCCAGGGCGATCAACAAAGTAGCAAAAGATATGGCATGCATATTCAATAGGTGGCCAATGAGACATATCCTTCACAAAGTTGATCGAGTTAGCAACAGTGTAGGTGTTGTCCGCCAAGGATAAGTCTAGATTCTAGAAGACGAAGCTTAGCATTCAAAGAACTAAAGTAATCCACTTCACACATAACTACAAAACATGTGCTTTTTCCCGATGGTAAAATATCCTGTGACACCGGCGTACGTAGCAGACTCTCACTTGGACGGTTTATTTTCATGTAATAATTTCTTTTAGAGGGAGCTTGCTATTAACAAATCCAGACACTTCAACCAGTCTATGCTAGAAACACGTTAACGTTTGGGTACGCATGCACAGCTAAAAAGGCATGCGCTTAATAAAAAACTAGATGAAGATATGGCATATTTTTTAGCTGCAATGCCTTCATCTGAATACGACATATATTGCAGTACATGTATTGTTCACATACGTGAAAATGATACCAATTTTTTTAAATATATATATACATACATATATGTGCTGGAAACATTGTATGCACACTACTTCATGAACTGAAATTAAAACTATCAAACTTCAGATTCACCATTACAGGCTCTGATAATGAAAAGAAATACTATCACTTTTACAAATACTGAATGCAGCAAGCATTCAACAATTTTTGGAAGAGGCATTGAGTGAAGATCCTGCAATAAATGAAAATGAAGAGAAAGAGGAAGAAATGAGTGAAGAGTGGAAAGATGACAAAGAAGCAAATGAAGAGCATGTGCAAAATAAGGACTGTAGTTTTGAATATGGGCTTCAAAATTAAACTACACCCGTTAGATTTGTAATGTGCCATGCAATGTTGTACAACATGCATGTATAGAATGGTAAATGTATGATTGAATGGGAAAGGGTATAAAATACGTTTGATTATAGATTTTTTTGTCCCAAAAAAATGTAATGGGAAATTCTACAGTGAAATGGGAAGTTGTTAAAAATAACTTTTTATCGGCCGGCCCCCGGAATTCTTTGCGGTCCACGTTTGCAATACTGACAAGTCCAACGAAACATGTAGCCTTCAAATCCTATTTAACCCGCGCGTGTTGTATTAATGAGCACACACGGACAGTCAGTTTACGAGGGGAAACCTAATAGCGTTTCAACATCTAATTGGATTTCTAAATGTTCGTTTATACAGTGGTACAAACGCACCGCGTAATTGCAAGGATCTCACACTGCATTGCAGCATGAGTGGCGAAAGACAGTGCATGGAAGCTAGCCAGCGTGCGATCAATAGAAAAAAAAAAGAGCCAATTAAGAATATTGAAACTGAAATGCAACTCTTCACCAGAAGGTAACTGAATAATCGTAACGGATCGATGTAAGGTTCGATCCGATCATGATTGTACAAGTAAGTCAAAAACTTCTCTATCGAGAAAGTGATGGATTGGTGGTGCAAAAAGCTAGGAAACAAGGTACAGTATATGTTAAAGTGAGGTTTGGTAGGATCCTACAACTCACAGTCCTGAATTTGCAAATGAAGAAGCCTATTTGCAAATGTAGGACTGTTATAGTTGTAGGATCCTACCTAACCTCACTTTACTTTGTTTCCTTGCTTTTTGCACCACCTATCCTACATACCACCAATCACTTTCTCGGTAGAGAAGTTTTTGATTTACTTGTTTCCCTCATTTTTTTCTCTGCTAGGAGTGTTCAATATATGGCTTAGTGTATTCGTTGCAATGTATGGGACGCTTATTAGTATCAATGGTCAGCTTTAGCGGACATGAATAATTTGAATTCCGTAATACGCGTAAATACATTTTTCTGTCGTTTGAGGAACGAATTAGACAGGAAACATGGTCCCAGCAGAATATGGAGGCGTAGCCTACATGCATGTGTTGTGCAAGCAGCGTACATGTAAGCATGTAGATCGATAAAGATGGTAAGGGGTGTATGTGAATGTGCAGCTGTAGATATCAGGTGATGGGGAGCACATGTTCTGTACAATGAGTCTTCAGCTTTACTCTAATGCAGGTGGTGTGCACAACGGACGCTGCACAAATATATTGAAAGAATGAGAATATGCATAGCGGAGCATATGGCGTTGGGAGTTGAATAATTGTACAGGATGTCTATGGAGAATTTCAAACAATCACTCACACTTTTGTGCTGAAGTCTTCTAGCTACGTTTGTAGACGTTTAGGTGATAGAGTGAGTACAATCGCATACTTTGTATATATTTTGTTCCGTGAAAATGTGCGCGCAGTGAATTCCACACGAGAGTTTGCCTTATTGTGTACTTTTCAATGGCTGGCTTGACATTCATCTCTCTTTTTTTCATTGTAGGTTTATCGCGTGGACCATCTACTCTTGTTTGTAGGGTGGCCAACAAAGCTAGAACTATCAGGCTATGTACTGTACCAATTTCTTTCTACTTCCCATGTGCACACATAATTCCAAATTCAGTCAAGTGTATGACCGCTACTACTTCATCAATACAATTTATCCGTATAATGAAGATACGTAATAACCACGCATGCATGTATTTTAATCAAATATTATATAGCTATTAGTTCTATTACAGGTAGTATTAATACTTGGCCCTACTAGTATTCTTGCCGGGACTAGTCAGGATCTCACATACGTGGCATGGCCAGTCATACGCTACTACATTAGTTGGGTATGTTTGCTTTATATATATAATTATAATTATATATATATCAGCAGCTAGTGCCAGTGGTAGGCCCTAGGTCTACGCTTATTGCTTGGCGCCATTGCAATGTACTTAATGTTGGAGGATCTCTTTCCGCACTGGTAGGCCTATGCTTCCAAACAATACGGACGTGTAGTTACTAGTCCTCTGCCTACTGAAAACGAGTAAAACCTAAGTGTTACTGTTAGTCTGAAACTAGAGATCTAGCGCAGCGATTCACCCTACTAGTAGGCCTAGACCTACGTCCGTATTAGCCTAAGCGTATATCCCGGTAGTATAAGTAGTCCCAACGTACAAACAGCGTATCTTGGATGGTTTCTTTTGGGAGCCGGGTGCAAACATTCGATGAACGCACACCCCGTGACCACGTCCATATGAGCATAACCCATGCAATCTGCCATGCTATCCAAACACCAGAGGCTATTGTGCACATGTCCCTCAGTACAGGAAAACTGTAACTGTCTATTGCTGAGGTCAGGTGATACAAATATTTAGTTACATAGAAGTCAGTTCTAAAGTACACCTCCACCCCTCCCCCCAACCATATCACCTAAGCACTCTACAATTGTATCCAGGCTGTTGTGCACATGTCTCTCAGTACAGGAAAACTGTAACTGTTTATTGCTGAAGTCTGGTGATACAAATATTTAGTTACATAGAAGTCAGTTCTAAAGTACACCTTCCCCCCCTCCCCCAACCATATCACCTAAGCACTTTACAATTGTATCCAAACACCAGAGGCTGTTGTGCACATGTCCCTCAGTACAGGAAAACTGTAACTGTCTATTGCTGAAGTCAGGTGATGCAAATATTTAGTTACTTAGAAGTCACTTCTAAAGTACACCTCCTCCCCCTCCCCCAACCATTTCACTGACCTAAGCACTCTATAATGGTATGTAAAGGAAGAAAGGAGACAAGTTTGATTGAAAACACTGTTCTCCAAATTATTATTACTAAACCTGGCAGCTATGAGGTAGTGAACAAAGAATCTATTCACCTGGCTAAGAACTGCTTGAGGTACTGTGTTAATCGGTGGTGATCTTATTTCCCTTCATAGGTGTCTTTTAAAGCAGCTGTACTGTTGCCCTATTGAACCACTTAATGTTTTTCATCCAATTATAGGTGACCATACTACATGTACACATGCTGACAGTCAATATGTTCTGGGGCTGCAGAGCATTAAAATAAAAATCCTATCCCAAGGTTGTGAGCACATTTCCTGTATAAGATAACCATGCACAGCTAGTAGGATATCAAGTTCTGGGCTTTATACATGCTAGCTTTGCATGCAGAATTCATTGAACTTTGCACAGGGTCTTGAGTACTTAATAATGTGGAAAGGCTATCACAATGATAGCACCATAGCTTGCACACACACACAGGTGATCCACCACCATTCAGATGGGTCAGATGATCCAGCATATGACTTTCAAGTCGGTAGTAGCCTCACATGTACTTTGAGAAGACTTTAAATGTCATTATTACACATGTTTGTCCATGCTGATTGTCTAAAAATGAAAACCAATGCTGCAACACATGGACAACCATACAATATGTATACAACTATAATGCATATATCACAAGAACACAATAATTAAGACTCAACTAAAAGTACAAGAATGTTTTCATATAGCTTCTGATGTTGAGCCTATTTTCAGAGTAAATGAAATGGCACATTCAGATAACCCAAAGCCTAAACGGATGGATTAAGTGTGTCATACAGCTGGGACCTGTGGCCCTGATCTGCATGCTGTCCATACATGGCTAGCCAGACACAACAGAATCCTAGAGTTCTGAGTACCCAGATTTAAGGAAAAACCATAAGGTTCTACCCAAACAATCATTTCTTCCTAACTTTCAATACCCCTGCTAAAGCAAGTAGAATTTTTAGATAATTGCGACAATATGATCCCTCAAAGTGGTAAACATTTTGCATGCATGTGTTTATACTGAGCCTGTACAAATTAAGTTGCATTACATATACATGTGTGTGGCACACTCCTCTCCACCCATGAACGTATGACAATGGCAGTGAGTTCTGTAATGCACTGAATGACCAACTTTCAGAGATGCTAGGAATTAAGAGGAGGCTAACTACACCTTACCACCCTCAGGTTTGTTCCATGAATGTTATTGTGTACCGGCTGTAGTATACATATAAAAAGCGTGCACACAAACTGATGTCATCCGATCTCTCTCAACTCCGACTTGTAGGCCAATGTTCTTGATGAGCGCTTCAATCAGACGCTTCAAAACATGCTGGTGAAATATGTGTCTTCAAAGAAGGATATGTGGAGTCACTACCTAGACACTTGTGCCTTTGCATATAACACTTCCCGACACGACTGTACTAAATACACACCATTCATGTTAATTAATGTTTGGTCGCCGAGCAACCCTTTCAATTGATGTGGAGCTTGAGCGGCAATGTTCTGAAGATCTCTGCAAGACATATTGGGAACTTGAAGAACATCCCTATCCTGCTGTATTTTCAGAACATGCACGTATATTGGAAGAGGCCAAAGGCAACATTATCGCTGCACAGTTGAGGCAGAAAGAAGCATATGATAAAAGCACTGCAAACCAGGCCAATTTCAGTGTGACCAGTTGGTATTGCTGAAAAACTTCTCTCGTAAAAAGGTTAAGGGCGGAAAACTTACAGAAAGATTTCTTGGGCCATACACGATCATAAATGTGCTGCCAAATGGTGTATATGAGATACGCAACGAAGAAGGCAAGACTACTCGTGCTACTGGCAGCCACTTAAAAATGTACATGTCAAGTGATGCATGTTGTATGGAAGATGAAGATGAAGATCAACGTTCTTCACAAGGAGATTGTGGAAGTAAAATTTTAGTGTTTAAATATCAGATACTTGTCAGTCTGCAGCTGATGTATGTTTACAAATACATGGGTGTATGCAACTCTCAGCCACCATGAAATATGCATTGTTTAAAGGTTACTCCATCTGGTACTCTGGTAAGCCCTCATTCTTCTGAAGATGATTCAAATTGTCACAATAGGAGCCAATCCAATGGTTTGTTTTGTATATCCTTTTTCACTTTCTTAGAATATAAGACTTGGTATTTTTTCAATAGACCATTCATCACCCTGTAATCGTGTCCATCAAAATGACTGTGTTGAAGTCGGTGGCATTGACAGTGGTTACACTGTACTGGAGGATTGTTCAGTTGCTGTTAAACGAGATACCATTCGTAAGGTAAATTACTTTGTGTATAGGAGAGGAATGTACTACCTATATAGTACAAACTGCTCATTTTGATTTGGATCGCACTCTGCATTATGTGTGTAATCTGATGATTTACCTTTATTTTCCAACAGAGAAAGTACCCTTTCACACGCGAAATGAAAAAACAAGTAGTGGGTGGTGAAGGGCTGACTGATGACCATATGTTCTATGCACAAGAGCTTCTCAGAATGCAGTTCCCTACCATTGATGGATGGCAGAGCACTCTTCTAGCTCAGAACAATGGATATCTTCCAGCCAAGATGGATGCCATTCAGATTCATGTAGTGTCAGATTCCCACTGGGTAATGTGCACGACTTGGTGGTACAGTCACTCTTTTTGACTGCCGTAAGGTTGGAAGTCATATCTCTTCGACCCTAACCCATCAGTTATGCCAGGTGTACAGAACATGAATATGTGAGAGTGCGGGGAATTCATTCTTACATGTATCTGTGAATGTTGCTACCGTCCAAAAGCAGCGTGGCAGTGATGATTGTGGGGTTTTTGCAATAGCATTTGCATTGCTTGCTGCCCTGGGTCACTGCCTAGAAGAAATCGAGTTTGACCAGGCAACTATGCAAGACCACCTCTTAAAGTGCTACACTTCAAGAAACTTCACTCCTTTTCCTACCAAGAAAGTGAAAAGAGCCCATCATACCCTCATCATGAATATAGATGTGTTTTGTAGCTGTCAGATGCCTGACACCTATGGGGATATGGTGCAGTGTGGTCTTTGCGAACAGAGGTTTCACATCAAGTGTGTTGGCCTCCACTCTCTTCCATCAAGTGCAGAAGAATGGAATTGTTCACTCTGTACATAAATCTTGGTGTGTTAATGAACTTTACCTTTACTGAGTGAGTATTTATATACAATGAGTTGCACAACTTAACTACTACAATTAAGCAGACACATCAGGGCCAATTGCAGATCACCTACTGTGTGGCCTTGATAGAATGGTTGGTCTACCATCAGAGTACATATGCATGTAGTCTTCTACAATGAGTAAGGAGTCCCAAAGCCCCTTCTAATAGGTCCTATTACAATCAGTGATTATACATTTATATTCACCTACCACTCAATCCCGTCGATGAAGTCAAGAGAATAGTTACATACATGTATTTACTACAGCGATTACGAAGGAAATGGTGGTGAACTTCACTATAGACTTAGAAAACAACGTCAGACCTAAAATTTCAGGGCGGACCGTATTTTTCGAAATTATCGGTCCGGGCGGACCAAAATTTTCAGCGAAAATTTCCGTCCGGGACCAAATATTTCAGGACCAAAATTCCAGTGACATCCCCCCATGGGGGGACACTGGTGCCTAGGGTAGGACAATTATGCCTAGGCATAAATGTCCCCTGCGGACATATATGCCTAGGCATAATTGTCCGGGGGACAATGGTGCCTAGGAACGAGTGTCCGGGGGACAGCGGTGCCTAGGCATGAATATCCGGGGGGACATTTTGCGGGGGGGGGACAACCATGCCTATACGACACCGGCATCGCCGTTTTGTGCACCGCCCGCTCGGGCACAGACAACAATAGCCAACAGTATTGCCGCACTCACGACTGTCATTGCACTGATATCAGAACGTGCAATACGAACTGTATAAAGGGGATACATTGCAAGTGCATGCACAAGAAGGAAATCGAAAGAGCAAGTCACTATACGCAACGTCAAGCCAATTAAAATCATGTGCGTGCAGCTTCACGATCGACCGATTACAAGAATTGTAAGATCCTGAAAGTTTGTGTATACCGACTTCACAACTATTCCGCTTCGAATATGGACTTGTCCGACTGCGATCATGCTGTCCAAGGCGTGTCGGAGGCATGGCTGTCCCCCTGGAAAAAGTGTCCCCCCGGACATTTATGCCTAGGCACGACTGTCCCCCCGGACACTGGTGCCTAGGAATGAATGTCCCCTCTAGGCATTATTGTCCCCCCATGCCGGACATTTTTTCCTAGGCCCAGCTGTCCCCCCCCCCCCCCCCCCCCCCCCCCTAGTTGGACGTAGCCCGACCTTCGCGTATTGGGTATCTAGCCTATACCTGGATTTGTACGCATCTGATAGCGTATGTGGGCTATACTATTATCACATACAGCCCATGCACATACGCTATTAGATGCATGGGTACAAATCCAGGTATACCTGACCTTCCGCCAATGCGCGAAGGTACGGTCGGGCTACGCCCAACTAGCCCCCCCTCCACGTTTTCTCGTTTACCATAAAAGTTCAACCAAACACTTAGCCTTCGAATCCTCGTGTGCGCACGCGTACGTGGAGGTTTCCTTTTAGAATAGCGAGTGTTTCTGGCCATGGGACGACGAAATCGTTTTGAACTCAGTTCTTGTTAAAAGGAAGGTATCCAGGCCAGTTGGATGTTCAAAAGATCAGAAACGTTCTTTTAGACGAAAGTGCGTGGAAATTAACATGGTTGACAATGGCGCTCTTTATTTACAAATTGTTCCAAGATATGAGTGGCGATCAACAGTGATCAAATCGAAAGAAGAGCAGGAAAGAATAATGATAGCTTGCCACGCTTCACCAGAAGGTAAATCGTCAGGCCTGGCGCGTATCCAGAATTTCAGACCAATTAACATTGTACGTCAATCGAGGGGAGGGTAGGCCAAATCAATACAAGTGGGGGGAGGGGGAAAGGTTAGTATCAATTAACTAAGTCTAGTAAATATTATTCTATTGGGGGGGGGGGGGGGGGGTTCAGGTAACACGGAAACCTCTATGGATATGCTCCTGATCGTTGTATGCATGCGACCACCATGTATAGTAGCATGACTGTAACTTTGATATTGGGTGTTCACTTACATCCTGCAAAGAAAAATCGTACAAAGTTCAAGAGTCAGTTAGCAAAGGTGTTTACAAGGCAAATGGCTCTGCACTGCATGCAGCAAATATCTGTCTGACACATGAAGCATGTTTTTTTGTGACATCATGGTGCCTATGACCACACGCGGACAAGCTAAATCATACTTGCATGCACATGAATTTTCATACGATTTACATTTGTAAACATTTACACAAGAATGCATGCCTTTCCGAGAGCCTTTAGTAATAACTAATTAGCTGCTCTGCACATAACGTAACTACCCTTGTACACTTGTATGCATGCGCAAGGACTCGACGAGCGGGCACGCAGACGCATGTACATGTATTAAGATATATCATGGCATGCATGACGTTTGCTAATACATGCACGTATAAAAGGACTAACGTATATGTATATCGATCCGATTTGGTTGTATTATACTTATACTTGTACATTCCAGGCCTGCATGTATTTAAAGTGTAGGACATTCTATCCTAGGCACCAGTGTCCCCAGTCCCCCCCATGGGGGGGACACTGGTGCCTATAGGGTAGGACAA
The DNA here is from genome assembly GCA_949361645.1 of Spongilla lacustris. Lineage (NCBI taxonomy): Eukaryota > Metazoa > Porifera > Demospongiae > Spongillida > Spongillidae > Spongilla > Spongilla lacustris. The sequence continues at coordinate 9,886,307 of OX442418.1, read as the reverse complement.
TTATGCCTAGGCATAAATGTCCCCTGCGGACATATATGCCTACATGTAGGCATAATTGTCCGGGGGACAATGGTGCCTAGGAACGAGTGTCCGGGGGACAGCGGTGCCTAGGCATGAATGTCCGGGGGGACATTTTGCGGGGGGGACAACCATGCCTATACGACACCGGCATCGCCGTTTTGTGCACCACCCGCTCGGGCACAGACAACAATAGCCAACAGTATTGCCACACTCACGACTGTCATTGCACTGATATCAGAACGTGCAATACGAACTGTATAAAGGGGATACATTGCATGTGCATGCACAAGAAGGAAATCGAAAGAGCAAGTCACTATACGCAACGTCAAGCCAATTAAAATCATGTGCGTGCAGCTTCACGACCGATTACAAGAATTGTAAGATCCTGAAAGTTTGTGTATACCGACTTCACAACTATTCCGCTTCGAATATGGGCTTGTCCGACTGCGATCATGCTGAGGCGAGATCTATCGCGGCTAGCTGTGTAGTATACAGCTCATGCTCGCTGTTGAAGTTTTGGGCCAGGGAAGATACAAAAAAGCTTTGAACTGATCAACCACGCATATTTACTGTGTCTCTCAGCCAAAAAAATTCATATCCTCTAAGCACACGATCACACTCATTGACATACTAATGCAAAGTCACGGTATTAATCATGCAAAAGAAAACCACAATCCAGGCTCATTTCCTGAGGCTGGGAATTGTGCCAACGGGCCTATTTAGATAACGGCATATTTTCCATTGCAATTTTCAGATTAAGCTTATTAATATGAGACAGCAGACCTGGTAGATCGTTTACTGGATTGTCACTGACTGGGAAATGTATTTCATATCTTGTTTCCAGAAGACTCAGCAGCATGAGTGCATCCAGTTGCACTGTCGCAAGAGTTTGCTGTGTCTTGGGCAGATCTATATATACCAATAATACCACCATGCAGAATGTTGCATTTTGACAATAATGGGGCCGAGATCATTCCTGCATTCGGCTAACTTGATTCTGGTCATTTGGAATAAGTCAATGCAATCGAGGTCAATTTATTAAGATATAGAGTCGTCATAATTTGTTGCATGGTGCCGTAGGTAAATTTTATAAAAGATCAAAATGTTATTTAAAAACTGATGGAAACGGAGAGTGATGGGGAGAGCCGCGTGCTCCGTTTGACATTTATAACTCATGAGGCACCCATTGATTTGTGTTTATAATTGTTACCGCCGCCGCCATATTGCCTAAATCAATTGCCCCGGCCGCCACGTTAGTGCATAGTCTCGTTCACAGACCCTTTACGTTGCGTATATGGGCCTAGCATCTCGAGTCGCTAGCGCTTATACCTTGTGGAATGTAAACAACCAGTACCACGGCTGTTTGCGGCTGTAAACTAAGTCCATAATTTAGATTTACGGTGGAGATGTTGTCATTAAATGTTTTTTTGCCTCATTAACCGATAGCCTCATTTGCACATCTACTCCGTTCTAACCATGTACCAAACAGCCATGTTTTTATATACAACATACATGCCTATCTATCTTCTACCAAGCTCGATACTGCGCATGCCGCTATGTACGTTCCTACGGAGGCACTGGCGGACGGAGGGGGGGGGGGGGGGGGGGTGTTGGGGGGGTTGCAACCCCCCTTTCCTCCTATTACATAATACGCAAAATGCGGCATAAGTAAATGAAAAAGTAACGAGCATGCTCAGCTAGTTGAAAACTCGTAATTTTTTCATGCATTTTAGCACACCGAATTAACGTTTTCAAAAGCTTCCGCGCTTCGCGCGGGAGGGGGCACATCCCCCTCCCTCACCCTCCCCCTTTTGGTGATCCCCCTCCACTACAAATCCCCCCTTTCTTTAAATCCTGCGTCCGCCAGTGGGAGGTGCTCTGTTACTTTAGCTAAAGGGTTTACTGCGGGTTAAATTTTACGGGTAGGAAGACGTGTCCCTTGCTTCGATCAGAAGGTTTTCCTAACAGTCTACGCGACATAGACAGGTAGAAAAATCATTAGGCTTATGTTTTATGTGCACCACAACCCGCGGACATCATTTTCCTGCATGCAGTACGACAGCTCATTTTATGAATAGTATGCAGTCGAGTGAAAATAATTAAACAAACAGAATGGAATATCACAGCCAAAAAGTACAGCAGCACTGCAGGGTGTGTGGGAAATTGATGGTTGTTCGAGGGAAAGCAGTTTAAACTATATACAGATGCCAGGAATTTTGCACAGCAACTGCATGCAGGATGCCTTTGGCATTACTATTGATGCTGAAGACGATTCAACCACTTTTCCATCTTGCTTCTGCATGCAGTTGCTGCAAGTGTACAATGGTTTTAAAAAATCACCGCAGCAGCTCAATTAAGGTTCCAATGTCCCACTCCAACGGAGCAACCATAGTAATGAGAATTGCATGGTATGAAAAAGTACTTACATGTACATGTACAATGTATGCTTGCTCACAGGCATGTGAGCATCAGTTTTAAGAAG
>OX442418.1:9832423-9883604 GCA_949361645.1 Spongilla lacustris | reverse complement strand
ACACACAAATAATGCATGACATGGGGTTGACATTATTATGTGGCTTGTACATGTACTTGTATTACCAGTGAAGTATTGACTGCATGCTTCCATCTCCTTAATCATTTTAGCTACTGCCTGTATGAACCCAATGATAGTGTTCTAATGGAGTATAAGGGTGGCCTTGAAAAGGCTATTCTAAGCAATAGGACATTGCTAGATGAGTTAAATGATGCCTTTTGCAAGACCCATCCATGGTTAGCACAAAAGGTTACCACTAGATCTGCACATGCTGCTGTTAGCAAAGTTAGCGCAGATGCATTACTTGCTAAGGCACTGAACATTCGAAGAGCAAAAGCAGGGGGATTGTTAAAAGATGTTCGTGCCATTAATGCAATAAAATTATCAGAAAATGATATTATAGCTGGGATAAGGCATCATAGTGCTGCCTCAGAACCCTATTTCTATTATACCTCTTACAATCACACAAAACAGCATGGCCTACACTGTATACCAGTAGACCTCAATGGTAGGTGTGTTATCAGCTGATTGTCCAAGCATGCAGATTCATTTGCCTAAAATAGGCGACAATGACTGAGATTGGGCCTCATGATACCCTCCACCTTGAGTGGATAATACATATATGTCTGAGGCATATATGGGGGACCTATCCTCAATGGCAATTGAATCAAATCACAAAGAAGGTAACCCCAGGAGTTTATAAGTTTGATGTTGTTTGCTTCCATATATTCAGAAACAAACCACAAAACATGATGTTGCTAGGCAGTGACATGTTCAGTGTTGCTACAGCTGGACATGGGTATGCATAGCATTTTGGTGGGTACTTCTGCACAGCTGGTATAAATGACTGATCCTTTTCTCTCTACCACTAACCAAAACAAGTGTCTATGACACTACTGAATTACATAAATGCACACACAAGTAACAGGTTCTGAATGCACTTTCCTGTACTAGATACTGGTACCTGGTTATATTAAGGCAACCCAATGTAAAAAAAAAATGAAGGAAACAAGATATAAAAAACATTCTCTCTGAGAAAGTTGGTGGTATATAGGATTTGAAGGCAATGGTGGTGTAAAAAGGAAGGGAACAAGGGATCAACGATGATACGAATTTTATTTTTAAGTCCTATATTTAGCAACGAAAGATGTACGTACTACAAAAGTGCTAAATATAGGACTGTTAAAAAAATTTCGTATCATCGTTGATCCCTTGTTCCCTTCCTTTTTACACCACCATTGCCTTCAAATCCTATATACCACCAACTTTCTCAGAGAGAATGTTTTTTATATCTTGTTAAAAACTGCAAACCATGCATGAACTAGCAATACATGTACATCCATGCACCCCACATGTAATATCACGGGGGTGAATCGTAGCTCATATAGGGTCAACACGTCGGCTGCCAATAACCGTCCCCCGAACTAGCTATACATGTATAATGGCGGAACATTGGCCATTGCATCAAATCCGGCAAGAAATGACAGGCGGTCATCTTGCTTTTTATTTCAGATTGACTGAATTTTTAAAAAGTTCATAATGCACTATAAATCAGTCTGATTATGCTGTATGTACTTAAAGATTATTCAATTAGTCATTCTTTAACTAAACATTGCGAGAAATTTCGGACGCTCATTAAAACAATTCCTGGCCAATTTTGCAACCGGGTACAAGTAGTAACCTCGCTGCTCCAAATTTAGACCTACTCAGAAAAGTTTCAATTTTCTCTGGAAAGGAAAAGCAGGTGTAGTCTGTGCCAAGAATAAATATCTTCTGGCGAAGAGGTCGTCTTTATTATAAGAACATGTGACACTGTGCAAAAAGTTAGTTATACGATAGTGTATATTTATGCGTATATTTGAGGAATGCGCAAAATATAACCTGTGTAGTATATTTAAAGTGTACGACCGCGTATATTTGAGAATCCGCAAGTGTCAAATACGTCACCGTTTATATAAGCACACCTTCAAAATATACGATAGTGTGCTCTTAATCATAGATTGACGGTGGTATTGTGACTTAAGTCGACTGACTTAAGTCACAAATCTTAGTTACTAGCAATTATATTCACCCGGTCTGTCAAAACTTAGTTACCTTTCATGTGGCTGATTATGTACACTGATAGGATGGCTACAAAATCTATGAATGCTACTAAACCTATTAATCACTACAGGACTGTCCCCGAATTGCATGACCTTGCTTTCAACCACACATACGCACCACACGAAATTCAGTCCCTTCACATCTGATGCAGCTTATTTGGAGGTGTGGGATAATGTATTATGCAATACAAACAAGGTCCTGGGGAAAAAGCCAGCAAAACGGAGGTTTGGTAGGCTGTTTACAACAAAAGAGCTGTATGGAGTGGTCCAGGAAACTCGGGGAGCATTGCAGGCATGTATGCATCACTAATCACCATACCAGTACGTGTGCACGTTGTGCATTTTCGTGAGAGTGTGCAGCATGCACTGAAGGCTAACTGTAGCTGGTAGTAAATTGTTACCACAACAGGTCCTGGCTTTGCCAGACAGTTTCCAACATCAGACCCAGCTACAGTTAGCCTTCAGTCCATGAAAATTTTTTAAATGGAAACATCTGATATGACTCAGTGGGCATACTCTGGAGCCTCTAATGCATTAGTGAAGAGTGGGTAGTGTTAGGAAGGGAAGTGTGGGTGGTGTTAGGGAGGGAAGAGAGGGGAGGGAAGAGGGGGTAGTGTTAGGGAGGGAAGAGGGGGTGGTGTTAGGGAGGGAAGAGGGGGTGGTGTTAGGGAGGGAAGAGGGGGTGGTGTTAGGGAGGGAAGAGGGGGTGGTGTTAGGGAGGGAAGAGGGGGTGGTGTTAGGGAGGGAAGAGGGGGTGGTGTTAGGGAGGGAAGAGGGGGTGGTGTTAGGGAGGGAAGAGGGGGTGGCGTTAGGGAGGGATAAGGGGGTGGTGTTAGGGAGGGAAGAGGGGGTGGTGTTAGGGAGGGAAGAGGGGGTGGTGTTAGGGAATACCTGCATGCTTGGATAAATGTGCCCCATGAACTATTCTGCATGATGCAGGCAAAATAGAGATGCCTAAATCCATCTCTGACGGGCTAAAAAAATCAATGGGGAGTGGCTTACATGGACACCTTAAGCAATGTAATCAGTCTTGAATGTAGAGAGCAAATGCCAGTAAGAAATGCACTGCAGATACATGTACTTATTGTAGTCCCAGCATGTTTAGTATCTTTGCTTGGCAACAATGTCATTAAAAAATGTATTCACTCACATATCCACACCTCCAAATAAGCGACATCAGACATGAAGAGATTGAATTGACGTTTTAATTTCGTGTGGTGCGCATGTGTAGTTGAAAGCATGCACAGGGAAAGGTCATGCAATACTTTGCCCATACATGTAGTGATGAAGGGGACAGTCCTGTAGTGATTGATAGGTTTAGTAGCATTCATAGATTTTGTAGCCATACCATCAGTGTACATAATCTGCCACAAGAAAGGTAACTAAGTTTTGACAGACCAAGTGAATACAATTGCTAGTAACTAAGATTTGTGACTTAAGTCAGTCGACTTAAGTCACAATACCACCGTCAATCTATGATTAAGAGTTATACCACAGCAATCCCACTGTTTACATAAGTATACCACAAAATTAATTCATGAGTGGCCAAACCCGTACCCGGACCCATGCACTTAAGGTAGGAAGGTTTGTATATGTAGGCATCGAAGTCTGGGAAGGAGTGCTACTTTGCTTCTATTAATGCTGCTGGACGTCAAAGGTTAGCTATATACATGTATGTTTGCTTGGTGTACTCGTATATACGGTGGTAAATTTTGTGAGCGGCAGGCCGGGCCCATGGTACGTGCATGACTATGGCCTATGCCAAGTCCCCAGTTGAGTTTGGTCATGATCACATCGGATCCCAGTAAATGCTACAATGGAAGCAGTAGAATTCCTACACAGTAGACCTCATTTGGACCCCTGTACAAATGGTTGTGTAGTACGATACAAAAGTGCTCCAATTAGAAATGTTGTTAACTAACCGTGCATGTGATTTGTAGATTTTAGGCGGGCTATTTCATGGTCGTGTTGCTTTTGGTATGAACTGACAGAAGGACTGTAAGAATCGCGCTGTACGGTGGCCCGGTAGGTCGCGGCTGTCATGACGTGCAAATACGCGATTTGCGGACGTGCACACATGCACATCTGGGATTTGCGGACTTGCACATACGCGATTTGCGGACTTGCACACATGCACATCTGGGATTTGCGGACTTGCACATACGCGATTTGCGGACTTGCGCATACGCGATTTGCGGAAGTGCAATTGTTTTCACGTGGTTGCCACGTGGTAACCACGTGGCGAACACGTTGTAACCACGTGGCAACCACGTTGAAACAATTGCACTTCCGCAAATCGCGTATGTGCAAGTCCGCAAATCCCAGATGTGCATGTGTGCACGTCCGCAAATCGCGTGTGCACATCCGCAAATCGCGTATGTGCAAGTCCGCAAATCCCAGATGTGCATGTGTGCACGTCCGCAAATCCCAGATGTGCATGTGTGCACGTCCGCAAATCGCGTATGTGCACGTCATGACAGCCGCGACCTACCGGGCCACCGTAGCGCTGAGATCAGGGTTTTGATCGTTCGTCTGATCAAATGGTAATAGTTCGTCTTCCAGTTTTTTTTATTTTATGTGTTGCAGTTGCTAAAGAATGAATTCACCTTTCACTATTTGCACTAGGCCGGTTGGCAAGTGTCCCAAGTGTTCCCGCTGAACAACCGAAATGATAGAACAACAGGCACAATGGAGCGCGATAGGAAAAGGTATAGACCTATTCATTTGTTGTGTTTTGCTAAGGTTTTTTTTAACTTGCAGACTCCGACCGGACGGTACGGTAAGTGTTTAACCTGCACTGTTCCATTGTTATAAGTCAAACATCGGAGATAGGAGACAAGAAAGGTAAGCATATCACTTACAACAATGTCTGAACTAAACTGAACTATTCTTTTTTGTTCCTTTCATCGATAAATAATGCGTATCTGTGTACACTTTAATATTTTTGGCAAATAAATGACATTCTATAGCAAGCATCCTACAGATCAAAGAAACACGTGTATAATGAGCTATAATCGTTCAGTTTTAAACATATCTATTCCTTGTTAGCTACTGATGGGGTGTCAGCCACAAGAGCGACCAGCTTCTGCTTGGTCTGCAAAGCTTGTTCTTGACTAAGTTGGATGGATATTGCTGAGTTGCAGTGCCACCACTACTCTTGCCCCTAAATAGAAAAAGAACTCCCAAGGTCAGGAATGCATTTTTGTACTCCCAAGGTCAGGAATACATTTTTGTACTCCCAAGGTCAGGAATACATTTTTGTACTCCCAAGGTTAGGAATACATTTTTACACTCCCAAGATCAGGAATACATTTTTGCACTCCCAAGGTCAGGAATACATTTTTGTACTCCCAAGGTCAGGAATACATTTTTGTGCTTCTTATAGGCCATGCAGGAAAACTCATGTAAAAGTATATAAGCACATTACGCAGTTAACTTAATACTAGTGCTTGAAAACCTTACCATCTGTCCCAAGAAGGTACGTCAATGACCCACTGCCCTTCATAGCTGAATAGTGTTATGACTGTTCTTAGAACTCTGGTGTTCCTCCATACACGGTTGCATTGGGTACTCTTGACTGGAAATGTTGTGGAGAAAGTTTGCCATCTTGTGCGCAATGGCCCACAATGACTGCTGGCACAGATGGAACCAAACCAATTCCTTAAAAAATATATTTAAAAAATGGTTAATAACATTCTATAGTGCGTAGTAGTCCTAAAAAGACTTGCGGAATACCATTGGTGAATGGGAGCGTCGCAAACTGCATCAGGCGCTTCTCTTCTGCGTTAGTACCAAACCGCCTCTCCCAGGTATCGCTATTTGTGCACTTCATGAAGTTCTTTCGTACTTCAACGAGAGCTCTATGTGTTTGGCAGTGTATTTTAACTCGTTGAGTGACATGCATCTCTTTACTCAAAACCTTTTCTAGTGCACTTTTTTGGAAGCTAGTGTCTAGATGATGCAGGGGAACGATGTGATTTTGCTTCATTCTAGGGGTCGAGCACAGGTTTTTTTTTTGAGAGTTTTTGATTCTTTAGCTCCCCGTCTTCAAACATACTCATCACCTTTACAGCGAGCACTTTAGGGAAAGCCGCTTGGCATTAAACAGATTTTCCTTAGATGTTCTAGACATGCCCTGTGTGCATGGTAAAATTCTATAAATAAACATTCTGTAGGACTTATACCACGGTTTTATATGTCACAACAAAACCATGGCAATTATTATGGGAGTGCAAATGACACGTGCACGTGTACCATGTTTACATGTTGCCGTAATGTAAACATACATGGGACTGATGGTCACCACAGCTGTTGCAAAAACACGCACACAAACGTTTCAGCTGTCACGCACCTAACTGTCTAAACTTACAGAAGGTAACAGACATTGGCTGCATGATTTCTTCCAGTCGGTATTGGGTGGTGGTGTAGCATCCACATATGTCCTTGTTTTCCATGGCATATAATCTCGAACGGCAAGATTCGAGCTTCAATGTCAAGCACGCATGCCACATGAAAAAAATCATGCACACATTTCGAATATTGTTTATACTGATGCACAATACCATTATTATAATATTACTGATAACTTACGTACATGTAGTCATGATGAGACATTTCACAATGAAAATGTCCGTTGATATTGTGCCGAGCAGCCAGCCGTAAGCACTCAGCATCAGATAATGCCACGTACACATCATATAATGCATACAAGAAGTGCTCATCACCAGGGTGAACGGCTAAGAGTTTCAGCCCAGCATAACTGTGGTTCCCTCCATGAACCTTGTATACTGGTACTGCAATGCAAAGTCAATTTTAAATTCTTCAACGCCCTTTACGCTAGTGCAAAGGATACTGTGCCCTGTCGAGAAGGTGGTGGACCTCGACAAATGTAGTGGCATCCTTTGCGTGTTTGAAATTTCGGCTGAAATCTGACTTATTCCATTCAAAGTTCATCCGGTTCAGGATAACTTTTTCAACCAGAAACTTTGCCTGCATGTGTGTGCAGAGGTATATATGCATCATTAGTGTTGAAAGTGCATACACATGCATGTACATGCACATATATACATGTACGTGTATGCCGATAATTATAAATACATGCAATCAGCTAGCTAGGTACGTACAATTAGGGCTTGGTCTTTATACGCGCTAGCTCTCGGTTCTGTGCTTGCTTCCGTAATTGTTCTCAAACAACCAACAGCTTTTCCATTTCTGGCCCGTCCACAAAGACATACAAACGTCCTTCATTTCTTTCCTCCAAATATCACCTTTTCGAAGGCATCCTTGGGATTTCGCTAGCTAGGGTAATGCGACAGTTGCAAAACCTACGTGACAATTAATATTTTTAATAATAGTACCGCCACATTTATGCTTGTCAGCCGCCTTGTGCAATATTCTATTGTAATGAATACCTACTGCGCGCTCGGCTACATGTAGCTCCATTTTAGTCGCGCACAAAATCATAACAATGAATGAATGAAGATCTCCTCGTTTGTGCTGATAGCTCTTTCGAGAATAGGAGTGAAATCTGGAGCGTTTCGTCACACGAACCATTATCATCTGATATTTTTTTCCTTAGCAGTTCCGGCGGCGGTGAGATTGAGAACACAGCAAGTACCAGCCCCATCACATTCCTGGATGCCACGCCGCCAAGTCCCATTCACTGCGAAAAAATCGCGCCAATCGTCTGTTCAACACCGAAAATGTGCTGCCCAAAAGCGCTGTTTGCAGCAACACTTGGAACAAGCAACTGACATAAACACAAGTTTTCAACAAAGGAATCAATGTGACCAGACTCAGTTTTTGTTAGATATGTTCCATGTCCCTACAGGAGGCTCGATACATTTGGTGAACGGAGAAAAGGTGTGCCGAAATGCTGTTAATGGTATTTCATGGAGGAGATAGTATTTGCGCGGCAGTATTAAAGCTTTTCGCAAGCCAGCATCCAGAACAAAGATGAACAAAACAACCTGTCTATTCAAGACATACTGATATACAGACCACTGGATCCGAATATAGTCCAACCAGAATGTGCAGAAGCAAACATTCCACTTTTTCAAATGTTTGAAGCAGAGGAGTCCCAGCCACATGTGAGTTCGTGATGAGTGTAATTTATTAAATGTACTAAATAATGCATTACTTAACTTGGAAGTACAAAAATGTACTCCTTAAACTGGGAGTTCATAAATGTACTCCTTGATTGGGAGTACATAGATGTACTCCTTGACTTGGGAGTACACAAATGTACTCCTTGACTTGGAGTAAAAAATGTATACCTTGACCTGGGAGTACAAAAATGTACTCCTTAAACTGGGAGTACATAAATGTACTCCTTGACTTAGGAGTACATAAATGTACTCCTTGACTTGGAGTGGAATATGTATTTCTTGACCTGGGAGTACAAAAACGTACTCCTTAAACTGGGAGTACATAAATGTACTCCTTGACCTGGGAGTACAAAAATGTACTCCTAAATTCTTACGAATGCATTATAAGCTCAGCAATACATGTTTATCTAACACATAGGTGTATACTGGACCATATCAGAAAGTGACAGGGACTACAAGCAGAGTAATATCTGGATGTGACATCAGTGGGCTTGAAATTGGTCATCTGGTAGCTTTGAGAGGTGATACTAACAAACTACTCATTGGATGTTGTATCACAATAATGGAGGAGGAAATTGAGGTGTCATGGCTTGATGGCTCATATACAACCATGTGGCAGCCTTCAAAGATGAAGGATCCAAACAACCCAAGAAAAATTGTTGATTGGACAGACAAAGTTCCCATATTCTATACGATTTTACATTCACTTCTACCGGCCGACTTAGAAAAGCAACTGTTGATCATTTAAAAAGCATACTGTCATAAACCCACAAGTAACTGAAGGAATTTAAGCACACTACACATGCTTTAATCATTTACAATAAAATTGATGTTATTTTGTGTCATGATTACGGTACATAGAAATAATCAAATGATGCAGAAAGACAAACAATGTACACAAAATAAAACATAATATATGCGAAAAATGCACCAATGTACATAAATTCAACATTTTCAATCATAATTCTTGCAAATCAGAATAGTTCAGTTTAGTTCAGACTTTGTTTTACCCTATAATGTATCTGTTGCTTTATATATAGAATCATGTATAAACAGAACGAGGATATGATATGTGGTGAGTTAAATATTATTTTACGATATGAATTTATTGTTCGTATTCTGTACAGGTGCCTTGGATCGAATATATGCAGATTACCGCCTCGGACTGTTAGTTTGTTGTTTTGTTGTACATGTGCAAAAAGATTAAATCGACTAAACTGGATCGGGAACGAGGGGTGGGAGTGGTAGGAGGATAATATGAAGCACATAGTATACGGTGACCTACACAAAGTGAATTCAACAGTTTGCTAAGCAACCACAAATGTCGCGTGATCGGTTATATATATACACACCTGCGTATATGGTTCTATACGCTGGTGCGTTTATTTAAGGTGTATATTCAAATATACGCTATAGAATACGCTATCGTATAACAAAGTTTTTGCACAGTGTGATCCACTGTTTTTTTTAACTTATTGTTATTAACTTCAGACTCGATGGTGTGATATCACACCAAAGATATAATTTAGTGTGAGGTCACAGCAAATAACGGAGTGAATTCACTCGATGGGTGTGATATCACACGAAGATAAAATTTAGTGTGACGGCCACCCTTTTTAAAACGTACTACGGGTGATTATAGGTGACCGTCACACTTTTTTATTTGCTGTGTGGGTTGTAAACTATACCAATATATGTGATGTTCAACCCGTTGTTGAAATTGTTGGAAAAAAAAATTTATGATAGCAAACCTCGGGCAATAGCTTGTGCATGGCAAGACTATCTCCCTGGTCTGAGCAACTCTGTGCTCTTGTTTGGAAGGCGTATAATAAACCCTTTCTTCATACCCATATACATGTATTCTATCCAACTAATCCGACATGATTTCATTCCAAGAACAGGATTTTCTGCTCCTTGAGGCCTGGACACTGTCAGGTTATGCCAACACGCGGTCCATGCAGCTATAAACCAGCCAACACGCTGATAGTAGGTTGCAACCGGGTACAAGAAGTAACCTCGGAGAAAAGTTTCAATTTTCTCTGGAAAGGAAAAGCTGGTGTAGTCTGTGCCAAGAGTAAATATCTTCTGGCGAAGAGGTCGCCATTATTATAAGAACATGTGATCCATGCACTCTTTTTTTAAACTTATTGTTATTAACTTCAGACTCTGCAACTCAATTGCTAGTGGTATTATTGCATGATGCAGCATTCAAAACATGTGTGAAGAACTCTTATACGTACACAGTTCTTGCCAAGCCTCTATACGCATCAATATATGCTACCACCGTTTTACAGTTGCACGGCCGGTTGAAAATTTTGGATCCAAGCTCCTTCTTTAACCGAGGTTATAAACGCTGTAACCGCGATAACCTTAACCGCGGCAACCCATGCAGTTCACAATTTCTACGCCCTCAAAGTCAAACAGCCGTACTGAGCAAAGGAGAATGTTTATAACATGTGTGTGAATTTGGGCAATGATGAATCACTGCCATGCATTGACTGTTCATTTTGCATTGTGTGTCATAGCCTGGAATATTGTGTAGAGCCCACCCAAGATGGGAATGGGTGGTTTAGTTGAGGTTTTTTTTTAATTTGTTAATCAATTTACACGCAATGTTTAACTGTCACACATATAAATATACATGTCACACATATAAATATACACATGTATATTTATATGTGCATGGGACAGTTATGTAAAAACATTACATGTGTATATGGATACTAAAAAATTAACTAATTAAAATCTGTCGATATATGTAAATGTGATAACTTCCCTGTAACTTAGCGCTTATGCAATGGTGATGATAATAACTGTGCAAGTTTGTTTGCGTGTGTGTGTATGTGTGTGTGTGTGTGACGGTGTGTGTGTGTGTAACGGTGTGTGTGTGCATTTGTGCGTGAATGTTTATGTGCAGAGAAATGTCCAGCCAAAAGGAATAATTGCAGGTGTGTGGATGTGTACATCAGTGCTATGTACAACCTTTTGTGATGAGATGAAGCACAGCAGTGTAATGCAGAGGAAGGCGGGACACGTGAGGTCCTGGAGGTAGGATTAAAATGGTCATCAACAACCTCAGTTATCGTAATGGCATTAGGGGTGGGACCAAAGCATAACAGCTTATGCTTATTGGTGAAATAAGGCTGTAAGAGTACAATCTGATGCATAAAATCAAGGACATACACACTCACGTACAACTGTACTTCAAGGCCAAAATCGGCATTTTTAAAAATTATGAATGAGAATTATGAGGGAACAGCAATAATTGCTCCAACATGTATAGTTACAACAATCTGCGTGTGACTGGCAAGATTTATACGGGCTGCAAGCATAATGTTTCTTAACATGAAGAATGGATGCACACCTACATGTTAACATGTATATAATTTGTACTTAGAAAGCTCCTAACTACATTCATTGTTGCATTAAGAATGAGATGAGGATATAGAGAGACTGAAAGCCCTAAGTTTGTGATATTAAAAGAAATCTAGAGTACGTGAACTTTCACGCCACTATAGTATAACAGCTCCATATTGTGGGGTATGCCTAGCAATTGACATTTTCACACAGAGCCTTCTGACACAGAATACAACTGTGAGGTGTGCGATGAAGGTGAGTGAGGCCATCAGCCCCCAAGAGGACTCAAGAGCAGTCAGAGTTCCGTTTATTGGCATGCAGGTTCAGGACATTTCTATGTGATACTTTAATGTAGGCTAGGACAGCTAATACTCCCGAAGATATGAACGAGAAATATAAGTGGATAAGTAAAGAGTGGCAGCATTTCATATATAGCCTTCTTGTGTTGCCTTTCAATTGAAATGGATTTATTCCTCCAAATGCCCTCCTCCCAACTACTAAAAGTATTCATAATGATATCACGCACATGGCAAAGAGTACTGCGGCAGCCGAGCTCAGTATACTGATTGTTATATTTGAATAACCAATAGTTCTCTCAAGATCTGAGCACTTGTCCGTGTGGTAATTTATTCCAAAGTAGTGTCAAAGGAATGAACAGTGAAGTTCCCACCGCCATGCAACATTTCCAGCTTTGCTTTTGGAATGTTCCTCTGTATGATAGCCAGAATGTATATCTGTACGGTGAGACACACACCGAACATCAACTTGACACCAGCAGCAAATAATAGAAGCGACTCGACTGACACACTCCAACACGTGCAAAATACCTCAATCTTGTCATTTTTCATGTCCCTACGCGCTTTCCTTTTCAGCATTTCAGAAGGAAAGGGTTGTATCACAGTGATTACACCATTCTCTAAACACAATTGTAAATGGCCCCGTATGGATGTACCTTCAGACTGTGTTGAAGTGCAAGTACTGGGGGTTCTTCCCTAGCACAAAGAGCAAGCCAACGCGCGCGAAGAGACCACAATAGTTTGAATTGTTTTGCCTATATCAACAGCAATAAATTATACGCTGATAAGACGTTCGGTTGACATATAAGAATCGATCAGATCTGCTGATTTGTACTGAGAGGAATCATGCTGTCATTGCCATGCGTACCTTCAATAAACACTGTTGCATTGACAATCATTCTCTGCATGACACCACTATTGCCTATAAATCCTCTACGCCGCCCAACTCTTACACATAACATGTAGGACGTTTTTATTTTTAAAATTATACTTGTCAGTCTAATTTGAGCGTTCCTGTGCAGTGACAGTTTTCTAACTTTATTTTCAGGATGCTGCAAGAGTTATTAAGACATTTTTAACACATTTGATTAACGTTGGTTCAAAACTTACCGCAGCAGCAGATTTTGTTACCGGTCCAGCAACCTACGCCGTAGTCGGACCACCCTAGTTGACCGATAGTGCACAATCTGTCGCCTGGACAATCAGTTGAACAATCGCCACCGCAGAATAGTGCTGTTCCAATAACCACTCCATCCCCTTTATCGACGGAATGACAGTACTCATTGCACTCAGGGGAGTTAAGGCATGGGTAAAATTTATTGCAGGAGTTTAATTATATTCATATTTTACGTGAGCGCACGTGATATTTTCATGCGGCCAAATTGTATTGTAAATGTCTGTGCAACGTACATTCAGGACTCCTATCATTAATCCGTCATTCCAGTATCCGCTCCGGTGAGTTTTTATCTTGCTTGGTGTGATATGTAAAGCGATACAATGCAATGGGTGCCGATGACTAGGATGCGCTAGCTGTTAATTCCTAGTTTTGTTTCAAAACAGCAAACGGTACCCGTAGCTTTACGCGCAGGTAAAAGCATATATCATTAGGGTTTAAGCTTAGCACACTCCCCTTTTCTCATTACGAAGCTTCTGCGTATCACCACGAAACATGTTCTATTTAAAGCACTTAAATTATACTGACGCTGTTTTATACTATGCAATATGTGTACTTAGCCCACAAAAGTGTATGGAAGCGATACACTGTAATTGTACGGTATTAAGAATGCATCTTTCTAATTAGATCGCCGTTATCTGATGTTTCCAGTTCATGCAGAGAACAGTCTTTTTCACCATTGATTCTCGCCTTGTTTGTTGGGGTTAGCCTTTCAGGCATTCGTCAAGTAATAACCTTCAGTGTCTTGTCATGCTGCCTTCCCACTGATATTCTTGCCACATCGTTTTTTAGTCCTTTTTTTAATCTTGATTTTGTGTCTAGCTGTTCCTACTTGTATTCCCTAGAAACTTCTAACTTGTTCTACAGTTTTGGTTTTAAAATGTTTTTCCATTGCAATACTGCTGTGTAGCACCATGTGACACTCGAGTGAAGATCAGAGGGCTGGACATGTGACACTGGGAGCTGAAGAGGGCTGGACATGTGACACTGGAGTGAAGAGGGCTGGACATGTGACACTGGAGTGAATAGGTGAAGAGGGCTGGACATGTGACACTGGAGTGAAGAGGGCTGGACATGTGACACTGGAGTGAAGAGGGCTGGACATGTGACACTGGAGTGAAGAGGGCTGGACATGTGACACTGGAGTGACACTGGAGTATCCTGCATGACAACTTCAACTTGTTGCTGTGATGCACAATCACTAGTTTGTACAATAGGCATTTGTGTCTATGCATTGTTCTTTTGACTTAGGGCGCAAGCCAGCCAGAGATTGTGTGTATATGCATCGTTCTGTGTTTATTAAGTGTATGTAGGCATTTTCAAATTCTTTGGATTGCAACGATTTTTGCATCATTAGAAAGCTTTTAGTTTTGAAAAATATCTGTGTGGTATGATGAAGAAGGTCAAAACAAGGTTGTATACAGTGGAAACTTTGAGAAACTAAAAACTGAGGAGCAAAACACATGTCGTGGCGTATTGAAACGTAGGATGATGCTGAAGACTTAGAACTGACCAAATACGAACTTGGAGCTGATGTTGTGTGTATTGTTGTAATGAATTCCTAACATAATGTATGCATTGTTAATGGTCATAACTAACAGTCGTCTGTTAGCAAACTTTAGTATTGCATGGCATACATGTTTTGTTGACGCCTATTTCGTTTTCACATCTTGTACACTGTTAACGGTATAGGGTTTCAACAAGAAAGTTGCGCATGTCCATTGAAATGTAAGGCGCAAATTTATACGTGCCACTTTGAAAAGTCGTAACTCTGTAACGTTTCATCACAGAGCGATGAATCAGATATTTTTCAAAACTACTCGTATAAAGCTTTTTAACGATGCATAAATCTAAATAAAAGGCCGTTCAATTTTTTTCGGGTGCTCGTTTTTTTTAAATGAAGAGTGTCTGGTCAGCACCTGGGGTGTAATTTGACGGCTTTCGGGTGGAAATTTGACCCCTAACGTGCAGGACAGCCTTGGGGGAACAGCCTTGTCAACATTTTTACCCTAAACACTTTAATATCCTAGTGCTGCTAATGTTATTTCTAACGTTACCGTTTATCCAAGTGATGTGGTGCATGGGTGGTGGTAGGTGGAGAGACACTTTGTCTTTTAGAAATGATTGAAGTTTGGGAGGCTGCCTTGTGACATCAGGTGAGCAGTATTCTTACCACTACTAAAAATCTGACTGACAGCCAAGCACTTTCAGTGACATAACCTTCACGATGTTCTATAGCCACACACTACTAAAGTCTAACTACTACTTCTAACTTGTTCTACAGTTTTGGTTTTAAAATGTTTTTCCATTACAATACTGCTGTGTAGCACCATGTGACACTCGAGTGAAGATCAGAGGGCTGGACATGCGACACTGGGAGCTGAAGAGGGCTGGACATGTGACACTGGAGTGAAGAGGGCTGGACATGTGACACTGGAGTGAATAGGTGAAGAGGGCTGGACATGTGACACTGGAGTGAAGAGGGCTGGACATGTGACACTGGAGTGAAGAGGGCTGGACATGTGACACTGGAGTGACACTGGAGTGAAAAGGGCTGGACATGTGACACTGGAGTGACACTGGAGTGAAGAGGGCTGGACATGTGACACTGGAGTGACACTGGAGTGAAGAGGGCTGGACATGTGACACTGGAGTGAATAGGTGAAGAGGGCTGGACATGTGACACTGGAGTGAAGAGGGCTGGACATGTGACACTGGAGTGACACTGGAGTGAAGAGGGCTGGACATGTGACACTGGAGTGACACTGGAGTGAAGAGGGCTGGACATGTGACACTGGAGTGACACTGGAGTGAAGAGGGCTGGACATGTGACACTGGAGTGACACTGGAGTGAAGAGGGCTGGACATGTGACACTGGAGTGACACTGGAGTGAAGAGGGCTGGACATGTGACACTGGAGTGACACTGGAGTGAAGAGGGCTGGACATGTGACACTGGAGTGACACTGGAGTGAAGAGGGCTGGACATGTGACACTGGAGTGACACTGGAGTGAAGAGGGCTGGACATGTGACACTGGAGTGACACTGGAGTGATGAGGGCTGGACATGTGACACTGGAGTGAAGAGGGCTGGACATGTGACACTGGAGTGAAGAGGGCTGGAAGGACTAGTAGGTATGTGTTTGATATGGGTGATGGGGTGAGTGGATGGTGTAATGGATAGGTGATGGGTACATGGTGTTGTGGTTGGTGTAGGTATGGGTGATGTGGTTTGGTAGTATGATGTGTGGGTGATTTGATGTCCCATCCCACCTTTCCCACCCATTCACCCCAGCTCAAGTTCACACACTGAAAAGCAGTGAAAGAAGTAGAGTATGTGTGAATCCTTGTATGTATATGAAATATTGTGTGTGTGTGTGTGTGTGTGTGTGGTGTGTGTGTGTGTGTGTGTGTGTGTGTGTGTGTGTGTGTGTGTGTGTGTGTGTGTGTGTGTGTGTGTGTGTGTGTGTGTGAAATCTACAGAACAGGAAGACCAGCTGACAGTGCGGGTTAGTTACTATAATCATAGATGTAGATGTCTGTCTGTGGTCACTGTTTATCTGAGGTCATGTATGTGTATGTTTCCCTCTACAGATTCAAGACATTGAACCCCGCTATTACATGTATGACCACTTTGTGTTATTGTTATCTGATATCGCACGCGCGAGTAACTTCTGTGGTTATTCCTCTCACTGCGTACCGATTGTGAGGCGTGCTAACTGCTTTGCCTTGTTACCCTAATCTAAAGAGCAAAGCGGGATGCAGTTCTAACTGATGAATGTACATAACATACTTACCTACCGTTGTGTGCCGCGTGAATCGTTCGTTGCTATGATACGGGCGGCGCGCGAAAATGGCTGTGTGAATTTCTTATTCCTTCCGTACGACAGTGAAGACAAAGGGGTAAAATTATTTTAAATACACCAAAATGTGCTCCACCTAGTACTCTATTTAGGTTGTGCCCGGTGGAAGCAAAATGCTTATCGAGTCGGCATAGAAAAATTTGTGTATACAGAAATGTTTTACAAGACGAGAAGTATTATCACTTTTCTCCGTGAAGAAGTTGTTCTTTAGGAAATCCTACCGAGAAGTGAAAAGTACTCATCAGTTGACGTGTATGGATGAAAAATGAACGCTGAAATACCCCGGCTTCACTGCCGTATAATTCGCTGAACAAAATATGATTATATTGCATCTATGCAGTACTCACGTGATGCAATGACGTAACCATGGTGATTATAAAATTCCGCATCATTAATACTTTGATTTCATACTTATGCATACATATTGCACAGTTCATGAACAATATGCAAAGTTAAAAATGAATGGCTACCCATGCCTTAACTACCCTGAGCAGCTGCCACTGACGCTTTCACCGGTGACGTTATTAGCCATTCCCGACGCATCTCGGCTGTGATATCCTATACGAAAAGTAACGCAATAGCAATCAAGTCAAGTTAAGTTGTCAATATACATGTATATCATATAAACAAGGTTCTTTATCACCTTCCTCTGAAGTTGTGACTTGAGACGTCAGCTTTGACACGTAGCTGAACATTAGTAAGACGGCAAGAAGTATGAATACTTTCACTGCCATTTTATGACTTACATGTATTAATATTCTCGCGAAACGCTCCTTTAATACCAATTGTTAAACCATACAAATGTTGAACTGACTGATGTCTAAATAGAAAAAGATTTTGGACTCATGAAACGGTGCCAGGATACAGAATTCAATGAGGTCGGACTGATGAATGGGTGCAATGCAGACCATTTAGATCAAGACTACCGTGCATGTGTACAATTTCAGCAAGTTCTGTATGAATGACCATCTATCAGAGATACTAGGAATTAAGAGGAGTCTAACTACACCTTACCACCCTGCCATGAATGTTATTGTGTAGTATACATATAAAAATGTGTACACACAAACTGATGTCATCCGATCTCTCTCAACTCTGACTTGTAGGCCAATGGTCTTGATGAGCGCTTCAATCAGACGCTTCAAAACATGCTGATGAAATATGTGTCTTCAAAGAAGGATATGTGGAGTAACTTCGCATATAACACAACGTGACTCTACTAAATATGGGAGACCGGGGCTAAAAGTCACACGGATTAGTTGTCACAGCATTTATATCTTGGAAGCGGGTGACAGCATCGATTGGACATGTACAGGTCAAATGTAGGTATTATAATATAGTATCAACCTATAAATTGGTGGAAATGCTGCTCACGCGACGTTGCATTTGAATTTATGTTTTTTATACCTCCAAGTAAATTGTTTCCATTTGCTACGTAGCTAATTTCAAAAATCAGGTCGAGAGAATATATGAAATAAGTTATAATACAAAGTCATGTACAGCGACTAACCTTCCCATTATTCAATGTGAAAATTGGATTCGTTGTTATAATTAGCCAATATATGTGTTCTGCGCCTTAGTGGGGATAGTTGACACAAGATGGCTTGGGCACAAATCACAGACCGAATGTCAATTTGTTCGCAGGTGCTTCAAAATAATGTCCATTTCGAAGCTATATAGCCGAAAAACTAGTAGAGGTTCGTACTCGAAAGAAGACATTGTAAAAGTAAAAAACAATCTAGCATGCATCTGTAACGCGGCCAAGTTTAATAGTAGCAGAGTTCAGTACAACCATAAGCACAGAATACAATACAGACCCTCAATATACAATAAATACGACAATATATAGTTTCACATGAATAGATGGGTCAAAGGACTCTAAGATGCGCGTCTCTCCATGTCTTGAGATGCACGACTGTTTACGTCATCATTACACCACTCCCTCCCATCAATGCTGCAAGTAGGGCCCATAGCGGTCTGGGGGTTGCCTGTTTCGCACGGGGTAACGTCGTGGGAGCTCTACAGCAGCTGCAGGTGCAGGTGCAGGGGGTTCTATATATACAGCAGCAGGTTCAGGTCCAGGGACAGCTTCAATAATTCCGTCGTCTGCAACCCTATGATCAAGCTCCTCAGCCTCCTCTACATCACTATCCAGGCAGAGTATTTCATCTGCCCACTCCAGGGTACAGTACATGTATCTGGACTCGCTGTCGTATATAGATGTCGGCGTCGGCACTTCAACCAAGTCTTCTCGCACGGGGTTTGATGTTGCCACAGCTGGTTTGAGCCTGTCAAAATGAACACACTGCGTTTTAGTCCCCTTAATGCATTTTATCTTATATGTGCATTCTGCCACACGCTCGACGACTTTGAATAGACCCTTCCACGGATGGTGAAATTTTCTGGACTTACCTCGCGGTACAGCCGGTGAGTACAGCTACACTAAATCACCACAGTTAAATGGTTTACCGTGGACCCTCTCATCATAAATACTCTTCTGCCTCTTATGTTCTGCCTCACATCGTTCTCTCCCTAGACAATATGCATTTTCTAAGCCATCCTTCCGCTTCTGCGCATACTCGGGAAGTGTAGTCTGTTCAAAAGGATTAGAACCATACATTAAATCTATCGGCAATTTCACTTCCCGCCCAAACATAAGAAAAAATGGGCTAAACCCTGTAGAAGAGTGGATACTGGAATTGTATGCAAGGCAAACCTTCCGGATATAGAGATCCCAGTCCGATGGATGGTTGTGTGCAGTAGTTGCCAACGTTAACATGTCCAAGAGTGTTCTATTAAATCTTTCGACCATGCCATTTTCCTGTGGGTGGTAGGGTGTCGTACGTGACTTTCTAATCTCCAAAAGCTTGCATTTTTCTTCAATCAATTCGGATTCAAAATGTCGGCCCTGGTCAGAGTGCAATTGTTCTGGGGGAGAAAACCGGCAAAACAATTCATCAACTAATTTCCTAGCAACTGTTGTAGCTTCTTGATTCCTGATTGGAAATGCTTCTACCCATCTTGTGAAGTGGTCTGCAGCTGCCAACACATACTTATTTCCTTACTCTGTCACTGGTAAAGGACCTAAAATGTCAATACTCACCAACTGCATAGGGTATCCAGACTGGATGGACTGCAAATAAGCCTTCTTTTTGGGAACAGTCATTTTTCTGGTGGCACAGGTCAAACAGGATTTACACCAGTCTCTCGCTGCTTCTGCACATCCTGGCCAGTAGAAGCGCTCTTTTAGGCGAGACAACACCTTCTCCTCCCCAAGGTGTCCCCCAACAGCACCTTCATGGAGATCACTAGCACTAGCCTGAAGTTTAGAGGGCAACACAAGTTGGAGTCCATCATCTCCATCATCAATCCGTTTCCACAGCACGCTGTTTTTGATACACAGAAGTTGCCACTTCTGGAGGAGAAGACGACTTTCCCTACTCCAAGTTTTGGAGACATCTAAAGGAGGTAATTGACCATGCCGCACTGCCTGGTATACTGGGCTGATTGAAGCATCCTCCATTTGTAGTCTCTGCATGTCTTCTAAGGAATAGGATTGGAAGGGAAAGGCTGGCAATACACTCACAGATGCACTAAATTCAACCTCCTTTCCTTGGTCAACACGACCACATTGTCTGCATGGGATTCTGGAAAGGGCATCTGCATTGCAATGTTGGGTACCTTGATGATGATTGACTACAAAGTCAAATTCTTGTAGCCTTTCCAACCAGCGGGCTAGCTGCCCTTCAGGTTCCTTAAAATTTTGCAACCAAACTAAAGAACCATGGTCGGTCCTTAGAGTAAACTGTCTACCCAGTAGGTATGGCCTAAAATGATGTGTAAACTCCACCATTGCCAGCAGTTCTCTACGAGTTACACAATATTTTTGTTCCTGCCTGCTAAGGGAACGGCTAGCGTATGCTATTACACGTTCAGACCCATCTTCGGTTGTGATAGCACTGCCCCTATCCCTACATCAGAGAGAAAACAAGACATGCATCTGCGAAGCTCATCAAAGGTACTCTGACACAACTCATTCCAGTGGAACACATTGTTTTTTTTTTCTGTTAGGCGTTGCAATGGTTTAGCAATAGAGGAAATGTTTTTAATAAACCTCCTATAGTAATTGGCCAGGCCTAGAAAGCGTTGAATTTCTTGCTTACATGTTGGAGTTGGCCAATTACATATTGCTTCTACTTTAGTTGGGTCTGTAGAAATCCCTTCTGCTGAAATCACATGTCCAAGATACTGGACTTCTTTTTGACACAGACTACACTTTGAGGGTTTTACCTTCAGTCCTGCCTCCCTAAGCCTTTTCAATACACCCACCAAATTGTACAGGTGATTCTCAAAACTGTCACCAACCACTACAATATCATCTATGTATACCAGGCAACTGTACCACTTCAACCCGCTTAACACTTTATCCATAAGACGTTGAAACGTTGCCGGCGTATTACATAACCCAAATGGCATCACCTCAAATTGGTATAGACCTTCTGGAGTTGAGAAAGCTGTTTTCTCTTTGTCTTCATCAGCAACCTCTACCTGCCAGTAACCAGTGGATAAGTCCAATGTTGAAAACAGCTTTGAGCCAGCCAAAGTGTCCAATGTATATATATCATCCACGCGGGGAAGGGGGTATGCATCTTTTCTAGTGACTGTGTTTACCTTTCGATAATTAACGCAGAACCTTGTGGACCCATCCTTTTTCGTAACTAGGACAATGGGAGAGGACCACGGGCTGTCTGATGGTTGAATTGCCCCCTTTGCCAACATGTCCTGCAACAGCTTCCTCACTTCTTCTCTACGAGCATGTGAAATCCTGCGAGGTGGAATGTGGATGGGTAGAGAATCTCCTGTGTTGATTCTGTGTTTCGAAAGGCTGGTGCGCCCTAATCCGTCATTGGAGAGAGAAAATACATCACTGTACTCCAGCAGCACATAATACAATTTTTCTTTCTCAGCGGAAGAGACATGATTGCCAACCTTGCAAACCATATCCCATAGCATGTCCCTGCATGTCCTTGGGGGATGCTTCTGAGCAGTGGCGGATCTAGGAATGGGGCTATAGGGGGAGCGGTTGGTTGAAGGGGCGGCCGGGGGCGGGGCCCACCCACTCACCAGCAAGGGGGTATGGGGGAGCGCTGTAAGCTCCCCCATCGGGGCCTGGGGCGGAGCCCCAGAAGCTTTCACATTTTTCGCTTCAAAGCCGCTAAAAATCAGCGTATTCGCAGCGCAGTGAAAGAATTTACATACGCGCGAAAGACAACGAAGTTTATTGCGATAACGCGCCTCTTAACGGTCGTCAACAGGCGTCTGAGCGTCTGAGAATATTGGATATGCTCGCGTGTGCAAACCGTACTTCTCCTCTATATTGTCGTTGTGATGTATGTAAATCGTTTTAGAGGTGTGGTGATATAGCAATTGAAGCAGCAGCAGCTGTGAAAATGTTTCGCACTTTCGCCATTTGCACCTTTTATCGAACGGTGCACCTAATTAAACCTTTAGTGACAATCGGTAGACTATGTACTTGTACATTTAAAGACTGGAACTTTGTTATTGTTAATTATGATCGTGATTCAGTTAAGTTAGTTTACACCTATCAGTGGCGTAGGAAGGGAGTATAGAGTGCAGCGGCCAACAAATTAAAGGTGGTTCCCCCGCCTCCCCGGGGAGGGTACGGGAGGGGGGTACCCCTCCCGGCCAGCTAGGGGCACGGGGGAGCGCTGTAAGCTCCCCCATCGGGGTCTGGGGCGGAGCCCTAGAAGCCAATTAATAACGCTTTTTGCGTAGAAAACCTCCCAAAGCAACGCAAAAACTGTAACCAGGTTAGTTTGTTTTGAGACCTTGCCTCTGCGCATGTAACAAAACGGCGATAGTGCAGCCAAGGCCACTTTTGGTAACCGTTGTACACTCGATAGCCTAGCTTGAGCTAGCTCTCGCGATCGATTTGAAGACCACTTGCATCAGTTGCATGTCTGCAGCAATTGCTCAGCTAATTGAATTGATACATGCGCGCTTGTCAACCTATTATTATTTTTTTTAATTTTGTTGTTGTGAAAAAGTGCAGCGGCCATGGCCGCTGCTGCCGCCCCAGCTCCTACGCCACTGCCCCTATGCACATGCTGGCAAGATTTCAAAGGAACGAATAAAACGTTCGCGGTTATTAAATAAAAATTCCGGTATTAAGATTAAATTTCGTATCTAGATATCTGTGCAAATAACTTTAAAAAAATTGCCGCCCCCCGCCCCCCCCCCCCCCCCCCCCAAACACACACATACACAAAAGGTGTGCTTTCTAGATGCGCGTGCGTTTCGTACGGTAGGAAGTACGCGCGCACGCGTCTGTGTGTGTGTGTGTGTGTGTGGGGGGGGGGGGGGGGGGGGGCGGCAATTTCATGACAGGGGCGGCATTTAATATGAATGGGGGGGGCTGCCGCCCCCCCCCCCCCCCCCCCCCAAGGCTATGCTAGATCCGCCACTGCTTCTGAGGGTGACGTGGGGGCAGGCAAAACATTTCCCACGCACATATCATCTAACTGTTCCGGGCCATTCTTAGCTTGCTATTTGCACTCCTTTCCTTACCGCAACTGATTCTTCTCTTGGATTGAGTAGGCTTACTGGCACTGCCTGGTTGGTAGGACACACCACAGAACGAGCCACCATAACTCCATACCTACCTGCTCTATTACCTTCAACAATCCAAGTTCCCTTCCTGCTGGTTGTATCTTCTAGTGCAGCCATAACCTCCATCTCACTGGAAGGCGGGATTGTAACTTTTAGTGTCAAGATTAGTCCAACTGCAATGTTTTTTTCCTGTCTTTGAACTGCCTTGTGGGAGGAGTTTTAGTGACAGCCTTCTGGAATGGAAGGTTAGATTTCTATGACCACAATCAATCACACAGTGATTGGACTCGACAAAGTCTATCGCTTCCACCAGAATGTCATCAGTAACTACAAATGGTACATTGAATATGCTACCTTCCAGGGACAATGGTAAACCTGCAACACCTTTTACTGACAGTGCACTAACATTCACACCAACCAGTGTCTGGGCCGTCCATTTTTCTATAGGTGGTAAAACTCCGCAGTACCCAGCTACTCTTTGCCATATGTTCACACTGAGATGAGAAGCTGCAGCACCTGTATCAACCAGACATTCTACAGGGGTAGAACAAATGGAAGCGCATATACGATAACTCATCCCAAGGGTCACTGCAAGGGTGGGTATAGCCAATTTATCACTGCGGGCCTCTATATGTCTGCCCTCATACGGCTGGCCCTTGCCGTTAAGGGGTTGGAGTTTTCCTGCTGCTGCTTGGCAGGTGGGTCTCTACAAAACCGTGCTATGTGACCCTTTCTTCCGCAGTTCCAACAAATCACTGTTCGGTTCCTTTTTCCTGGTTCGTTGTCGATAGCTTGGGCCCTCCCAGTCTGCACGGACGATTCCAGCTGCAGTCTATGGAGCCGTTCGCTAATTGTCTGTATCTGATGCCCAGTAGGTCGTTTTCCGTCGAGGAGGCCTGGCCTGTCACGGCTGATTTTGTCCTATCCTGAAATGGTCCTATAGGACCGTTTCAGGCAGCCTGTTTTGGTCCGGCGGACTATTACAGGCTTTGCTTAATTTGGTCCTAGGACCAAAACAGGCTGCCTCATTTGGTCCTACGCTGCTCATTTTGGTCCTATATAGGCGGACAAAAGCAAGCAGCCTGATTTGGTCCTAGGACCGAAACAGACTGCCTAATTTGACCCTACGCTGCTGTTATACAGGCGGACAAAGACAAATTACTTCACGCAGAATAAGTAATTGTATCCCACCCATAGCTTAGTGGTATGACAAAGATTTGTGGAAATATGACACTACAAAAAGCAGGGCTGATGGAGTAGCCTGTTGAGGAGAGTCTAGGCATAGCGATGGTGGAGTGGACTGCGTTTTACCACCTTTCCTTTCTGAAATTTTTCTTTAGCTCCTCGGTACCATTGATCATGAGAAATACATGTAGATTGGCCCTGCATTGCATGTTTAGCATCATTTTGCTGATTTCGCTTTTTCTAAAGACAATAAAAGAGCAAATAAAAACAAGTTAAGTGTACTAACATTTCATACCTGTGCAAAAAAAATGTCTTTCTTGACGTTTTGCAACATTTCCTGCCTTTCACTGTCATGTGCTCAGGTACATTTTCCTGGTTGGCAACATGAAACAGCGTTGTTGTGAAACATGAGATAGTGTAGCAAGTGGACTCAGATGTGTTGTAAGTAGACATTCTAAATCAATAAATTCATCACACTGTTCTTTCAGTCCTGTACGTGCTTTAACAAGCATCCACTGCAATGTTTGATGAAACATTTCGTCAAGACTGTTTTATTGCATAACATTATATACACAAAGATATAAATAAACAAAATAATTATTTGATAAGGATGCACCTGTGGATGGTAGAGCTCTAGTTTACTTTCATCCTTTCAACATTCTTGAATTCTGAACCATTATCAGTATTCATGACTCACGGCAATCCCATTCGCATAAAATTCTATTGTAATAAAAAGATAATATTATTTCAATTGATATCTACCATATATAACCTTGTGTGGAGTGCATTGGCTACTTGATGGGCCTCTTTGCTGGGTGTAAGAACAGCTTCAACCGACCTAGAGAAATAATCACTCAAAGTAACAATGTATCTAACAAAAAGGGTGCATGTATACCATACATCAGAATGAATGCTTAAAATAATTAAGTTACAGCATTAAGTATGCAACATTGATACTCACAAACACCCATGTGGACATACCTGTTGCTATATGATACCATGTTGTATATACAGGATGCAGTTCAGTAGTTACTACCAGTCTTGCAGAATTCCTTTGACACACTTCACATGCAGGATGATACCTTTAGAAAATATAAATTCCAACCAAAAAGAGCCTACCAGTTAAATGACTTCTTTGTTAAGCTCTTTCCATGTGCATCATCCTCTTATCCTTTGAATTGTTGCCCCAAAGTTCAGAGGTAGGGTCTTATGCTTCTTAGTGTAGTGTCACAAATCAGCTTTACAATCTGTTTTGAATAATTACATGTATCACTGACTGTGGCTTTTCAAATAATGCACAGGATAAACTTCATATATAGTGGATTGTTAATAAGCTGGGTAGAATGGCTCCCTATATTTTTACAATCCTTACAATTTATTTAATAGCGCCTATGCCTATATGGTTGATGAAACCATGATCCGAAACTAGATTGGTGTAGCCCAACCTCCGCATACTGCCAGAAGGTCGGGTACCAAACCCGCACAGTTTTTTGTACAAGCTGCAACTGGGATTGCAGTCCAATAAGAATGCAGCATTTCAATGCAGGCAATTATCACCTAATCAACATACGCAAGTATTTATTCATTCAATGTACAGCTGTTGCAAGAGAGTTTGTATGGAGAGAACCGTAGTGCAGTGTGTGATTGAGACGGCCATGGAACTAGGCTACTCTTCAATGAAGCCTTAACAGGTAGAAGGAACTGTGGCTCTAATTAAAGGCAGGGATGTATTTGCTATTCTACTCACGGGTTTTGGTAAAAGCCTCTGTTATGCTTGCTTGCCAGTGGCACAAATTGTAGCTTCGTCACTGAAGGTCCATTCAATTGCTGGCAAGTTAGATGATCCTGTACTTCTCAGTCGTGCAGTGCGCATGCATGCCTGACCCAAAGCCACACTACAAGCTAAACAATCTCAAAGCTTATGGAGTACTGGAACTAAGAACTAGTTACCAGTGTAGGCAGCATAATTTTGCTCATTGTACACGGTTGTTTATCAGTACGAATTAAAACCCACTTGTGGTTATTCGCATTTACAGATAAGACCACGATTATCTTATTGCACCATGTGGTATTATTTGTGAGCACCTTACTGTAATACGTCTGTACAAAAACTGTGTGGGTTTGGTACCCGACCTTCCGCTAGTACTAGTACGCGAAGATCGGGCTACGCCCAACTCTAATCCGAAACCACACGCCTTACGCGCCAGCTAGGCTTATGAACTGTAAAAGAAACACAGTAAGCAGCTGGTCTCTATTCAGCAACTACTAGATAGCAACTCAACAGGTTAGCAATAGATATAGCCAAACATAACGCGGCTCGCTACTGGCGATCATTATCATCTCTGTGCTACAACGCATCCTTTCTCTCACTATAGGCTATATAACTAACAGATTTAGTTAATAGCTTACCACATTTGGCATTTTCCTAGTTGAGGTTCCGTCATTAGTATTCATTGCTACTACAGTGCTCCCTCGATTATACGGAAAAGTATCACCTCGATTATACGGAAAATAAGGCACATTCATTGGGTGTTAGGAAAACTGTCGGTGTACTTAGCCATAAGCTGTCTAAACCATTAATGACATTCATACTTACCTCTAATTACATTCCCCAAGCCAATGTGGTGCAGCCTTTTATTAACAAAAAAGGCAATTGAATTTTAAGAGACAGTTTTCAGCAACGCCCTTTCTTTGATCTCTCAGGGCTATAGATGGTGCAGTATGCCTGCAAAACACGCGCACACAATGCATTTCATACGGGAGCTCATGTGAGCATGCATGCTTGATCATGAACATGTACTGGTACACCGCCCTGCATCGTGTTATGTGTATCTGCAGGTCCATGTGTTGAGCCTGCTGCACACCTTCCATCATTACTGATACTAACCTGTGCTTGGTTGGTACAATTATCTCAATGTCACATTGTGGGCACACCAACCTTGATGGCGTTAGATAATACTGGCTCTCATCAGTGCGTTCCAAAGTGCTAGCAACATGATCAGGTGTAAGCAAATCTGCATTCACGCAAACACTGTACAAAACAGTATACATTATGCTCACCAATTCATACATCCTTGAACAAACTGTATTTTAAAGGCAAGCACTGTTGCAGAATGAATATATAAGAAGAGAAGGTAACTGATGCATGTGACATTATGAACCTGTTAACTGTTGAAACAAGGTGGAATAGCTGAATGGCACTTGATCCGTGCTGGTTTGAAGTGGCTTCCATCTGCTGGGCAATGCACTTATCTGTGTGTGCTTGCTCGCGCGTGTGTTGTGTGCACGTGTTGTGTGTTCGCTTGCGTGTGTGTATCGTGCGTGAGTCATGCACGTAATGATTTACCATATAGTGTTTAAAATTACCTCGCTCAGCTTGCCTTGAGTAGGTTGGCATGGGCATGCATGGTGAACTCATCGTGTTGAGAGCTTGAAACAATTAAAATGTCAAGATCGCGTGCAACATCCGACGCATGTATAAATGTGGAAGGCACAATTATATTACACAAATACCCTGACCCTAGGCCCTGTAGAAATACCATGTCTGACATGTGCTTTGATTGGTCTAGTCTTGAAACGTAGCGTCGTCTGCGACAGAGAGGCATCACGTGATTGCATTAAAAAGTGTTTACTGTGCTGTAATTGGAATCGTCTTCGCTCGTGATCGACCATTGTCAGTGTACCTATTGCTCAAACTTGCCTAGCTCGCCTTCCGAACATATAGAGAACTTTAACAGATAAACGTCCATGTGTTGAGTTACAGCTCAGTAAACACTTTTTAATGCAATCACGTGATGTCTCTCTGTCGCAGGCGACGCTACGTTTCAAGACTAGACCAATCAAAGCACACGTCAGACATGGTATTTCTACAGGGCCTAGGGTCAGGGTATTTGTGTAATATAATTGTGCCTTCCACATTTATACATGTGTCGGATGTTGCACGCGATCTTGACATTTTAATTGTTTCAAGCTCTCAACACGATGAGTTCACCATGCATGCCCATGCCAACCTACTCAAGGCAAGCTGAGCGAGGTAATTTTAAACACTATATGGTAAATCATTACGTGCATGACTCACGCACGATACACACACGCAAGCGAACACACAACACGTGCACACAACACACGCGCGAGCAAGCACACACAGATAAGTGCATTGCCCAGCAGATGGAAGCCACTTCAAACCAGCACGGATCAAGTGCCATTCAGCTATTCCACCTTGTTTCAACAGTTAACAGGTTCATAATGTCACATGCATCAGTTACCTTCTCTTCTTATATATTCATTCTGCAACAGTGCTTGCCTTTAAAATACAGTTTGTTCAAGGATGTATGAATTGGTGAGCATAATGTATACTGTTTTGTACAGTGTTTGCGTGAATGCAGATTTGCTTACACCTGATCATGTTGCTAGCACTTTGGAACGCACTGATGAGA
The DNA here is from genome assembly GCA_949361645.1 of Spongilla lacustris. Lineage (NCBI taxonomy): Eukaryota > Metazoa > Porifera > Demospongiae > Spongillida > Spongillidae > Spongilla > Spongilla lacustris. The sequence goes on along the minus strand of OX442418.1, from coordinate 9,854,455 downwards.
GCCAGTATTATCTAACGCCATCAAGGTTGGTGTGCCCACAATGTGACATTGAGATAATTGTACCAACCAAGCACAGGTTAGTATCAGTAATGATAGAAGGTGTGCAGCAGGCTCAACACATGGACCTGCAGATACACATAACACGATGCAGGGCGGTGTACCAGTACATGTTCATGATCAAGCATGCATGCTCACATGAGCTCCCGTATGAAATGCATTGTGTGCGCGTGTTTTGCAGGCATACTGCACCATCTATAGCCCTGAGAGATCAAAGAAAGGGCGTTGCTGAAAACTGTCTCTTAAAATTCAATTGCCTTTTTTGTTAATAAAAGGCTGCACCACATTGGCTTGGGGAATGTAATTAGAGGTAAGTATGAATGTCATTAATGGTTTAGACAGCTTATGGCTAAGTACACCGACAGTTTTCCTAACACCCAATGAATGTGCCTTATTTTCCGTATAATCGAGGTGATACTTTTCCGTATAATCGAGGGAGCACTGTACTACGGTTCGAGGTTTTTCTATCGCTGTGACTCATGAATATAATTAACAGTTCAAGGTCAAAAATAATAGAGGCCAAATCTGGTTTGAGCGTTGAAAACTCATCGCTAACAGGGTAAAGCTTGCCTCAGCTCAACCTCACCCGCCGCCGATCCCCCCCCCCCCCCCCCCCCCCTCCCCCACCGGTACCGCCGCCGCCTCACCCGCGCCTTTCTCCGCCTATTTTAACTACGTGCACTAAAAAGGGCAACTAACGCAGTCCTTGGTTATGCTATGTTGTACACCCTCACCTTAATCAGCAGCCGAACATATCGCGTAGATCAGGGCGCCGGCTATATTTTGCTCCACTAATGGCTAACAAAAACTATAGTAGGCACTAGCCTAACCGTGCGCTCAACAGCATCTCTAGCTACTGTAATATGTACATAGTCATTAGATCGCAGTGGATCTTTCAGTGTAGACTATTTAGTTGAAACGAACACGAGTTAACTCACGTGACGTATTGCAAAGTATTCCATACTCTATTACGTGATTACGATAGTAGCTAATAAATAAACAATTCCCGATCCCTGCAGACACGGCTGTTTCATTTCCATTGAGCCTGTGACAAAAAGGCTACGCCCCGTAATACGAAATTTTTTCATAGCAACGGACCTAATTACGACCTTAGCAACCAACATGGGCTTAAAGATGCTCCCTTTTTACCACGAGGACTGTTTTGAACTCTTCTTTAGACTTCGGATCCTACTTCTATATTGTCTGGCGCTCTGAACAATGTGAGTTAATACCACTTATATTCTGTGGATAATATGTTATACACTCGCGAATTCTGTGTGTGTTGTTTGAGGTCAAGTGATGCACATTGCTCTGGTACTTTTTCCGCCCTTATGAAGTACCCTGAAACTTTTACAATATAACTGAGATAGTCTTGGCTGTAAGATTTTCAATAAAACTCGTGGTGCCGCGATTCCCAACTCACGCAGTAGGCGTTTGGAATATTGCAATATTTCCTCGATGTTTGACGCCATTGACCTCACCTACATGTACCTAGCTTAACCTGGCTTGTCTGAATCACAATGCCATGCATTTCAACATTTTAGCCAACCATCAAACACTCTTGAATCCATTAGGTTGTGCTGTCTTGTGAAGAAACATGAGAATAAATATGGTATTAGTACCCGTTATTGAGCATTGCATCTAAGTTTAGGAGGTGTGGCACTCTGAATTTGAAGAGAGACCTTTAAGTAGTGTTCTTTCATAATGCACTTCAGCCTGTCTATTGGATCAGGGATGGTTTTATACGTATCTGCAAGGCTGTTGAACTAGGAGTGGATAGACTCGGCCCCCTGCTGACCCATCAACCCACATCCAGCGAGGTGGGAATGAATGCAATCCACCATGTGGTGTTCGAGGATGTGCACTTTTATAGTTCTTCTGGCACCTTTGAACTTGGCATCAAAGGTATTTAAAAATGCTTGATAGTATTGCCTGTTAAAATTAAAATGCAATGACGTTCTGTGTTAGTGTGAGATTGTTTCTGAGCATGTGTGTGTATGTGTTGTGTACATGTGTGTGAAATTGCCTGTTTAAAATGAAGTTCTGTGTTAGTGTGAGACTGCTTCTAAGCATGTGCTAGTTTGATACAGAAACTGTAACATTGCATGTATGTACTTACTGCTCCTCCCGTAGGTGGTTGGATTGTGCTGTTTTGAAGAAGTTCATGTAGAACTTGCATGTGCTGCTATCATGGCTTGTTGTGCTGACGGCAATGGGGTGTGTTGTAAGCTCAAGCCATAACGTCTGTCCCACAAGATGTACAATGCATCATTACATTACCAGGCAACCGAATGATAAGCTAAGGAGGCTGTATGAGCTCGGCGGGCTGAAGACTGGTGGCTGAATAGCAGCAGGGGCACTTGAGTCATACAGTGACACGAATCCATTCCTTAAGACACGATCTACAAACATAGGCATGGCATGGTAGCTCTATAGGTTGATGTAGCATGTACAAACAAATTGGACACTTAACCGTCTACCATTGACAATATCTGTTTTGTTGACACAGAAAGCACCAGTACTTTGGTGATAATAGCAGGTGGTCTACCACAGCCATGATGCCTGTTGGTGTGCACGTACCATAGCTGCTATACTTGTAAAATGGTTTACATGCCTACAGCATAACATGTTAAGCTACATGCATGAACCTGTACCTTAGCAGTGTATGTGGACCAGTTATATGGCTGCACTTGACACTTGTATTGGTTCTTACACCTGCACCCTCAACATTGCCTTATGGCTCAAATGTGCAGAACAATCGTTGGTGGATCTCCTCCTGGTCTGTTGAGACACTGAGACCAAAGACTATCAGTGTAGGTGATGCACTGGTATGTAGGCTCTGGCTTTGGTGGTTTGCCCTTGGCTTTGACTCCTCTATGAAGTTTGCACCCACATACCATGCAGAGACCCGCCGATCGGCATTTGTGGTGGGATTGCATAGGTGGTGCGCATTATTCATGAAGCGGATGGTGTGTTATTATGTATTTCTGGAACTGCGGCACCACGAGTAAAACACATATTCCTACGTGAAAAGATTGATCGTTCCACTTCTGCGTCTTTTTGTACCACTTATAAGGGCGGAAAAAAAGATACGAAGGCCAGACTGAATGGCATTTTTCGCGCCATTTGGAGAGTACAACATGCGCGTGGCAAAGTGTAGAATCACGCTACGCGTTGGGACATGCGTTTAAGTGAAAATAAAAAAACGAACTAGTTTTACTAGTTAGAAATGGGTTTAAGATGTTCATTACTGCTACAAGTTTTGCATTTTTGATGGGTGAACTTTTAATGAGATGGCGGCTAGCCATGATTGACTTGAACCGTAAATGATGTCAGTGTGTTCTATTTATAAGCCTTTTGTCCACTCGAAACAGCCGTGCAGATAATTCTACGCCGAGTCGTTCAATTTCAGGGGCGGACGCAGGGAGGGGGAGGGGGGGGGGGGGGCGGGGGGCGGGGCCAAAGGGTAGAGAGTAAGGGATCCGGAAAGGGGGGGCGTCGCCCCCTCCCGCTCCAGCAGATATGGGGGAGTGCTGTAAGTTCCTCCATTGGGGTCGAAGCTTTTGCAAGTTCCGCGTTATGAACAATACGGAATTTCATACCGAAAAAGCCACAAAATGCTTATGCCTTAGCTTCCAGTCGCGCAAACTGCGCATGCGCACGTGCTGCATGCAGCAGCTTTGGGTTTGACGTTCGTGACGGTTCGTCTGACGCACAGCCGTTCACTTTCTCTCCAGCACGCTTCAGCTCAGGTTAACGGTTACAGGTTAACATAATAGTGCTATTATTTTTCGCGATGGACAAGTGATATGGATTAACAAGTACATGTAATCCGTATCACTGTGGATCGCATTGCAGGAATGGACCTTTTGCCTGTGACGTCACGCATGAATTTTTTTTTGGGGGGGGGGGGCAACATTAAAAAATGGCATAACTTCACCATCATAACTCCTAAATGCTTTTCCTTTAAAATTTTTATTGAGAAGTAAATTATCACACGTTTCATTTTTGTTGTATTTCACGATGGAGCTCTGTAAGGGATTTCTATGCAGCGAAACATTGCGGAAGTTGCTAATGAGACGCGCAGTCGCGCTTTTCGATTTTTGGGGGGGCAACTTACGGTAACATTTGCACCGTAACTGGCGAAGGTACTTCATATTGGAATATAGTCAGGCTTTCATTTACCATTAATTTAGTACTTGCCGTGTTTCTTCGTGAAGTTCCTATAAGGACTTATGTTGTGTCAAACACAACCAATTAATTTGTGACGTCAGAAGGCAAAAGATCCATTAAAAGACTCGACGTAGAATTATTGAAAACGGCCCAGCCAAAATTCTTAGTAAGCAATAGGGGAATTGTTTATTTAATACTAAAGTATGTAATACGTCATGTGAGTTAACTCGTGTTCGTTTCAACTAAATAGTCTACACTGAACGATCCACCAGGGTTGCCGAAAGTCAGGCCGGGGTCCGGCCTATGACCGGCCGGCCTGACAGCCCCGGCCTGCCAGGCCGGCCTGCCAGGTCGGATAAATTGATGTTATTAAACAATTTATTAAAAATTCATGGCTAGCCACAAAACATTATGATATTATTAAACAATTTATTAAAAATTCATACTTCTTCAGCTCCATCCGAGCGGGTGTTTTCGCGTTCAACAGCGCCAGAGATGGAACCTTCTCCCTCAACGTTTGGAGGCGTGTGTCATGCTGAAGCACAATGCATGGTTAATTACAAGTATTTAGATAGCAAGCGCGCTGTTTGCATCGATATCACTGCATGTTATATATCTCAGACTCAGTTTCTGTATCTGTAATTTGTAATTATAAATTGTAACCATTACCAGCTGATTGTATAATAACTATATTACTATAATCATATATATGGGACAATTTCCGAGAAAACGTCCTATGTTTTATAACGTTATAAAATAATCGTGTTAGAACGTTTGAATCGAACGGTATTATTAGGCTATCGACTTCCTATTTTCATAACTACGTACTACACCATTGCTCTATGGTAAAATACATTTTGGTGTCTTGCACTTGCTCCGTGCCAGCATTGCAACGTTGGATACCCATCAGGTTCAAACCCAACATAACTTTATGTAGGAGTAATCAAATCGTTTGCAGGTAGAGAGGTCCTATATCTATCGATTTGTTCTATTCGTTACTTTTTATCAGTGCCATCCATTACGGAGATATAGTTGAACAAACTACGTAAGTGCATGCACATTTTCCCGCTCGATTCGCGCCGATGATTTGGGCAAATCGCGTCACGCTCAAAGTATGGGAGGCGGTGATTATATCATTGCCGCGTATAGAGCCGGCGGGAAAAAGTGCACGTAGTTTGTTCAACTATATCTCCGTAACGGATGGCATAAAAATTAACGAATAGAACAAATCGATAGATTTAGGACCTCTCTACCTACAAACCGAATTTGAAGCGATTTGATTACTCCTACAGAAAGTTATGTTGAGTTTGAACCTGGTGGGGTATCGAACGTTGCAATGATGGTACTGAGCAAGTGCAAGACACAAAAATGTATTTTACCCTAGGTATTTTACCCTAGGGCAATGGTGTAGTATGAAGTGTTGAAAATAGGTAGTCGATAGCCTTTATTGTTCGGCAGATACAGCAATTCAAATGTTATAAAACATAGAAAGTTATCTCGGAAACTGTCCCATATATAGCTATAGACATCGCGAAATGAATTAATAAATTTATTATAATAGGTGGGTGGATCCCGGCCTGCCGGCCTGTCAGGCCAGGGTCCGGCCTGCCAGGCCAAGCTAAAAGTCCGGCCTGGCAGGCCGACCTGGCAGGCCGGGCTGGCTATCGGCAACCCTGCATGCGATCCACTGCGATCCATGTACATATAAGGCCTACAGTAGCTAGAGATGCTGTTGAGCGCACGGTTAGGCTAGTGCCTACTATAGTTTTGTTAGCCATTAGTGGAGCAAAATATAGCGGCTGAGCCCTAACCTACGCGATATGTTCGCATGCGGCACGGCTGCTGATTAAGGTGAGGGTGTACATAGTGTTCCGGTTCGATCCATTCGAACCGAACATCGAACCGAACCTACTTAATTCGAACCGAACTTCGAACATTTCGCGATTGCCAATTATCAACTCAGCGTAGTTAAGGACATGGTCCAATTATTTTTACTATTAATTCATACGGCAAGATGGACGGTTTTTAACAATTTACTGCTCTCTTTGTATTTGTTTTCTCAACAGGCATATAGTATGGTAAGACTCAGAATTCATCGTAGAATGCTATGGAAAGCTTGCTTTTTTTGCTGCTCGATGGGATCTTGAACGGCAATGAAATGAACTGCGCAGTGTCTTTTGAGAAGAAGGGACGATAGGCGGAACCTACTTCCTCAACATTAGGGCTTCATTTTTTCCATGAACATACAGCGTCCCATGTGCTTCGAAAATATCTGTTCCGGAACTCTTGTAGCATTTTGTGTGAAAAGATATACACTGATATACATGCCATTGTGTAGCGCTCTGATTATAAATATTTATTAGCATTGGTAAATATAGGGGTACTGCCTTCCGAAGGTGGAAACTGTATAGTAAAACCATTTGCCCAATGCTCTAGGATAAAATAAGACTATGAAACTCACATTTGGGTCTTCGCTTTTTATAAACCGTTACCACTGTCCCTTCAATGCGGCCACTTCTATTTACGAAATTGAAACTATTACGCGCGGTTATTACGCGGGATACAGCTGCCGCTACTAACCTAACAGCATATCACGATCAGTCAGAACTTTCAACGGTAAGCATCGAGGTATATTAGATATGCACAAATAAGTTAAGACACAACAGTGACAGCTGCTAAAAAGATACACCCTACCTCACTACCATAAAAGGCTTTGTATGCGGTAATTTCCCTTGTATGAGTACAAGTACAAAACCATAAGAATCTTAATCAAAACAACATGACATCACATACAATATTTTTTAACAATACAGATCAGAATGCAAATGCTACCAATTACTCTAAGAGTAAACTGTGGTTTTGCAAGAGTTGGATTGGTTCGGAGTGGTGAGGAGGACTTCAAGAGCACATTAATTTTCAAGCACCACTCAAACTGGAAGACAACTACTTTCAAAGGAGGTCAGACAGAAGGACGTGCAGTAGCTATGAGACCCATGTGAAAGCAATGAGGAGTATGTTCTCCAAGCGGTGGCATCCTCAATCTGGAAAAAGTGAATATGAGATTACATTTGCAGTTGATGCTTGGAAGTCGTTATCCCCACAAGTAAAACAACACCATTCCTTGGAAATATGCAAACAGTGTTACACTGACTTTTACAACATTCAGTCCATCTTCCCAGCCAAGCCAATTTACATGGCAACATGTAATATAGTCACAATAAACAAACCTGTAGAAATGAAAGAGAAGTCATTTATCGAAGTCGCTGTCCAGTCACTAAATGAACACAACACAAGGCACACCTCTGTGTACAACACAAGGCACACCTCTGTGTACAAACACAAGGCACACCTCTGTGTACAAACACAAGGCACACCTCTGTGTACAAACACAAGGCACACCTCTGTGTACAAACACAAGGCACACCTCTGTGTACAAACGCAAGGCACACCTCTGTGTACAAATGCAAGGCACACCTGCATGTGTACAAACGCAAGGCACACCTCTGTGTACAAACACAAGGCACACCTCTGTGTACAAATACAAGGCACACCTCTGTGTACAAACACAAGGCACACCTCTGTGTACAAACACAAGGCACACCTCTGTGTACAAACACAAGGCACACCTCTGTGTACAAATACAAGGCACACCTCTGTGTACAAACACAAGGCACACCTCTGTGTACAAACACAAGGCACACCTCTGTGTATAAACACAAGACACACCTCTGTGTACAAACACAAGGCACACCTCTGTGTACAAACACAAGGCACACCTCTGTGTACAAACACAAGGCACACCTCTGTGTACAAACACAAGACACACCTCTGTACAAACACAAGGCACACCTCTGTGTATAAACACAAGGCACACCTCAGTGTACAAACACAAGGCACACCTCTGTGTACAAACACAAGGCACACCTCTGTGTACAAACACAAGGCACACCTCTGTGTACAAACACAAGGCACCCCTTTGTGTACAAACGCAAGGCACACCTCTGTGTACAAACACAAGGCACACCTCTGTGTACAAACACAAGGCACACCTCTGTGTACAAACGCAAGGCACACCTGCATGTGTACAAACGCAAGGCACACCTCTGTGTACAAACACAAGGCACACCTCTGTGTACAAACACAAGGCACACCTCTGTGTACAAATACATATGTACAAGGCGGCACACCTCTGTGTACAAACACAAGGCACACCTCTGTGTACAAACACAAGGCACACCTCTGTGTACAAACACAAGGCACACCTCTGTGTACAAACACAAGGCACACCTCTGTGTACAAACACAAGGCACACCTCTGTGTACAAACACAAGGCACACCTCTGTGTACAAACACAAGGCACCCCTTTGTGTACAAACGCAAGGCACACCTCTGTGTACAAACACAAGGCACACCTCTGTGTACAAACACAAGGCACACCTCTGTATACAAACACAAGGCACACCTCTGTGTACAAACACCTCTGTGTACAAACACAAGTCACACCTTTGCATGTACACACACAAGGCACACCCACACACAAGCCACACCTCTGCATGTACACACACAAGGCACACCCACACACAAGCCACACCTCTGCATGTACACACACACAAGGCACACCTCTGTAATGTGTAGGCACACACACAAGGCACACCTCTGCATGTACACACACACTGTACTGTGTACAAACACAAGGCACACACACCTCTGTACACGCACCTTTGTGAACAAAGACATCTCCCCTGTGCACACTAGAGATCAACTGAAATCCTCTAGACAGACCAAGTACATGTAGCACATGATATTTATAACAAAGGACAAATGAGCATACATTCTGTATCACTATAACATATGTATTATTATGAGTGCTATAGCTGAACGGATAGGGCACGCTACATATTTGTCACACATCAAACCACACATACAGTTAGCTGTAATCACTGTTCATTCTTGCTACATGTATACAACCATACATGCTGCACACTCTCATATATAGACACTACAGTACAAATCAGTATAAATCAATCACACACGCACGCACGCTATCACCCTGCCTACATGTGTTACCACTTTTTTTTGGCTGCTACCAGGTATTTACTAGTAGTTGGGGGATGATGCGCGCTAGTTAGAAATACCGGTGGTAGAGGGAACAATATATTTCAAATTCCAGTGTCAGAAAAATGGGGACTTGCCAAGTACAATAACTTAAACTTCACACTACATCAGTAAACACTGCTAACCTTTCACAAGTTAGGCGCCACGATCCAGTTCAACCCGCTCGCTCAGTGTTACATCAATGTTGCAAAGGTGATCCAACAGCATGAAGGCATAGAACAAAACTCTCGTAATAGCTCCATTCCGCGTAACTAGCTCGATTCCTATGTACACGCGTAACTAGCTCGATTCCTATGTACACGCGTAACTTCACTAGGCCTACAACTATTATATACCGTAATTCCATAGTGACGTATCATTGTACGTCACGTTACGCGCGCGCCGCGTTAGGAAACCTACAATTTTTAGACCCTGTCCTTAAAGATCGAGTGCGCGTGTAAATACAGCGCAATGCGTCATTCGTTGACGCACGCGCAGCGCCGGAGGATTCTTTGTTGAGGGTATAAAAGGAGCTTGCCTGGAAAAAGGTTTTTCCCCGTATCACGTGATACACAGCTAGTCCCCTTTGGGTGTGCGACGAGAGAGCCTCAGGGGGGTCTTCGATAAACTCATAACATTGCATTAGGGACACATAACATTGTAAGGGGTAGGGTTACATGTATATGTCCTCAAAGGATATGGAGGACCGTCGGATTACCGTATACCTTCGCAGGCTTGGCTTCGCGTTGGAACTATGTTACTCCGGTATACGTACGCTCCGTAGCAATGATGAATGATCTCGTAGCAGCCCAGGGCTATGAGCTGTCTTTATGGTAAGTTTAAGCGTACGTACCGCTAGTAAAAAATAAAAATAATAAGTCACGCGACCATTGACAAAGCCACGGCAATAATGTTTACATAATACCAGTACGTCAAAATGCTGTTCAAAGGTTGTTGTTTGCCACTAAGATGAAGTGCCATATTACATTTCAAGGACATACATGTAGAGACTGACATTACTCATGCCAGGTAATGATAGCACATACCAGTACTCTAGTAGTGCAACTAGGCTACCATAAATGCTTATTAGTAGATGTGGCAATATATCAGAGGAGAAAATGAATGGTGGTCCTCAACGTGCACCTTGTTTATGTGGACCATGCATAGTGTCGTAGCCACCTGATTTCCTGCACACACACACACACACACACACACACACACACACACACACACACACACACACACACACACACACACACACACACACACACACACACACACACACACACACACACACACACACACACACACACACACACACACACACACACACACAATTAACGCACACACACAAACACACCATATACATGTATTAGCAAGATTGGCATATATGTAGTCAGTCTTTTGTAATGTAGCAGTTCTGAAAAGAACTGTTTTTTTATTACTGTGTACTATGGTCCACAGGGGTGTGGACCATAGTACACAGGGGTGTGGACCATAGTACACAGGGGTGTGGACCATAGTACACAGGGGTGTGGACCATAGTACACAGGGGTGTGGACCATAGTACACAGGGGCGTGGACCATAGTACACAGGGGTGTGGACCATAGTACACAGGGGTGTGGACCATAGTACACAGGGGTGTGGACCATAGTACACAGGGGTGTGGACCATAGTACACAGGGGTGTGGACCATAGTACACAGGTGTGTGGACCATAGTACACAGGGGTGTGGACCATAGTACACAGGGGTGTGGACCATAGTACACAGGGGTGTGGACCATAGTACACAGGGGTGTGGACCATAGTACACAGGGGTGTGGACCATAGTACACAGGGGCGTGGACCATAGTACACAGGGGTGTGGACCATAGTACACAGGGGCGTGGACCATAGTACACAGGGGTGTGGACCATAGTACACAGGGGTGTGGACCATAGTACACAGGGGTGTGGACCATAGTACACAGGGGTGTGGACCATAGTACACAGGGGTGTGGACCATAGTACACAGGGGTGTGGACCATAGTACACAGGGGTGTGGACCATAGTACACAGGGGTGTGGACCATAGTACACAGGGGTGTGGACCATAGTACACAGGGCTGGGGTGGAGGAGGGGGATTGGTCGACCCCCATATGCCCTCTCCAAGGCCTGGGTGGACTTCTCCTCTCCCCTCACCCTCTCCTCCTCCATAGTACACAGGGGTGTGGACCATAGTACACAGGGGTGTGGACCATAGTACACAGGGGTGTGGACCGTAGTACTCAGGGGTGTGGACCATAGTACACAGGGGTGTGTGTGGCATAAGTACACAGGGGTGTGGATGATAGTATAAAGGGGTGTGGACCACAGTACACAGGGGTGTGGACCGTAGTACACAGGTGTGTGTGTGGCATAAGTACACAGGGGTGTGGACCATAGTACACAGGGGTGTGCATGGACCGTAGTATACAGGGGGGTGTGTGGCATAAGTAGTAGATAAGGGGAACAGTAGGGGTAGTGATAGGTAAGGGGAGGAGTAGGTGTAGGGAAGAGTAGGACTATTACACCAACTCCCCCTACTGTTCCCCTACCTACCACTAGGGGAGGAGTAGGGATAATAGTAGGCTAGGTGAAGAATAGGGGTAGTGGTAGGTAAGGGGAGGAGTAGGGGTAGTAGTAAGTACTAGTAAGGGGAGGAGTAGGGGTAAGGGGAGAAGTAGGAGTAGGGGTAAGGGGAGAAGTAGGAGTAGTGGTTGTAAGGGGAGGAGATACTGCTTTGACCATATATACGTACCACAGTTGTCCAGTGGTGTAATGCTGGTACCAGGTGCGTCACAGTAAGTTGCGCGATCAAGTATGGCATTCAAGAAGATGGAGCGGACCGTGTGGCAAGAGTAGCCTCTTTTTGGTATCGGTAACAAGCTTCCCTTTCCTTTGCTCTGAGGCAAAAGTGGCTTCAAGAGTCAGTCTCTGACAGTCTGCCTGACCGTCGCCATTCTCAATCATAAACACGTGTTATTCGATTTTAATAGTCGTGAAAATTAGTTATTGCTGCCAGGATGTAAGAGTTTACAGCAGTACGTTACGTAGTAAGGGTAATATGAAAGAGTTTGAGAGGTTTATAGACACCCCAAGTTTCACAAGGCTAGACAGACGCCATTTTTAGTCCATTAATTTGGCCGCATGGCCGGCTGACCGTTTTCCAGGCAAGCGCTTTTTATACGCGCACTCGATCTTTAACTCCGCTGAGAATGATTATTAATGTTTAAATTAAATTGTTTCCCCTCCGCCCCCACCAAAAAAAATGGCCCGTGATTAAACGAGCGTAATAAGGTGGGGGTATCGACTCAATCATGAACGCGACTGCGTACATGCTATTGCGTATTGGAGCCGGTACCAGTTCTTTTTAACACCGGTTCCGTGAGAATCGAATGTTTTTTTGGGCTATTTTGTCGAACTCAAGTTTTAGAAAATTAGTCGGACGACCTTTATTAGCCACAAAAGCATAAGAACATAGCAGTACAACTCTCTGCATGAGAGTTTGCGCTATTTCTAGCGTCCTATGTACTTCTCGTTGTAACCTGCATTTGTTTTTAGTCAAACGGTTGGACGCTTCACAAATAAGAGTACACTCTTTTCTGAAGCCTTTTCTAACATCGAAAACAGTCCAAATATACTTACCTTTGTAAGATTCGTCGGTTTTGTACGCATTTAGACCGTGTAACTGTATGCGAGCGTTGAAACAAGCACTTTTTGTTATGTCGATCTTTGTGGCCGCGTTCCCAGACCGATGTATTATTCCGCGAGTGTGCTGCGTAGTGTCGAGTCTACGCGTGCGCTATTTTCCATTTGCATACAGTCATATATAGTAGCGTTCATACTACACATCAGAACATATATGTCATCACTGCTGCTAAACAGAAGCTGCTTGCATGTGCTCTGTCTGTTACTCGCTCTGGCTTATTTCCCGTCTTTTTGATGTAGTGGTGGCTGCAGAGATATACCTCCAGTTCCACTTGGAGATAGATATCCTTATCCATATCCAAATGCTCAAAGCTTATCCTTGCCTTCTTTTGCCTTCCAGAGCTCCCTTCATCCCTTTGATGCTTTAGCCTCGTGCAGATTTCCTGCCAATGCTTTGATACATGCACACTCCTGCATGGCAGCGGAACTTTAATAGCTTTCTGCAACTGCAGCTCAGCCAGGCAAACATATGGCTTGGTGTCAAATGACTCTGAATATTACTGGCAAAACAGCAAGCCATGGCCATGTGCTTGGCCATATGTTGTCATATATGACACAGCAAGCTACAGCCATGTGCAGTCATATGACAGCAAGCCACAGTCATGTGCAGTCATATGACAGCAAGCTACAGCCATGTGTAGTCATATGACAGCAAGCCACAGCCATGTGCAGTAATATGACAGCAAGCCACAGCCATGTGCAGTCATATGACAGCAAGCCACAGGCATGTGCAGTCATATGACAGCAAGCTACAGCCATGTGTAGTCATATGACAGCAAGCCACAGCCATGTGCAGTCATATGACAGCAAGCTACAGCCATGTGCAGTCATATGACAGCAAGCTACAGCCATGTGTAGTCATATGACAGCAAGCCACAGCCATATGACAGCAAGCTACAGCCATGTGCAGTCATATGACAGCAAGCTACAGCCATGTGCAGTCATGTATGACAGCAAGCCACAGGCATGTGGCAGTGCAGTCATATGACAGCAAGCTACAGTCATGTGCAGTCATATGACGGCAAGCTACAGCCATGTGTAGTCACATGACAGCAAGCCACAGGCATGTGCAGTCATATGACAGCAAGCTACAGTCATCTGCAGTCATATGACAGCAAGCCACAGGCATGTGTAGTCATATGACAGCAAGCTACATCCACATGCATTCATATGCCGACAGCAAGCCACAGCCATGTGTAGTCATATGACAGCAAGCCACAGGCATGTCTGACCTTCAAAATGTGTGCCTGAGTTTCCATCACTGGTGTCTATCTGGGTTATGCCTGAGCTACACATTCAGCCGATCTGCATGGTGATGGTTCAGAATTAGATAAAGCTATTGCCTTGCTTGGTTGACCACGCTTACGTGGATGCCACATGCAGCACTTTATGCAATCTTTTCCTGCTTGGCACTTGTTGCACGCTGGCTTCTGAGAAAAATGTTTATTTTGCAATAACTTAAATGCGCATGCGTAAAATAATAAGTGTAAGTCTGGGAACGAGTTTATGTACCTAACAGAGCAGTTTGTACGTAAACTATGCTAGCTATGAACATGCTATTCACTAGGCCTCTATTTGGTATCTAGGAGAATCCAAAAATGCCATCAGATTTTGTTGAAAAGCGATAGAAAAAAAGTGTACCGATCAGCTCTCGAACAAGGGAAAGTGCGTAAGTCTCACCCGATACAAGTATGTTGTTATATACGCCACAAAGCTAAAATTTATACCAAATGACTCATCGAGAGTTGGCCTATCAGAAAATATGCTTTATAAAGCATACAGACCTTTTCCGACTAATTTTCCAAAATGTCGGTTCGACAAAAAATACATTCGATTCTCACGGAAGCGGTGTTAAACAGGTACGCAGAAGCGTTAATTACACTTGTTTAAACACGAGCCATTTTTATTTCGGTCGATCGACACTCGACAGTACGAAATAAGGAAATAGTTCATCGTACATGTACAGATCTTGCTTAGCATTTCTTCAAAATCGCCATCAAGGAGGCTGTGAAGGAGCACCCGATAAAACTGCCACTAGACCTTATAAGGCTTAGTATCGTACAAGGCAATGAATTTTTAATTAGATGTTCGAAAGGTTCGAAATACGTTCGAACCGAACGGAACCTCAACTAGGAAAATGCCCAAGAAAGGAAGCAGACGATGGAGCAGATGGATATGCTACGACAATTGGTGGAGGACACACGTCGCGATCGTACGGACGAAGCTAGGGCACTATCAATCAAGATCCTCGAAGGTGAAGGTAAGTTAGTAAAACTTACCGAGCAGGACGACATCGAGGCGTACCTGACAACCTTCGAGCGTGTGATGCGGGCCTACGAGGTAAAGGAGGAGCGATGGGCTGTGAAATTGGCTCCTCAGTTGACGGGGAAAGCGCAGCAGCAGGCATATGCCGCGATGAAGACGGAAGATGCGGGGAGGTACGAGAAGTTATAAGAGGCCATACTGCGACGCTATGACATCTCCGAAGAAACGTACCGGCAGCGATTTCGGGAATCGTCAAAGAAAAGGGAGAGTCAGTGGGTGAGTTGGCGGTAAGGCTGACCGATCTGAAGTGGACCAAGGGTTGCAGGACCGTGGATGAGATTCGCGATATGCTGGTCAAGGAGCAGCTCCTAAGTTCACTGCCCACGGATGTTCGGATCCATGTCTCGGAGAGAAAGCCCAAGACGTCTGCAGATGCAGCGGAGCTTGCGGACAGTTATCTACGTGCAAGGAGGCGGGGCAGTGAGATGACTCTGCCACCAGCGGATCAAGGGAGAAAGCCATGGTCAAGGGATCAGAGGGATCACTACGAAAGTTCTAAAAGGAGTGAGCCAACCCAGCGACTCCCTAGTGAAAAGGGGTTCCCATTAGATGTTAAGATGCTACGTACAACCTTTTGTGATGAGATGAAGCACAGCAGTGTAATGCAGAGGAGGGCGGGACACATGAGGTCTTGGAGGTAGGATCAAAATGGTCATCAACAACCTCAGTTATCTTAACGGCATTAGGGGTGCGCATGTGGGACCAAAGCATAACAGCTTATGTTTATTGGTGAAATAAGGCTGTAAGAGTATATGATCTGATGCATAGAATCAAGAGCATACACACTCACGTACAACTGTACTTCAAGGCCAAAATCGGCATTTTTTTTCTTCATGCATGAATAAGAATTATGAGGGAACAGCAATAATTGCTCCTACATGTATTAATAGTTAATCAATCTGCGTGTGACTGGCAATTAAAAAGAAATGTAGAGTACTTGAACTTTCACGCCACTATAGTATAACAGCTCCATATTGTGGGGTATGCCTAGCAATTGACATTTTCACACAGAACCTTCTGACACAGAATACAACTGTGAGGTGTGCGATGAAGGTGAGTGAGGCCATCAGCCCCCAAGAGGACTCAAGAGCAGTCAGAGTTCCGTTTATTGGCACGTTCAGGACATTTACATGTGATACTTTAATGTAGGCTAGGACCGCTAGTACTCCGAAGATATGAACGAGAAATATAAGTGGATAAGTAAAGAGTGGCAGCATTTCATATATAGCCTTCTTGTGTTGCCTTTCAATTTGAGATGGATCTATTCCTCCAAATGCCCTCCTCCCAACTGCTAAAAGTATCCATAATGATATCACGCACGTGGCAAAGAGTAATGCGGCAGCCGAGCTCAGTATTGTTATATTTGAATAACTAATAGTTCTCTCAAGTTCTGAGCACTTGTCCGTGTGGTAGTTTATTCCAAAGTATGCCATGGTCAGTGTCAAAGGAATGAACAGTGAAGTTCCCACATACAACATTTCCAGCTTTGCTTTTGGAATGTTCCTCTGTATGATAGCCAGAATGTATATCTGTACGGTGAGACACACACCGAACATCAACTTGACACCAGCAGCAAATAATAGAAGCGACTCGACGACGATGGTCTTCAGCGTATTGCTGTCTATTGGTAATAGACGACAAAACCAGAATATAGCATACAGCACTCCGACAAGGACTTGATACAAAACAAGTCGATACAACATCTTCTTGTGTAGATCCAGATACACTGTTAGTACAATGGCCCATCCTCCAAACAGCACGGACAAAGTAGCTATTGGAATGTAAACCGCTGGGTCTTTCATATTATTCGATACCACACACTCATTGGTTGCCATTTTTTCGTTTGATGGCTCGCGATCGTTTATTGTTGATCATATCACTGTTATGCTTAAGTCACACACAATTTGTATGCTTGCGATTGAATTTAATTGTACGAAATATGTAAACAGTGATTGAAATGTTTTTGCCTCAGTAATGTGTTAATATTCCCATCTGAGTTGTCCTTTGTGTTCAAATATACAACATGTACGTACATATAAAATTACACCTGTAGAAAGCAATGCCAATGGCAAACTAATAATAATGTGTGCATGCCACGTTCCCAGCATATGCGGGAGAAAATTTAAAAAGCTTGACGAAAGGCCCTGATTACTTCTGTAATCAGACAACTCCGTAAGTCGGCGTAGGGATTAAATGTGTCTTAGAAAACACTTACTCTAATATTCTGGTTTAGATTAATCAAATGTGTAAAAGTTTGTTCATTCAGGCCTAAGTGCTTGGCACTGTGTAAAAGGAGTATTGTAATGCTGGGCACGACCTGACGGTGTACGATTTAACTTGGTACCGCGTTGATTTTTGTCCACTGAAACCAGTTTCTATGGAATATGAGACATCCAAAACAACTTTCCCCCGCGTACCGTTCTTAATGTACGAACGGACAGCGTTTGGTTCCCGCGTAGTTCCCGCAAATAGTATTGCTAAAATGCATGCACGATTTCTGCCGCTTTTAATGCGAATGTATAACTTGTATAGTGACGATCCTGACCCAACGTTTATTTTATTCTATATTTTTATTCGCGGGAACCGAGCGGGAACCAATTTTCCACACAAGGTTCCCGCCCGGGAACCACCAATACATGTGAGAAAGGCGTGGTAGTACAAGTTATTGAAAATAATTGAGCATAAAATGGCGCCTAGACTATAAGTTGGAAATCGTGTTTAATCAAAAGCCACCTCTATTCTCGGGTGCCGACGAGCAGGGGATATATTCGGACCTTGGGCCTCAAAGCTTGATGCCGACGGGACCTTTTAAAAGTACCCCTTTGTCATTTCTTGGCTACACATAATTGCGAAGTACAACGTGCATGCATGCAGGCATAAAATTAAACGTAGATCATTCAAATGCACATACATACGCACAATGACACATCGGGGCAACCTCCCCTCCTCTCTTATTGTGCGCTAATTTATAAATACGGTACTTGCAAAACAACCAGTTAGATGAATTCATCGTGCAATGATTTTGCTCTATATGCGCGGGAACCTCATGTACTTATTATTTATGTATTTCCAGCCCTATTGGATAATTTTATAGTCTAGTTATTTATGGGGAACACTGAACCATCACTTGTTTAACTTATGGAGTGATTAAAACAAACACCGCATCTTCCACTATTACACAGTAGCCATTAAAATGGGACCATGCCGCGGGAACCTTCCGTACAAACGGGAAGTTACGCGTGCGAGGTGGATCCAGAAACCATTTTATATCTCAGCGTCTAGCCAACGTACGGCGTTTAGTGTTCTGGGGAAGAAACAGCATTGGTAGGTGTATACACTAATATCACTTAAAGAGTCATAACTTTGCCAATAATGATAAAGTACTGCACGAAAAGTGGTTCCCGGGCGGGAACCTAGGTTCCCGCAAGGTTCCCGCTGCGCGTTCGTACATTAAGATACACAATTATAAAGTTTTTACATGGATAGTTAACTTGCGGCTGCAAAACTAACTATGAATGCATTAATCAATAAGCTCCCTCATTATGTGTGGAAAAGAGAAACTACATTTAAAACGATGTATTTTAAGAACGAACATAGAAAAATATGGGAAATGTAGTGCTGGATGTCTCATATCCCATAGAAACCAATTTCAGTGGTAAAAAAAAATCATTATAAGACCTAAGAATTGAATCAGTATTAATTAAAAAAAAAATCCTTCTTTATCAAAATTGAAGCCCTAAAGAGTGATAAAATCAGGGGAAACTTCATTTCAACATTTCAGATAAGAAATCTCTCTATTAGTGCGTGGACCGCGATATTGCTGCTTAATTTGACTGCCACCTTCCAATATACTTCATCGATGCTGTCCCCCACATTAATAGACACATGCAAAAAATTTCCATTTATCAAAAAGTTTATATACCCTTGCCAAGGTGTTTTTCATCTTTACATCCTACATGTACTTGGACCATGTACATTGTACATGTATTAATCGTATTCTAAACAGATTGGTATTGTGTGCACAACACTTGACAATGCAATTGCATTCATTAAAAAAAAACATGGAAGGAGAGAACCCCCTTTACTTTGCACGTTGTTGTAGCATTGTGGCCAATGTTGTCGACTGAAAAAGGTCCTGATTAGCCAGGCAGACATGAAATGTTAAACTTCCCTTCCCCAAGCATCTTAAACCTCTACAGTTGCACAAAGTGTGCTTTCTGGCATTGGCTGTTGCAGCTGCTGACCAGATAGAGGTTAGGACACTGCAGATTGTATGGATGTACACTCACCTGCTCCAG
The DNA here is from genome assembly GCA_949361645.1 of Spongilla lacustris. Lineage (NCBI taxonomy): Eukaryota > Metazoa > Porifera > Demospongiae > Spongillida > Spongillidae > Spongilla > Spongilla lacustris. Next base: position 9,834,779 of record OX442418.1, on the reverse strand, counting down.
AACAACATGGCACAGTCAGCTTGTTTAAATGTATGAATCAAATGTGACTGGGCCTGGTTGCAACACTGTCTAAAAGTATTACCCAATCTGGAAATGTAATTTGCATTGCTATTAAGTAACCATCCTATAATGATATTATTGGCTTCCCCAGAAAATATAGCAAAGTTCTTCATTGGGGCAGGGGCATTTATGTATTACTATAGCACCCCTATTAACAGCACATTAATTTGAAAAGAATAATCCAATGATACATATCACAACAGTGCAAATGCAATACATGTACATCTTCATAGTTTCAAGATTAGTATCTGTCTGGTGGTCATGTACCTTTCATGGCCTGAGGTTTGGTTGTAATGGGACATGCAGGTCGGATGTGCAATTGGTAATTTTCTCATCAGGATGATGGTCCTCATGTGCTCCATACCTCATTGGTGATTTGTCATGGTCAGGGTTAAGATGGTCCGTTTTACCAGATCTTCTGGTGTGTTGAAAAAATAAGATCATGGGCTATGCAACGAAAATTGGACCGATCAAACTGTGATTCTGGTGGTGGTGCTGTTGTGTGGATGCACTGGCCAAGGAAATGGTGTTGCCGTATGTTTTAGCAGTGCCATAAAACCACAGGTTACCTGGGTACATGCTGGACCATGATGTGAGGGGTTAGTTATTACTGAAAATGAAATGGTATGCAATCAGGAAGTCATGCGTTCAGTTGTGGTTTGATGCCTTTCATGCCAGATGAGTCACTAACAATGTATTATGGTTACAATTTGGATATCCCAATTAAGTCCATTCTAATGTACAATAAAAAAAAAAAAACAATGCATGTACTCATTATACAGGTGCGATATTTGCTGATTCAAAAACCAATTTGCAGCTCTATAGGTTAAAAAGTTCAAAGTCAAAAGTGTAATTTAATATCCATTCCATTCTATAGAGCTATGTTTTGAAGTTGGAGTAGTTATTGAATGAATCCACAAACACCAGTACAGTCTTGTAGATGGCCTTGTACTGATCCTGGGGAGGAGGAAGCAACACACCAGGTCATATCCACTCAAGCTTTGGGGAGAGGGTGTAGGGGTGCCTGAATAATCACCACAAAGACATTTGGTGACTTAATTGATAACCTCAGAACTGGAAGGACATAAAAATGAGATGCTTACCATGGTCAGTATAGCTCCAGGCTTCTGGGTACGAATAGCTTTTACTGTCTGGAACACATCCATCACCCCTTCTGTCTTGCATTGCTGGGTTACCATGGTGATGGCACAGAACATACCTGACCGTCCCACAGTGTCACTGGAATTGGGGGAATACGATGGAATGTATCTAGTTTTGAATTTGCTGGCAGTACCTGCAATGTACCACAATGGGGTGGTTCCCAGTCCTTCTCTGCACCTTATCCAGCTCTTCAATGACCTCAGTGATGGTGGCAAGGTTAGCACACACCCCATCAGGTGTCCAGTTTGTGATGTGGAACTGGGTCACCTCTTGGACCTTTGCACTCTAAGTACATACATATAATACACACATACATTTCAAAAAGGAAGTCACATGCATGTATATAAAGATTTCATTTTAAGCCCAAACTTTTATGGCCACTCACAAGGATGCAAACACACTAATGAAATGATCAACTCTCTCATTCGAGTGAAGCTGCCAATTTGTAATAATGAACAACTTGGTGCAAATATAATGCACCCCTTGTACACATGTCATTCATGCAGATGTTAGCCATCAGGGCACAATAAATGTACAAATCACAAGATGTCACAGATCTCATTAGATCAACAATTGTCTAGTTTACAGGGCTTTATATTGTGTGACTGCTGATTTTGATGTATTTCAAATTTTCAATCACAGTTGGCTGAATGTAATCTTTTAATCCACATGGCAACAATCCATATATTACCTTATCAGTCACCATGAAAGTCCTCTTGATGTAGCCATCACATGTTTCCTGCTCACTAGTCTCAACTGTGAACTCATTGTACTTCTGTGGCCCTTGGTCTGGCCAGTACTGGTGACACACCTCCTGTACGCAACAAGGATGGATAATGCACCATCTCTGGTACCACCCAATTACCTTCCCCTCCTCTTGGAGCTGGGATAACATGACAATTGTTCCACAGTTCCTATCCAGCACCATTTTCCAGAAGTCACTGCATGTGGACTTCAAAGGTCCTTGTGCTATAATGAAGGCCTTCTGATGCTTGTATCCCTGAATGGGAGGGGCTGTTAACCATGACAACTCTAACAATACAAGCCACAAACATTAACAAAGCAGGCATTGATGTAATCTGGATATCCCTGTTTGAGAATAACACGAGATCTGTCAGCTGCATAATAGAAAAAC